>CM033797.1:32457441-32984441 GCA_019656835.1 Rhododendron ovatum
TCAACCCATGTGCCACTGAGATAATATGAAAGGGTTTTTTGTTTACCCTAACTAAGCAAATTTACAGAAGGTAAGGCACTAGAATGTCATTCCACCGCCGTAAGGCCCGTAACTCAGTCAGGAGATGAAAAGTAAAGTGTAGGAACAGGGTCTAACTCCTCACAGCAAAATGGAAACAGAGAGCAGTTCAATACAAGCTATACAAAAATGATTTTACTGAAGCTCTTTCTCTTTGGGTGTTGAACTAAGTTAGTCTATCAGAATTTCAAGATCTTGATGAGACTTGCGACTCTCAAATGTTTCCTCTCACAAGTCAAGTTATTCTACGAACTTCAAGACCTTGTTGAGACTTGCGAATCTCAAATGTTTCTTTCCATAACTCATCCCCAAAATACAGAGACAGAATACCGCAAAAATACATATGAGCATGGAACGCCGAAAAATCTAGCACATCATTTCCACTGGCAACTGCATCGACCGAAAAGCCAATGCATATGAGCCCTCACCAAGTTATGAAGGTAGGATCAAAAGACTAATCAAAACAAACACACAATAAGCCATAAATGATAAATCCTAAACAAACATCATTTGCTAAGCATCAGAGAAGAACAAGATCACGAGATACATATGAAAATTCGAAAAGTGCAATTCAACAATAACAGATTGCATCATCTAAGTACATGTTTTCAACAAAAGGAAGACAAAGTAAACAATACCTGCTAACAAGTTCGATACCAAAAAGGGATTTTATGGTATCCGAATTTTCGCTGCAAAATAACATCATGGGAGATGATTTCATCAGAATGAAAGAGAAATGATACTTATCCAAAAAGTAAAGAAAATGGAGAGAGAAAAGGAGCCAACAAGTGACCATGTGTGTGAGCCCACACGTGCATAATCAATATGAAAAAGGTAATCAATAGAACAGCAGGATAACAAATCATGTGAGCTGAAAGCATGGAATAAACAAGGTAAGGAATATGAAAAAGAAAACAAGGACCAATAAGATGTCATCTAATGCCCATATTATTAGGCAAGACAAGAGAAACTAAGAGAAAGAGAGAGAGAGAGAGAGAGAGTATTGGGGATTACTAAATTGGTGCACAAATTGTGCAATGTACCCCAAGTATTTTAATAGAGGGAGGGGGGGCGGGGGGGGGGGGGGGGGGTGGTGTTGGAAGAGAGAGAGAGAGAGAGTTTGTATTGGGGATTACTAAATTGATGCACTAATTGTGCAATGTACCCCAAGTATTGCATAGTGTTATTTACTTAGTTTACGGCTAGAAAGCAAAACACCCATCAGAAGTCAAAGAATTTTAATAGAGGGAGAGAGAGTGAATTTTATTTACTTAGTTCACTGGCAGTATTGCATAGTGTTATTTTTCCCTTGTGGCACGAAGGAACATGACTACCCATCGGAAGTCAAAGAATTTTAATACTGCCAGTAAAATTACCTGGAACTTGGTGATCTTAGAGACAGCAAAAGAGTGTACAAAAGCTGTGTCCAACATTCTTCAGCATCCTGTGTACAATTCAAGCTATGTCTCACCACCAAAGAAAATTACAGCCAGTGTAAAGCCATGACATGGCGAAGAAACTATTAGAGGAAGAAAAGGGGAAACCTGTTGCATTAAAATTCCATCATGCAGCTGGTCATGGCCAAATTGACGGTACTTTTCCTGCAAAGCCTGTGAATATAAATGAAGCAAAAGCATAAAGGCTAATTCTATTGCCAATCATTCATTAGGGGCTAACGTCAACGATATTTTCCACTGAGCCACCATGGCTCATATGGAATTTTAAGAACTCTTAATATTGAACCAAGATAAACTTCCATAAACGAGGACCACTCATCAGGCAGGAAAGAACATTTGGCAATGCAAAATGTCAGAAACATTAAATTAGCAACTGTCTTTCTAATTGCTATTAAAGTATTAAGAAATGCATGGTAAGGGCTGAATGAGGTAGTGCCAATTATGAGGTATAGCACCCCCACAGAGAGACAGGAAAGCTAATTTTCCACAATTTTTCAGAGAAGATAAATTTGTTGGACACGACCTTGTGCAAGGATGTCATTGCTCTGCAGTTTTTTGTATCTTCAAAACCACTAGAAATTGTAGTACAGTGTTTTTTTTTCTAGGCTTTGTGGATTTATCAAGTGATATGCAAATATAATAAAATAAAAAATAGAACTAATTAAAAGGAAATACCATCCAAAATTGTATCGGCTCCACGGCCTTGACACTTCTATCAAGCTCATTAAACAGATCTCGTGTTGCCACAGTCAAAAGATGAGAAGACTGATCCAAATCATTGCTTCTTCTAGAATGTGGATACCTAATCAGCAAAGCATTCTGAGGGCAAAACCTCTATCAGATCACATGCACGGAAAACAACTCACAATACTCACAATATTTATCTAGACATTAGAAGTCCTTCTGCAGTTCTGCAGAGAACAGAACTCACTCAATCAATGCTGACTTCAGCTCTGGAACCGAATGCAAGCATTGTAACGTAGAGTTCATGTGACAGGTATTCCCAAGATTAGTATGCCCCGGAAGAAAATGACATATTGGTTAAAGATATAACACACAAAGTAATGGCAAATATCTGCCAAACTTATAACCTGAATATCTAGACCCATGACAAACTACTGCGACCAATTCAATACACGTACATTCATCGCAAATTTCAATACACCCACCCATTTGTTTGTCTATTGTGGTGTCTACTGTGGAAGATAACACAAAAGCGCAAAAACCTCTAAAGTTCCCTACCTAATCCCAGTTAATCTCAGTAAAAGAAATGCAGTCGCCCTAACAACCCAAAAGCACCACAAAAGCCAAAGGAGATAAGGACAATTAAACTGAACTAGGCAACTCAAGCCTTACCACGGCAACAACTTGTTCTTCTTCTGGTAGATCTTCCATGAAAACAGGCCCCTTTTCTGGGGCCTTCACAATCTCATCTGTTGTTCCCATCATCATCAACTTCTGACACTACACAAAAGTTAAAATTTGACTCCACAAGTAGAATAAAACCAAGTGCAATACAGAACTGACAATCAAATCCACCTCTTTCACTCCTCCACGGCCTCTCCACGGCCTGTTTGGATGCCGAATTTGGCCCCTGATTTTCTATGCGGCCAGACTACATCTCCCAACCCTCCCCTTCTCCGGTCCCCCCTCCTCTTCCCGTTTTGGCCCTAGATGCCCATCCCGTTTTGGCCCCAAATTTGGCGACTTCGGATTCGTAATCCACCCACCGGGTGGATTTGTAGTTGCCACAGGTGGAGAAGAAAAATTCCCTCTTCTTTTTGCCCTTTTTCTTTTCCTTTCGTTTGTAAGAACAGCCTTGTGTTTTGAGAATATTGTTTAAGTGGCCTAATAAAGGGCTGAGGAAAAGTGCGTAGGTTGTTAATAACCTTTAACACATAACAATCTTATTTATATAGATTACTTACATATTGAATAAGTAAACTAAGCAATGTGGGATTATTATTAATACTATATTCTAACAAGGACTTGGGTTGCAAATGAAGCGGAACGTTGCAAACTGTTTGAGACTCAATTCAGTTTAAGAGTTCATTCAATGAATCAATGAGCATAACATGAGCTTTAATTTTAAGTTCGTTTAACAAATGAACAATGAACTAAGTCTAAGCATTACAATATTTGACTCCATTACACTTCAGAATTAATAGTCAAAATTACAATAAAAAATATAGACATTTATTTTTAGGATCTATTGTCATGATTTTACCTTTATGGGTACACTAGGATTTTAATAGCGTGCTATGCACGTTCGGTCATGTTCGTTGGTCTAAATTCAATTGGGATAAAGAAAATATTGTTAGAAACCTATTTATCATGTGTAACAAAGAATCGAGAAATACATCATAATCCAACCATCCAACTATTACAATGACTCCTCCTAGGCATATTTAGATGCATTAATGGAGCACAAGTTGAAGCATCAATCTTAAAATTAATGGACAAAGTTCTGCATGGAGATAAGGCCAAGATAGTATTATTTTATCTGCAGATGCAAAATTCAACAGAACAAAAAAATAAACGAAACCCAAGCTTCTTCTTTTTTATGAACTAGGTTTTCGCCGTCGTGCTTGCACGAAAATTTCGTGCCCGTGAGTTCTTTTTTCCTGCATAAATTGGCATGATATGAAATAACTAATTTGGACTAATTGGAGGGCAAAAGTAATGGGAAACCAAATTGTCAATTGACTCAATTTTTAAAAAATTAAGGCTGAACTTAAATTGTGTCTCTGTTGCAAACTTTACATAGCATTTGAATTTCCAAGTCCATTTTTTATTCACGTCACGGTACACTCTGAGCATGCATATTCAAATAATAAGATCTCTCCCAAACTTGATGACCCTAAATGGAAAACACTCTTCAGTTTTTAAGTCTAACAAAGAACACAACCAAATAGCAAATTGTAAGCAACGCATAAGATACACCATCATATATTTTTTTCATGAGACCATTGTCAGGACAAGAGGCATGATCATTTACACAGAAAATTAAAAAATTAAATAAATTTCGTTTTGTCGATGTCCTAAAAAATATTCATCAAAAGGGGGCAAACATGGCTAAAAACATGATATACAAGAGGAAAGTAGGTTGCTGTTTACTTTTCCTACATGGTTCAGATTTTCCATCACCACTACACCAAGTCTCGCTCTACTAATTTAGGTCACCATGGAATTAGGTCATTCATCAGATAACCGACACACATAGTTACTACTTTGGTACGAAAAGATTAACAAAGTTTGTGGAAAAACTTCATACCCTCTCGAGAAGATATTGCTAGGTATTAGAGCATTTGCGTTGCATCTCCAAGTAACTTTTTCCATAGAGAGAAAGCCAAAGTTGTACATGTCTGCTTTACTAGTCAACCACCCTCTTATTGCATGCTCTGGTGCCAGGTAGGCAATGAACCAACAAAATGTAAATATAAATTCAATATTGTACAAATTGGAAACAAACACTATGGAAGAAGACTTAAATCCAAAAATCAATAAGGAACGTTCTTGTGGGACTATTTTACTTTCGGTCGTGGATTGATTTTTTGAATTACATAGAGCTTTGGTACGGGTAGTATGTAGCATGAACTCCTACAAATGAAGGCTGCAAATTACTTTCACATATCCTCCAACAATACAAAATCAAGACTCAATCTGCCTACATGGTTAGCATTTTAACATGATCGAAATAGCATGATAATGCTTATCGTTCCAATACTAAGGGTACCGTCCACAAATGGTTTTACATTTGCGGGCGGTACAAAGAATAAAAAATGAAGCTCAATATAACATATCACCTGCATTTTGTCCAAAACGATCATATACAAGCACAAATCCAATTTGTTCAACTTGCAAGTTTTATAGGCTCTTTAAAGAGGCTAACAATATTAAGTCCAATTAGTCCCACATTACCTCAATTATTGCCAAAGGAGAGTCAAATAATTCATAGCACCATCATCAATTGTAACTTCACTGCAATATTAATATAGTAACATAGTCATAGCATTAGATCAATCAGACTATAAGATATAGGATAAAATTAAACACAGTTCTAAAAATCCAAAGCTATACAAAGCCATGACTTTGGAAGTTATCAAGGACCCAAAAATCTTATATAAAAGAGATATCACAAACTATAAACTTGTGTTCTAGAACTCAAAGACCATACAAAGCCCTGACTTTTGAACTTACGAAACTTATTAATTTGAGGTAAACAAAACTGTGAACTAAGAAACAGAATTTCTCTTCACCGGCCCAACAACAATGTCACACAAAAGGAAAGTTATGAATTTTTATGTAAACAAAAAAAATATAACACAACCGCCATTTAAGAACCAGACCCAATTACAAAATACACAATCCAACCACACAGAAATCTGATCCCAAAGCAAAATCAACCAAACACAACAACAGTAGAAGAAATAAATTCAACAAAACATCCATGAAAACACCAAAAGCACCAAAGAACATGCAAAGGATCTCCCAAAGGCAGAATCATTCATAAGAAAACAGTACCCTAAACTCATCGAGCAACTCAAACAAACTCGAGCTGCACAGAAAAGAAGCAAAATACAGCAGGAAATTGCATCGCGGATAGCACTTAACTGGAAATGGGTAAAGCATACACATACCAAACCCTAAGCGCACACCGTGAATAGTAGGAATTGCTTCGCAAATAGCACTCACCGTGAATCGCAGTCACAGGCACAGGAACGATTTGAGGCAATCCAAACCCTAAGCGTCGTCAACCAAGCGATGGAGTATGTAATCACTCGCACAGCATCAGATGCATGGCCGAGAGGCCTGGGTTCATAGGCGTAGCATCGTCCAGAAGAATCCAGAAGATGAATAGCGACGGAGAGAGAGAGACAACCTGGATCGTTCAGATGTTGAAGTTGTGAGGCACGTGGCTCCAACTGGTCTACAGTAAAAAATATACGGTTCAGTTCCAAACAGCATTCATTCGTGCCCTTTGACGTAAATACTCCCGAACACAAAACTACAACCCATCCACTCCGGGGGCCTAATTGGAAAAATCGAACCAAAAATTTCCAACCCTTTTAGCTCTCTTTTATTAACAGGTTAGATTAGAAATGGAAGAAATCGCACGCAGTAAGGAGACCCTGTTATGCACAATCCATGAGCAGCAGCCAGTGTAGAAGAAAATGTTTAGGTAAAATAGAACAGTACAAAATTCTAAGCAGATCCCAGGGTCCAAATGCTTTTACCATAGCCTTCAAAGAATTGTTCATATGCAGGAGGCATAGACTACGCAACAAGCATTAAGTTAGTTTTACTAGAGAACTTACTGGAGAACTCCAAACAGCTGCACCATGATTATGCCATTTGTTTAAAACATTTCAGCAAAAGAAATAGTAGAACAAAGAGATATACACGTCTGTCGAATTTTTTAACCCCAAAAGAAAAGCCAAAATAAATATAGGCAAAAAGAACTTTTATGATCTGTTTGGGATTGAAGATTGTAGATTTTTTGTTGGAACCTTTTGGATAGACAGAGTTTTAAACTCTACTTATTACTTGGTTATATGTAATTTTGAAACTATTTTGCTTTTCTATTTTTCTAGGTCAGTTAAGGAAACAAGTGCGATAGGAGTGTCACTTTTGAGTGAGAGGACGTTCAAAAAATTAAATTCAAGTTGGAATCCCGTATGATTATGCATTATTAATATGTCTGATGTTATCCCTGAATGTAACTAACCAACGGAATTAAACATGTTTGGTAACATTTGTTGTGTTAGACTATTTTATGAATTTGATTAGATGAACCATATTTGAAACTTATTCCCCCGTTGTACACTTGTACGTCCAGATAATATATGCACAGATTTTATTATGGGCCCTACCACGGGTTCCACACAAATAATCCGAAGTGTTCATTAAATGTAAACATTTTTTCGAGGGTTTTCGCAAAAAATCAATTCAATTCGATACCTATAAATACTCGATCCAATCGTCTAACTTTTTATTATCTTGAAATATGAATGAAAAGTTGGATGATTGGATCGAGCATTTATAAATATCGAATTGAGCTGATTTTTCGCGGAGACCCTTAAAAAAATATTTTACGTTTAATTAACGACTCGGATCATTTGTGTGGAACCTATGGTGGACCCCACAGTACAATCTATGCACAATCTGTGCACTAATAGCGTGTGTGAACAAACTTTCTATTCTTAAAATGAAAATTTCGGAGAATTAGATTTTGTTGGGAGAAGGAAATTTTTTCTAACTCATGATTATTTGTAATGCTTCTCTCGTATGAGATGGGACCATATGCATATCTAGAATTTATCTCTTGTGAGATGAGGTTAAAAAGAACCGTTATATCTACATAAAAAAATCTTTAAAAAATGAGATTTGATACTTTATTTAGATTATGTATAGAAAGCATTGAGGCATAGCAATTACTATAGTAAAAATATTTCGGGGCAATGTAAACAACCCGAACTCTACTCGGTCCCGATTCAGAGTCTTCTTAGGTTCTGTTTGGAACTTGTGGAAAGGAAAGGAAAGGAAGATAAAAGAGAGGGAAAATGGAAAAAAAATGAATTCTTTTATCTTGTTTGGTTGTAGAAAGAAAAGAAAAAGAAAACTATGAAGAAAATAATTTTCTCTTGTTTGGTTTCAAGAGGAAAATGGAAAGAAAAAGAAAATTTTGGTTCAAATTTAAGTTCAAATTCTGACAATCTTGTTTTCTCCATTTTCTTCACAGTCTATTCCAAGCTTTCCTTTGTTTTTCTTCCTATTTTCTTTTTCTTTTTTCTCAGATAAGAACCAAACAACTCCTGAGGATTTTCTTTTAATTTTTCTTTCTTTTCATTCACTTTATGTTCCAAACAGAGCCTTAATTTTCTCCCGACCCCACCCCGCCACCCGAAAATTTGACGGAAATTCACCTCACCCTGATCGGATTGCATCGGGGCGGAACCAATCGCCATCCTTGGACTCGTTTGTGCGGAAATTCTACTGCTGTCGTCCCTTTTGGGGCTACGAAACCAAGCATTCTCTACGATGTCGTTTTAAGGTGGTTTAGCGTAGCGATCTCTCTCTATCTCTCTCTCTCTCTCTCTCTCTCTCTGTGCCAGGATCTCCACTCTCCAGTCGGATCGGAGCCCAGGTTCGGATCTCTCTCCCTATCTCGTTTTCAATGCATAAAGTCTTGTAACGTAATTTATAACTACATACAATCATTTACGTATTAGGATGTCTGTGTATCTCTCGTATTCCGAACTGAGATATAGGAAATGCTGATTCTAACTCATCATACCAGAAAACCCTTTTCAAATTATCCTTGTCGGAGTTGATCTGATTAATGCAAACATGAAATGTGATTGGTTTCTCACTGAATTCGTCTTGGAATTGGAGAATGTGGATAAAAGTGTTTTCTAGGGTTTTGAATTGATTGCGTTGGCATAGTTTTTAGACCCTTTTCATGAGCTGTGATTTTAAAATTTTGCCCATGAGCAAAATCTCGTTTAACTCCTCATTAGTTAAAGCTAAAAGCCTAAAATGAGAGAAGAGAAGATACCCAAGAAAAAGAACAGGGATATGAGTTAAAGATTGGTCTTTGGTATACAGGCTTCAGAAGAATGAAACCTCAACATATATAAGATTCGTGGCAACCATTAACGTATAAAAAGATTCTGCACCCTTAATAGTTATTCAGCATGGGTCTTGGTTGATTTCATGTTGCTGTATGTTTTCAAGGTTGCTGATTTTCTATCTTAGAATTTTTCCTCGTATGGTTGCAGGTGGAAACTATCAATTTTCGAGTAGCTTTAGAAAACTAGTATGGCCAGTACAGCTTGTTTCATGATAGTTAGCAGGAATGACATTCCTATATATGAAGCTGAAGTTGGCACTGCTGTCAAAGTAAGATTTCTTCATTAGTTCTACTTTCTCTGTGTCATGTGATTGTGAGTTTATACTTTTCTGAGTGTTTCATATATTTCTAAGTTAATAATTACCCTTGTCGACTTCCTTTCATGGAACAAGCTTCGTCGTCGTATATATGCATGTGCGCGTGTTAGTGTTTCAGGTTCTTTACTTAACAAGTATGTATTGCCTCATCAACAGAAAGCTCCTCTTTGCGGGAGAACTAGTACTTCCCTATTGGATAGGAGTCACAGGGATCCACGACTCTATATCATTTTTATGTAATCTGGTGACTGGTCTAGTTGATTTGACATTTTATCAGGACAGGAGTCACAGGAGTGAGAATGAAGATTTCAATAGAAACCATTGTGGATGGGTTGCTAACCAGTCTAGGGGTGGGTTCCATTCAAACTCCATTTCTGAAGATCTTTTTTATGCTTGGGCAGTTGGGCCTCTTCATATCTTTAGAGATTGATTTCTCATCCTCAGGCTGCTCAGTTTTAGCTTCGGGCACTGGCATGAGTTTTAACGAAATGCTTTTACCGAAAGACAGAAACAGCATACAGACCCATATTTGACGTCCATCAGTAAAAGTAAAATTGGGGAGTTATTATTGGGGCTGGAGGGGCTTTCACATGATACCTAGTTTTTCTCCATTGTCTTAAGTCTTACCATTGGCTTCTTGCAGTAGATGAATATCAGTAATTTGTGGTTACTTATCCAACATGTACACTTAAGTAACCCTTGAAATTTCAATTTCCAATCTTCCCCAACTAGTTATGTTTGTCATGTCATGCATATGTTCATTCAAATTACTTTGTAGAAAAACAGTATTCCCAAGCCTTGTGAAGGGAAAAAAATTTCCAAGCCTATGAAAAGATGGGGGTTGATTATTGATGTTTGACTCTTTTCTCCAAAATCATTTTGCGTGCAATTTCTTGAAGTGGTTCGTGCTGTGTCCATCTGGATGAACTTTCCTTAAAGTTGTTTATTGCAATGACACACACTGACATCATTAACATTTGTTAGAAAGAAGATGCCGCTCATCAGCACCAGTTCATATTACATGCTGCTTTGGATATTGTCCAGGACCTTGCTTGGACAACAAGTGCTATGTGAGATATCATCACCAATGACTCTCTCTCTCTCTCTCTCTCTCTCTCTCTCTCTCTCTCTCTCTCTCTCTGTGCGCACGCGTTTCTGTGTGTGTGTATTTTTTTCCCTAAAATTCTAATGTGTACAACGTATCTTATTTTCACTCTTACTTTCTTTTATGTTTCCCTCCTGCATTCTTATCCAGGTTCTTGAAGGCAATTGACAGATTTAACGAATTGGCGGTGTCAGTATATGTTACTGCTGGTCATATCCTAGATATTGCCTGATTGATCTGTTATTTTCAGTTGGCACTACATGCATGAAAAACACCAACCATGCAAAATCAAGTTTTGCGATAAATTGCCACATGTTTTTGAAAGCCGCCGCAGTTTGTGCAGTAAACTTTGGTTTTTTGGATAGCACAAGTCAGTTTCATGCTTGTATTAAGCATCTCCCCTTCTTTTAGATCTTAGCAATTTGATTGGTATTATACCTTGCGGTATTAACATATGGTACATGTTTTCGTTTTCCCTTATTTTCTTTAACAATTAAGTCTTACATACGCGACTTATGCTACTTCACGACTCCCGTAATGATGATGGAATCAAAAGCTTCTTTCAAGAGGTCCATGAGCTGTATATAAAGGTTGGTTGTATTTCTTCATTCTTATATAGCAATTTCTCAGTCGCTATTTATCTTCTACGTCCCAAAGCATCACAATCTTTCATTAAATGATCTTAGTTTAGATTTTTCTTTTTTCTAAGTATTGCAGCTCATTCTGATTTATGTGCTCATATTCATATCAAAACATACATGCTCGGGTATGGTTAAAAGTAGATTACTTTCGAAAGCAATCTTTAGCATTTTGTGTTTATTTTCCTTCTTACCTGCTCATCTCAGTGGCCGATAATCATGAATACCAAGTATAAGTTTGTGACCTCTCTCTCTCTCTCTCTCTCTCTCTCTCTCTCTCTCTGGGGTTGTGTGCATGATGTGTTTGTCTTAGAAGTTTGTGATGATATGTTCAGTGTTCACTTAATGAACCATTGCAAATTTGCAGGTTCTTCTAAATCCACTGTATCTACCTGGCTCTCGGATCACATCATCTCATTTTGATACAAAAGTTCGAGCCCTTGCAAGAAAATACCTATGAGGCTATCCTTTTATCCACCAGACACTGGAGCTTGGAATTAGGACTGCTAATTTGGATGGAGTTCTCCAAATTCTCCACTCAATATGTATGTCACGTGATCTTTCATTTGTTTCACTTGCTTTTGAACCAGCATCAATCTTATTTTGCCTTAGATGATTTCCTTTTATCACGTTGAACATTGTAGCATAAAAGAACTCGATTTAGCCATTATAGCGTCCTTTCCGATTTGGTGTTCAGACAAGTGTAATGTACTTTGTCATACAATACTCTTTACATCCTTAAATTTATCTGCATAAACATACGATTTCCACTGTTTCCATTTGGAAAATGATTGTTCACGCAAGTACATCCTAGTTCCTTCTGCCATATAGAAAGAAATGTTTTAGGCTTGTTTGATATCATTTTGTTATTCATCTTCATTTTCAGTTTTTCGAATATGAAAATGACAGTTTGAAAGACAAGCATTTCTCATCCTTCGCAGAATCCAATGTTAATGAGCTTAATTTTCCTACAAGTGAATTAGGTGTGGCGGCCTTGTACTATCATGCGTCAGGGTGTGGTTTTAGTCCCACCTTCCCCATAACCCTTCCCCTACTACCGTTGATTCCTAAGTAACTCACCTATCGATTTCCTAAGTAACTCACCTATCGATTTTCGAGGCGGCAAGAGGCTTTTGGCCCAACAGCATATGGAGGTGCACGTAAGTGCTAGGAGAAAGAAAGTCAAGAGGTGTTTAACACCTCTAAAAGGTATTAATTTAAATATTCTAACAATGCTAACTTTCATTGATAAAAAGTTGATTTCTGAGGCCAAAAGAAAATTACTTTGTGTATCTAAAAATAATTTCGAACACAAGCGTGTCCATGTTGTGTTTCGGACTTTCTGAATTAAATTGAATTGAGTCCAATCTCCTATCCTTCTTGCTTTTAAATAAAAAAAAATGCAAAATGGGGACCATGCTTTGTTGTGAAACACTAAAACTATCCGAATTATTGGGTTTGCTTTATTTATTGAAAAAAGACAAGTGGTTGCACGCCATTGTCCAACGGGGACCTCCTTTCTATCCTAATCCACCCAATTCAACCCAAACCACACCCTTGACTTGATGTGATTGCATACACTATGAACCTCATTTGAAACATTATTCGTTCAATTATCACCACTTTCTTCCTCAGCGTCATTTGAAAAATAAAATGCTGTTTTCATATGCATGAGAGAAGTATGAGTCAGAATTTAAGTTCACGAGGATCCGGGGATCCGTTGAGACTTTCAGTAACATTGTCTTCCCATCTCCATCTGCTTTTTTGACTAAAACGGTGTTTTTCCCCATCCGCCCCAACAGATATAGTCGTGATTTGTGTCTTAGAGGTCCAACACAATATTCCGAAGCTTTTCCAACGCCCCTACAAGGTTGTAGTGCGGCCGATCAGGCCGTCCATTTCAACAATGGATAGATTGGATTTTAATCCAAGCAATGGATAGTCTAGATATCAATTGTAATTCGAGCTTTCTGTGCCACATGAAATGAACGGCCGGATCAACCGCATTATAGCCCTGTAGTGCAGCTGTGCTCCATAGGATTTCCAAATAGGACGAGGGTACCTTCAGCTTTAGAACAAACTTGTTCTTATGAACAAGTTATAAGATCTATTTGTAGGAAATCAACATAAATAGTTTAATTTATTGATAGTACCAGTTTCTCGTGAGTTGGGTTGGGATTCGTTGGTGTTAATGTGTTCCAACTAGAGAAGGCAAAGTCACTACAGTGGTCGGTTTTTTGTCAGGATTGCCATGTGGCTATTAAACCCACAATCCCTATATGTGATTTTGTTATATTTTCTGTGTCATAGTTTTCGATTGACTATCCTCAGTTCCATGTGGAAGATAAAAAAATATTCAGTGATTCTGGAGCAATACTCAATGCTCCTGGGATCTTTTTCCTCCATGCATTTTTATACTTGCATCGTGAAATGGATCGACACCAAGTGTACGATGGGATTCACACCGATATGTGGCGGAGAAAGCCTGAAATATTGCGGTAGAAGCACTCTGTCTCCATCCATCACTGTTGGACAAACATAGGGGTAGGACCGTAGGAAGGAGGACTTAGTGGGTGATTAAAATAATTAGCTTTGATGATTGTTAATAGTGTGTTCAACGCCTGGAAAGAAGACAAGATAGTCTTCAACAGAAAATGTGATCTCATGAGCCATCTGGGGTTATAATTGTCTTTTTATTCCCAGGCAGTTTTGGCCAAAACCTTGTTCACATATGCCAATTAATTTGTATTTAATTAAGTTGAAAAGAATATGGCTCTGTTCCGCTTAGGAGTGTTACTCGAAACCGGAAAATCGATCGAAACCGGAAAAACCGGACCGGACCGGATTTTTTTAACCGGTTGAATAATTTCGATCCGGTTCCGGTTTATAAAATTTTATAAACCGGAAAAATAATTTCGATCCGGTTTATGTGTTTTAAAAACCGGTTGAAACCGGAACCGGTTATATATATAAGTATAATATATACATATATATAAAAACATAGGGAAGGGGTTGAATTATGGGTTTTTAGTTGATATTTTGTGTTATATAATGGTCTAATAAATATATTTATTATATAAAAACTATTTTTATGGGCTTAATTATGTTTTTATGGGTTTTTTTTTATGTATTGGGTTCAAAATTGATCCTTTTTTGTTGGGCTCAAAAAAAAGGGTTGAATTAAAGATTTTTGGTTGATATTTTATGGGTTGAATTGTAAATTTTTTGATGTGTTGAGCAAAAAATATGGCTCATGAATGAAAACCGGATAAACCGGATAAACCGGACCGAAACCGGTTGAGCCGGTCGAAACCGGACCGGTTTTATCTCAACCGGTTCCGGTTTCTAAAAATCTCAAACCGGATATCCGGTTTCGACCGAAAAATACATCCAAACCGGTCGAAACCGGACCGGTATCACCCCTAGTTCCGCTAAGGAAAATAACTAATTATTTTTTGAATTAAAAATGATGTATTGTGAGAGAATGACCTGTCTTGTAAAGTGAAAAATAAGTAGTTAAAAAATAAAAACCTTAGCGAAACAGGACTTGAATTCTACAGTGTTTTTAAGAAGGTGGTAGCACATGACATGACACCGAAGGAGAGGAGGGAACCGAAAGGAAGAGAGAATATTTCAAAGTCAACAGTCGTTTTTGAAGATCTACTCATTGGTACAAACATTCTGGTGGAGATACCATACAAATCATTTTCACATGTTATGTGTTGTCAGGGTGGTGAGATTTTGAGGCCATTTTTTTGACCTTGACTGACTAGGCTGCTGATTTGTCTGGATCCAATATCTTAAGAGACAAGATCATTGGCTTCAGCCAAAAAAAACTGTTGTTTGTTGGATCCAAAAATTGCTTCAGATAAAAAACTAGTACTAAATTGCCTGTTATTTTGGCAGATAAACTTGTCACATAGCAACCCAAGATGTGTCCTTTTTGAACCAGAAATTATTCAATGCCCCAGATATGGCCACGTATTGCCTCGAAACCCTTAACCATCGAATAACTCTTGCGATGATTGAAGGTCTTGGGATGCCACGTGACCATACCCCATGAGGACCAAATGAAAATTTCCCCTCCTTCAAAAGCGCTCCTCAATGCTCGAGGTGCCCTTGAACGCATCCCTCCCTCCCTCATGAAGGTGGTCCGAGGTGCCCTCCACCACCCTCACTTACGTAGGTGCTTCTTTTGAAGCGCTCTTGCCAGAAATTGGGTGGAGATATATCATATGTGCAAGAGATCGAGATGATTTGATTCAAAGATTTCTATCCTCTAAAGTGTGCTTGGGAGGAAATGGTAATTGGAGAATGGGTTGGGCAGGTCAAAATAATTCTACGCCAATGTAATTTTTTTTACATTAACACTGTTCATAACCAATAAACGGGCTTAACTTTGTCAAAATGGCTTCAACTAGTGGCCAATGGCGATGCTCTCCAACAATTAAGTTCCAATGAAACCCTAAAATGCAGAGGGCAGATCCAGACTTAAGTCACATAATTGCCTGCGTGAGCGGGGGCTTGAAAACGTCTTCGAAACACATTCCTATCTGCTAAATACCATAAAAGCAAGTGTAGATAGCGCGAGCACAAAGCGAAAAATTGAGAGCAGGAACGCACAACAGTTTGAAGCATTATATGATTAAGATATAAACAACCACTTAAAAAGTCAGTCTTTTTCCACCCCATATACATAATAGAGATAGGGAATATATTAAAGGATAAGGGGGAAGTCTTCTCTAGATATAGCGATTGGAGGGCAAATGACGATGGTGGGAAAAAGGCCTACTTCATACCCACCTCTTAATTTATGCAAAGGTCTTATTATAAATGACCGGGGATGCTGCCAAGCATTTCCTTATAGAACAGTATCGAGTGGTCAATTTGATTGTTCATTTTGGCACATACGGTTCAGATTAATTTGAATGCATACAAATCTGAATCGTTCATTACTCGATTAAGATCCGAGCCGTCAATTGCAAAGATAAACTGCTGTATCGGCCACTCTGCACTCGCTTTACAGGATAATGCATTGGACTTTCAAGAAAAGTTTGAATACCTAACCACATTTTTTAATACCAACAGAACTGTACGAAGTCGGGTCCAGCCGGACTACTAATCCCAGGGGCGGACTTCCGAACCCTTGCACAACTCTAAATATTTGCAATAGTCGTACCAATTTTTCAAATTAATTTTCAAAAATTAAATGAGATTGGCCCCTGTAAGTCCGTGAATAGCTAAAAATTCTCAAAAATTTCCTATATATATATTAACCATTTTTGGCCACACTTGTAAAATTAAATGGCGAATATATATATATATATATATATATATATATATATATATATATACGTGTATATAATTTTGTCTCTTCGTCAAACCTAACAAGTGATAATTTATACATATCGGATATAATTGTTGTTATAATGTGAAAATAGGTGTCGTTCGACTGGCCCCACTAATTAATGCAAATCCTGCGTACACCATTGAGGAATCGATCCCTCTTGCAAGACAAGACTTGACAACCCAACTAAAAACATGGCCTATGATAGATTTGGGTGGTTCTGTTTAACTGGAAGCGCGTAGATAATTGTATGCAATATGGAGGGAGGAGAAAAATTAGAATATACCAAATAAATAAATCAAATTAAAGAAACTGAATTTGCCTGTTAGATTCCTCTGCCAACTTCTTTTACCCTAAACTAAATTCCTCCCTTTCAAAAATAAAGTAAATTCCTCCATGAATTCCCAACGGAAGCATAACCATAAACCATCCGATCCGAAACGAGACCACATCCAATTTCCAAATTGTTTTCCGATTATTGAGAATATCCAAATCAGTTTATGAGCGCCTTAACGAATCAATGGGGCCAATTTTCTCTTATTGCTCCCGAAGAACCTATTTTTGAACTGACACAGAGTCTCGTACGCCTTAACCTTACGAAAGTTGATAACATTTTGAACATGAGACCACCGGACCACCATTCAGTTCAATCCCCAAATCTCAATTGCATAATCATGAATGACCAGAGAGAGAGAGAGAGAATGACTAGAGAGAGAGAGAGAGAGAGATCTTGCTTTTTGTACAAATATAAAATCCTCCTAGAAAAGAACTCAACCAAATATTCCAACAATATGCACATAATAAGTTACATCCCCACAAACCACATATAAACCTAAAAATTAAGCAAGAAAACCTAAAACAACACAACCCAAAAAAAAAAAACCATAATGTTTTTCCAAAATTCCTACACCTCATTTAAATTGAGATGAACTTTATAGTAAATTAATATATCTAGATAATACAAATAAAACCACCACCACAGACAAGGACCAAACCACCTTCTTTCCACACACGACCACCGGACTAACTTCTCCGACCACCGGAAAACGCAACGAACTACATCTTACGCTTACCGGCCTTCGGTCGGCGGCGCGCGTTGTCCTTCTTCCCGAAAGCGCTGCAAAACCCACATGCGGAGACCCTCGGAGACGGCGGCTCGATCGCCGGCGACACTTTCCCGGTGCGAAAACCGCGTCCTCCGCCGTTGGATCTGCTCCGCTCGATCTTGACGTTGATGGGTCCGACGGCCGTCGACGAGAGCTCCGGCTCTTGCTGATCTTTATCGTTATCGGCAGCAGGCTTGGCACCATCTTCTTGAGAGTCTTCTTTTTGGTTGAGTGAGTTCAGGAACTTGTCGTCCCATACTAGACCCGACGAGCCTTGCCTTCGGAATGAAATCTCAGATCTCTGTAACCCTGCCATCGCCTTCTCTCTCTCTCTCTCTCTCTCTCTCTCTCTCTCTCTCTCGATCTTTCTAGCTTTGTTTAGGTGAAGGAAAGTCTTGAGGTGTGTTGGCTGTGGTTTATGACTTTTAGGATGTGCTTGTATTTTTATATCGCTAGGGAGAGGGAAAGGAATATACTTATATAAAGAATACGTATATATAGATAAAATAAAAAGATAATAACGTAGGTGCAACCCAAAGTCAAAATCAAATTTAACCTCTTTCACTTTTCAATATTATTGAGCAAGGGCAAATATGATTGAGGGATGATGTGTCAAATTAATTAGGTCTCTCTCTCTCTCTCTCTCTCTCTCTCTGTCTCTCATGTGTCAAATTAATTAGGTCTCTCTCTCTCTCATCAAACTATGGTTTCATTTCAAATTGACAATAATGATCTGAATTATTCAGCTTGTAGGACTCTCTAATTAAAAGAATTTCAATTTTTTTTTTTGATCGGGAGCGAGAAGCACATATAAACTGTAAACAAATCTTTTTTTTTCCCTACGTAATGAAAAGGACATGTCTATAATTTCACACATAAACCGCATATTCTTTTTTGTTATTGTCTTTATTAAAATTCGATCAAATTGGTTTTTTTTTTTTTTTTAAGGACGTATTATTCTTCGAGACTTACGGGTTGAACAACTTGGTTTAACGACGTGTGCCACTTGCGGGGACCTCAAATGGTAGTTTAGAAGATAGTGATGCGGTTTTCAAATAAAGAATTGTATGTCCAATAAAAATATTTGTTTCTTTATAAAAATTGAATCCACTACGTCATTATATTTAAGTACAACCACAGAATCGCCAAGCTAACTGTCCCGGTTAAAATTATTCAAATTAATTATTCTATAAAGTACTAGTACAATGTAAATTTTCTAAAACCCTAGCGGTAGCGATTGCTAGCTCCTCTACAACCCTTCGATCCATCGGAATATCGGATTACCATTGACGGTCCCAGCACAATCAATTAGAAAGAGAGAAAAAGGAATGCTCATTCCAGTAAGGCAACTCGCAATCGACGCAATGCTTGTCTTGTGTTCGTTCAGGCACGTCAAATGGGAGGGACAAGAATAGGTGATAGGTCCTAGCCAATTTAATGTTTGTTTATGATTATTGATTTGAATTTTGCAAGCAAATTTTATGGCGGATTGGTCGAATTTATGACAGGTGAAAAAGATTTGACTCGCACTCGAATCGACTCGACTCAACTCATAATTACACAATTTATTACAAACCCACCTACCCAACCATTCGTCCTCTCCAAACATGGGGCCTTAGGCCGCGGATTGAGTCGATTTGAGAGAGTGATGAATTTTTTGCACACACCTACCGGAAATAACTACTTATTTGAAAAATTCGTACTTGTTTTATTAATTAGTAAAAGGGGGCCTAAAAAGTATAGGTGATAAGTCCAAGGTGATTAGTGTTCATTCATGATTTTCGGTTTGAATTTGGAAAGCAACTTTTACACGAAAAAGGGTCCACAAACATACTCGAAAACCAAATCGTTAAGGTCAGTGTTATCATCATCAGATCATTATAAGCCCAAGGATTAGGCATGCACTAACAGATCCCCAACTAGGAAAATTAGCTTTCTGCAAAACTAGGAGCCTTTCCGATTGAGTGTCTTAATTCAGTAGTGTTTTTTGACATTAATGTAATTTTTGACGTGGTCAATATTGTCAACAAGTTCTAAGACGTGATTAGTATGACCATTGAAGTGAGACCGAAAAACACTGATGAGCCCAACAAGACCATCCAGTAGTGGACCTGACCCATTCTACCTAAATAATTTCTCAAAACTTAAAACCAAACAAAGGCAATATCTTGTTTTTTTTTTTTTACTTTTTAAAATAAATTTTACTTGTAATTTTTGGTATTAGATGAGAGAATCAACCAAAGTATAAAAATGTGGAAGTTGAAAAAAAAAATTATATAAGATGACAGTATCATTTATTTGATATTTTTTTTCATCTTTAGCGAATCTTTTGTTTTTGTTTTTTTTGTCATAACTTTTTATTTTTTAGACTCGGACCCTTGGCAATTGTCGGAGTCTAATTAACAACCATAGGCTAGAAAAGTCGCAACATCAAATTATTGCACATGAGACTCACATATGACATATAGACTGACATATGAGGTGCCTTTAAGATTATGACACAGAATTTTTGCGATCATATAGGCAGGTGGGGTTGACTATTGACTTCAAATAGTGGAGAAAATAAAGTTAGTGGCAACTTTTTTTTAAAATTTAAGGTGTCTCAGCTTGTACGCATTCCAGACTAATCTGTATAGTCCCTCCCATAATCGTTTCACATATTTACGCGTGGGATGAGGTGACCCCAAGAGTTGATAGCTAGGAGAATTAAACCTGCGACCATAGAATGAGGGGCAGACCAAGACCACTTGGCCAACCTATTGGAGAAATGCGGGGTAGTGCTATGCACCATCTGAACTGTCCGTCTCAGTAACTGATGGTCTGGATTTTAAACGGTTGAAATTGCACGGCAACACCCTCTCGTTGCCCTTGGGGTTAGTTGGTAGCAACTTTGTTATGTCATTGTGGTGTTTTGTTTAGAACGTACGTACCAAATGGCCTCGGTTACAAGGCTTTATTGCGTTTCGGTTCAAAGTGGTCATGATTTGATCTAATGAATCAAAATAGCTGAAAATCTGGATACATAATGTGCATGTAGTGAGCGAATATATTTTATGCACGGTCTATAAATCATATAAATCGCGTACGTTTTGTTTTGTTTTACTAGTAATCAGGCATACGACTGTTTTGTGTTATACTATTATTTAGAAAATAAGATCGACGCATCTCACTATTGGGCGAAAATTGTGATCACATGATAGGCTAGACTTTCATACGATACGTACGACAACATTTTCTTAAAGAATCTAGCGATGGGAGAGACTTTTTTTTATGTTAAGAACAATGGAGCTACGTGTCTTTCTCTTAGATCAATACACCTTAAAAGACACATCTCATAACGGGTATGTCCATAATAAAATGATTTCCATGTGAACCACTTTTGAGAATGGTGTATTAACTGGGATTACGACTAGGGTAGGGACAACCATAACAAAACCGAGTCCTCAAATTTCATTCACAAATTTTGTTACTAGAGTAAGTATTAAGAGTATCACCTTAGAATATCACAATGAATACTTTGTGAGCACTAGACACTCACTCATGTTTTCCCCTAGCTATAGAAGACCTCATCCAACCGTCCAAACCTTGGTCTAGATCAAGGTAGGCCTGTCAATACACTTGATTAAATTTGGATTTGGTTTGTATCAAATCCAACATCATCAGAATCCGATTACCAAAGTCCGGTCCGATAATTTGTTTGGTTTGAATATGATAATTTGAAAAATTAACGGCCGGATTTGGATATATCTTATTCGACGTTTTTAAGAATTTGATCCAATAATTTTACTTTTAAGTGTAATATATTTAGATGAAATTTCAAGACTTCAAGTGATGAACTTTTTGGCTGGTATGCCTATTTTCTTGAATTTGTTAATGAATTGGATCGGATCATGTATCCAAATCTTCTGATTTGAATTGACTCAAGAGGATTTGCGAAAGCCGATTTTGAAATCTTGGATTCAAATTTGTTATAATCGGATCGAATTTTGATTCAATCCGGTCCTAAATGAAGGTGTTAGCTAGCCGAGTGATGAAGCCATTAGCCAACATATGGAGGGGATGGCCAAAGCCCAATGGGGATAGAAGGGTAAAGGAAGAGGTCGCCCTTACTGTGACGGAAGTGGGCCCCTTGATGGGCCGACAAAGCCCAACAACCCCGTTCCATTAGCTAAAGCACCCATGAAAATCACGCCGACATCCTCTCGTGATGCAACATTTCTGCCATGCTCTCCTTGAATATGGACGTTTAAATTGAAAAATATGTAAATCACAGCTATTAGATCAAAACCATAAAAAAAAGAGGTGAATTTGTTATAAAACTTCTACATCAAATGCTTCTCTTGCTGATTTTACTATTTTCAGCCAAAAAATCAAAATATTACTTATCTTAAAAATAGGATTTACATACCATTTATTAAAACAACACTTACTATATATGTTATATGGATACACTTACTTCTGAGATATTTTGACAATCAATGGTTGAGATCCACTCATACATGAGAACAATTGAGAGCATCATAGTTATTACCCTCGTGATGATCTCTCATACAGTCATGCAAAATAAAACTGATTGCGGATCATGACGATTCAAACAGTTCATATTGGACATCGCATCCATGTGAACCAACCATATTAACAAACAAATGGATTCCGCTTAGGTATTATCCTATTAGAAGGTCTCACTACTCAACTCATTTAATGAGCATGTTATGTAATTTTATGTGCTCATTTTTAATTTTCAAGCAAAATATATAAGGCGTCGCTATTCGCAGCCCTTTATTTTCTCCCGTAGCCCACTACATTTCGGTAAATGGTTGTTGAAAATCATAAATAACATTTCGGTAAATTGCTGTTGAAAACAAGATTATATTTCGGTAACTACATGTTGAAAATATATTCAACTTTCGGTAAACAACTGCCGAATATGCATTTTCGGTAAACATTTGTTGAAAAAATATTATATTTCGGTAATTGGATGCTGAAAATATATTTCAATTTCGATAACTAACTGTCGAGTATAATTGAAAATTTTTAATTGGCTATGGGAGTAAATAGAGGGCTGCGAATAGCAGCGCCTAATATATATAGTGCCCTTACATTAAGGAGGTGAGGTCATGCGCTAAATCACATAATCCTCCAGTAATATCATTCCTTCTCAATTTTCATTCTCACGAATTAGTAATTTTAGATATTTATAGAAGACACTTTCACGCTTCTACTAACACTTTTGCTCACACACTCGCGCGTATACCTATATTATGTGACTTAGGTCATGCACAGAACACGTCTGACATTCCCATTCCCTATTCGAATCAGGGACGGTGGTCATCGATTAGACCGAGTTGGAGCGAAATTCATACTAGTAAATAGGTGAAACAAGTTCAATTAATAGTTGAAGGACGAAATATTAATTTTTGGGATAGTTCAGGGGTATAACAAAGATTTCGCCCTTCCAAGGATCTGTTCCCCTGAGAAAAGCTAGGAAAGTTTCTTCGATCGTCCCGGACTGGGGTTCGTACTTCTCCTGCCCTTAACTTGGTTCATACTGTATATGTTTTGAGAGAGAGAGAGAGAGAGAGAGGAATCATTGTGGAGAGAGAGTGAGAGGGACAGATTTGTCGTTCGACGATGTCTCTGACGAGTGTGAAAATGTCGGAGGATGTCTGGTTAACGTGTCTCACTCACGCATTGTCCACTGAGACTGAAGAGATCATGGGGCTTCTCCTCGGAGATATTCAGGTCACACTCTTCGATTCCCTCTCTTTAATCTAGGAAACACAACTTTCTGTCTCTATTGCTTTGTAAAGTCAAGGGCTTTACCAGAAATTGGTACTGATTTTGAGGGTTTTAGTTGTTTTCCGAAGTGGGATTTCTTTTTCTTGAAAATGGGTGTTAGTCGTTTTCTTTCGTTTATAAAATTTATAGTTTCTACTTCTACTTCTACTTCTACAACTACTTCTCTTGATTTAGGAAACACTTTTTCGTTTTCTGTTGCTATTGATTGTTTAAGTCATGACCTAAAATTGTAATTGACCTTGAGGGTTTTAGTTGTTCTCCGAGTGGGTTTTCGTCTCGTGTCTACTTGCTTTTCCTGAAACTGGGTTTTAGTTGTTTTTGGTGTTACCTAGTATTGTCATTGAGTTTAAGGTTTTAGTAATTTTCCGAAGTGGGTTCTCTCACATTCCAAAGGGCCTTATGGGTCCTAGAATGATAATGGTATTTTGAGTTTGGATGCACAACTTGGTTTCGACCATACACCATTTGGATAATATGATCTCACCATCTCCCTCTCAACCGTCACCATCCTTTATTGAATGGGCTTGAAGGATACAAGCATTGCGCTTTGTGATTTTGGTTATATGGGGGCTTAGGCTGCTTAGCAATTCTTTGGCATAAGTCCACGCTGATTCATAGAATTCCTGACATGGGTCTTGTACGGTCGTAGTTTCTTTTTACTTGGTCACTAGATGTTCTCTCTGTTGTTAGCTCAATCTCAAACAACAGTCTCTTTAGTCCCCGCATTTGAGTTGGTGACTACGGTTCATTAGACTGTGTTCACATGAAAGATGGTGAACTTTACTCAACTAGGGTTATCAGTTGTGTGGAGCTTGCTTTATTCAACTATGGTATTGTGTCATTACTTATAAGATAAACCTACCCACAAATGCTGCTTTGGTTCGGATGTTTGCTATTTCAGCAATCAAAAAATGGGAGTGTGACAGCAGTAATCTGGGGAGCATTGCCGCAACCACGTTGTGATCGACAAAAGGACAGAGTAGAGACTAATCCTGAACAGTTGACTGCTGCTTCTGTGCAGGCTGAGATATCCTTTCTTTTGATGTGCTAATAAGTGCATGTTGAAAATTCTAATTTCTACCTCTTCAAGTATTGCATGAGCAGCTTTATAAAGAGAATCAGTTTTGTGCTTTTTGACAATGCTGATATGGTACTATTTCAACACATCAGTTATTTTGATTGTTATAAGAATACTGCTATATGAAGGAGCTATCGCTGCTTGAAAGTGACAAGCCCTTTCCTGTTTCGTCTTCGTCTGTTTCCTTTCTTTGTTTGTTTTGTCTAATCACCTAAAATTTTGGTATCCTTTTGTTAGATAATGTAAGTCCTTTACATTGTTTGGCTATAGAATGATTGATCACTTAATATACTGTTGGGACTTCTCCACCAAATAGATTAAGCTTTTGAGTTGGATCCAGACGTTTTGCATGGTTTCAGAGCGGGTTAATCCCGGAACAAAAAGGTTACACAATGATAAACCCCAAAAGAAGCTACATGTGAGGCATGATGTCTGATAATATAAATCTCACAATGGTTGGATGTTAGATAATATAAGTTCCGCATTGGTTGTTGGGACTTATTCACCTGATTACTCAATCTTTTGGTTTGGATTTTAAGGTTTCTATACTGATGTATAGTCCGCATTGCAAGCCCTGTTGTCTATAATTGAGATTATTCTGCTACTTTGTGAAATTAACTGTTCAGCACAGAATGACTTTGGCAACTGGAACAACAACAAGAGTAATTGGTTGGTACCATTCGCATCCTCACATCACTGTTCTTCCTTCCCATGTCGGTAAGTGTCAAATAATGACGTTATGTTTTCTATGGCACAAATGATTTCGATGATTTTTTCACCTTTAACTCCCTGGTGAGGAAGTGGGGTACTTTACAAATAAAGTAATTGCTTTTGTTTTCGCTTCATTGTTGTAGCTCATTTCTGCACTTGGTGATAATTGATAAATGTAAATACTCTAGTCCACATAGCCAGTACAAAGGTGACAGGCATGATTAAGCTGTCGTTTATTTACTTCTGAAATTTTCGTCAATTGTCACTTAGTGATCTAATCTGCAAAGTTCGGTTCTCTATGGCATCTATGTTTGCTCCCATGTTATGCATGCTATAAGATCATAGAATATCATGTGCAAAATATTCTGCATTAGCAATTACTTTCGGAGTAAAACATGCATGAAAGTGTGACCCAGGGCTAGAGTAAAAGACGCCTAAGTCACGATGAACGAGAAACATCTGTAATTTGATGAACCTGCATCGGTTACGCTTGTTTCTTTAATGCATATCTATTTGGAAAGTAATGCTAAATCTGATAGACTGGAGAAATTGATCGTTGCCAATCAGGAAAGCTATAGAAGTTCATCTTGTAGACAGATTCTAGATGTGGACTCTCTCTCTCTCTCTCTCTCTCTCTCTCTCTCTCTCTCTCATATGCATGCAAACAGGAAAAAAAACCCTGCATATTTTAGGAAACATTGAATGGCTCGTTTGGAATACTTTGCATCTCCTCTAAAGAAGGAAAAACAGGTGGGCAGCATATATTCGGGTGGTGTTACTGCAGCTTCCTTGCACCTTAGCAATCTGTTGTGTGTTACCCAACAAATACACAATAAAAAAATTAGAAAAAGCTTAGCTGCAAAAAAAATAAAATAAAATTAACGTAGTTCAGTTACTTCTAGAATAGGTCAAATTCTATTACATTGGCCATAACATAAAATGGTAGGACTCTTGAAAGAGAGGACCGTTTTTCAGGCACTTAAGTCCAGTGCCAGAACTTGGAAAGACAAAAAGGGCCTCCAGAAATTTGCGTACATTGTCTATGCTGTTTCTTCTGCTGTAGCTAATGCTTCAGAAAGTGAAGAAAACCTGCATATTCTGGATGTGGTGCTTTTTGGATTCTGTCGATTACTTGAATAAGAACTGCTAATAGTAATATTTTATGCATGTGCAGATGTAAGGACTCAAGCCATGTATCAGCTTCTAGATTCTGGGTTCATTGGATTGATATTTTCATGTTTTAGTGAAGATGTGCATAAGGTTTGTGGTTATTGGTATTGACAAAAGTGTCTACAATGATTTATGGAATCATGGTTAGTTTCAAACCAGTTTGGGTTTTTTAGGTCGGAAGAATCCAAGTTATTGCTTTCCAGTCCTTGGATGGCAATCAGAATCACACATTGAGAGCAGTGCCTCTCTCCCCTGTTAATAGAAGTGGAATTATAGATATTGAGTCGTCATTGAGTTCCTCTGAAAATGCATTCACAAGGTCTGGCTCTGTTAGGGCAGAAAGTCTTGAGCAAGATACTGGTGACTCGAGAGCAGCTGCTGGGGTTTTAAAGGTATATTGCTTGCTTCTCAAATTTTACTACGTTTCTAAGAACATATTGCTTAATCTCTCTAATGGAATTTTAAGAACATTCAATAATTAGGAAAACGATGTATCGTTGTGATCTATGGGTATCCCTCACCTAAACTATGAGTTCTATTTTTTTGTGGTTTACACTTTGTTTTGGAAATTCATTTTGTAAATTGATACCGTGGATATTTGATCTACTATTCAGAAATTACATGGTACATGACAATTTTTCAGAAATTAAAAAAAGGCCAGACTTGGATTAGTGCACTGATGTGTGATGCCTCTTAATCGAGGAGCAGCAGGATTGCTAGACAAGAAATATATCTTTTGATGTTTTGTCGTTTACTTCTAAATGCTAATTTCGCTGATTTGTGAGTGATCAATGTGGGCTGATTGTCTATGATTGGTTAGGGGGGTGCAAGATCATCAGATTTGGGAGGTTTCTTTGCCAATGCTGATGCAAACTTTACAGGCAGAGAGAAAACCGGGGGAAACTACAGTACCAACAACTTAGAAATGACGATTGGCGATATAGACCCCATGGATATGTCAGAAAGTATGCAAGAAGCAATGCATCGTTCGAATTTGGACATGAGGTATGCATAATTATGTACTTGGCAACTTGTTTTTTCTTTGGGAAAATTTTGATTCTGTCGCACTTGCAACCATAGAAGAATGAAATTGTCCATCGTATTTGGGAGGCTTGAAACCTATGTTCTTGGGAGGACACACCGTTCAGCAAGGGAAAAAATAGCCATTTATATGCACTCATTATCCAATTAGATTAAGTTATTTGTCGTTGTGCTATTAGAGTTTGCTTTATTTGGAATATTTTGAAGGCTATCTGTACCAACTACCATGCTGGTTGCTTCAATTGTATACTTGATGGAAGTATCACCCAGCTAGGCCAGCTGTCTGAGGATCTAAAGTACATCCTTGATGAGAATCGATAGGAACTAGAAAGTGTAATGGAATTTTAGGTATAGTTACTGGTTTAGTGTGCAGGTTTCTTGTCTGTTTCTTAGAAGTGTGGTTTGAAGAGTAGGGACATTGATGATTATCACTATTATGTACCACTCACGCTAGTTTGCAGTGATTCGAATTTTGAAGGCATTGCGATGGATATTTATGGGTATCCGGTATGTCTCCACCACGTACGTGCCCCTAAGTGAACCATGCTGTACCACCGGTGGAGTCCTATGTCCAAGACTCCAAGTAAGCCCGCCTCCTGGTGCTCTACCTCCAGATGAGTGAGGTAGCCTCCAATTAGAGGAAGGGGGCATCCGAACAAGAATATATTCTCCCATTAAGGAATAGGGAGGGCAGCAGGGCGGGTCTGGGATGGTTTCCCATATCATGACCCTAAAAATGTCACACGTCATAGTCATAGTCAGGTAAGGGTTAACCTTAACCCGCAACACTCCACTGTGAGGTGTTGGTTCGAGTTGGGTCTCCTGGTAGGTCCAAACGTCCTCTCCTTCATCCTCCAAGGCTACTCTGCAAGAGGAACAACAGTTAGTGCCGTCGGACCATCACTTGTTAAGCACTCTCCAGTGCCATCACTTGTTAACCACTCTCCACTCTCTGTCAGGCTTTCCCAAGCTCTCTCCTCCTCCGCCCCCGCTCCGTCTCGAGCCATTGTAGTGCCCGTCGTATTTGTAGAAGGCTCGCTTCTGCCCTTAACATCCACAATCGTCCTCCTCCACCTCTGCTTCTCGAGCCATTGTAGTGCCTGTCATATTTGCAGAAGGCTTGCTTCTGCCCTTAACATCCACAATTGTGTTCCTTCTTTTTGTTTTCTCTATTAATTCCGATTTTATTATGCGTAGCCAACTTATACACTTTGTGATAATTGTTGAGGGAAGATTAGTTGGATTTTCTCTTTATCAAAATGTACTAGTCCATCAGATGTCTGTTGAAACACAAATGGAGGTGGTATATCTCCACTGCTCTCTTCCTTCTTTCTGCTATATTGAGATCATGATCTTTTCTTTAAGCTCAGGGTTCCTTACATAGGTAACTATTTTAATTTGCTCACTTGGCAATGCCTACCTTGGGCATAGAAATTCATGGCTGGTGAGCATATTTGGTTGAATGCCTGTTAATACGAGGCTAGGGTTGATGTTCTCTCTGTCCTGTTAGATTATTGTCTTTTAATTGTGTCTGCATGTCGAGTTCTATCGTCTAATTTTCCTGTCATTTTTCTTTTTCTTAACAAGTTAATATTATGTTCATGTTCAGATCAATGTCTTTTGCGTCAGTAAAATGACAATGAAAAAGGAGTTCTTATAATTGATCTTCAAATGGTTTTTGCTTGTGGGCAGTGGTGCAGAGTATGTCAGGAAGGAAATCCCTCTTTATGTCTTGCCAACCTTGTCTCTTCTGAAGCTCGATTGCCCTTTGGCTTCATTTACAGATTTACAACGTGTTCTGTTTGAAGAGGAGCGGACAGCTTATACCCAAGCCATCTCTCAGAATATGAGGTAATCAATTTTTGTCCGTCACATTTTTGTCAGCAAGTACTCCAGTATTATAATTTTGCTTATTTTTTCTTTTTTTCTTTTGCCCTCTTCTTTGTTGTGCATTTTACATAGGGATGGGAAAGTGCACCCGCTTACCTTCATCCATCACACATCAACGTATCAGGCTTCCATGTGCAAATTAATGGAGTATTGGTTAGAAACAAATGCCTACTCCTTAGTAAATTGTGTTCAGCATTCGGTTTATTCACTTTACCTTTCTTCTGACTTGCAGCTTAAGTCCTGCCATAAATGCTCTACAGGACCGCTTAAGAGAGAACGAGATTCGGGTATTGTACAGTTACAAGTTTGTCATTTGATGATAAAAGATATTTAATTATTTCATTTTGAATTTCAATGGAAAAAGGCATATCCTAAACATGAATTCCTATGCTTTTCAACGAGAGGAATCTGTACAAGTACCACGGTCGTTTTCAAAATGGCAACTCATAACCAGATGATACTGATCAATTAGTACATTCTCAAATGCATAAATGGAATAGCAATAAACATGTATATGACATGTTTCTCGGAAGTTTATTTTTTTATTGTACATTTTGTGTTCTTTCAAAATCATTTCAACATTTTCTAAAGTATTTCCAATTTAGTATAAAATGTTATTTCCTGGCATCTGTTACCTTACTAGGGTACTCAATCTATCGTTTTGTCATTCAGTTCTCAAATTGTTGTAATAGTGTGGACCAATTTCTTACTTTCCCCCTAGAAGGTTCAACTTTTCATCGTGACAATTTACTTAAATCTTTGGATCGTCATTTTGCTCTAATAGGTGAGTTCAGGAATGTTTAACGCCCTCTTATCTTTCACTAGCTGATATTGATTGTACTTCTTGTGGTCTTGAAGCTATTATTTTAACAAAAATGTTAACGGCCTCGGGGTGTGTGCAAAATGATGGTATATGTGACAAGTGTATAGGAGTCTGTCATGCATTAATGTGTACTGAAATTCTTACTTCTTTGACAGCATGTGTGCATTAAAAGGCAGTGGTTAGCAGGAATGATTTGTTGATGTGAGTTTTTTCTTTTGCTTTTCTGAAACAGTTAGCGATGCTGACAGATGAAACAAAGATTTTGGAGACTGAAGTCTCAAGTTTAGGTTCCCCTCGAAACATTTCATCACCTCAGGGACTCAGAGGAAGTGCTTCATTCGGTCACAGAGACTTGTATAGTCCTGAATCCGTCAGCACGAGGACTGTTTCTGGTCCTGGTAGCCGTAGCAGAAAGGGGTCCTAGTTCAATCCCAAACTATGACTTGTTGAAAGCGTTTTTGTAAGCTTTTCTGCTTTCCTACTTTGCTTCCCCTATGAACACGTTGCAAATCATATGTTGGTGCCCTTTCGAGATTCATGATATCAGAGTAACATGGTTTTTTGGCAATTGTATATGTTCATGGTCAAAGTTGGAGTGTAATCCGTACTCCAGACTCCTGTTTCAACATGCTTTACGTTATGCATCTCGGGGTCCTCATTTTTCGGGATGGGGCTGAAATTCAGTTTCCGATTGAATTTGTTGTTGCGTACTGCTTCAAGTACAAATAGTGGTATGCCCCGTGTAGTTTGTGTAGAAGCGAGAAAGCTTGGAAAGAAGGGCAAGTGTAATTGGAAAGACATATTTGGCGAATTATGAATGGAACATTATCTCATGTATCCGTATAACACAGACTATATTATCGGTCATGTTACACGACTCTTGTTGGTTTTATTGCATATAATTGCTGTCATTTTGCTACATGCTTTCTAATATGGCTTAGTATGAATGGAACCTCTCTGTTTACTTTTTGATCACTCATATTGGGACAAACTGTTATTGTGTGATATATGTCTTTGTTCATATTTGTATGCAACAATCAAAGGTACTGTCGCTTGTAGATGAACTTTTTGGTGGAGAAACTGATTGAGAAGGATATCTCAAGGGTCAAGCAGCCCTATCTTCTTGACCAGGAAAAAACAAAGAAAAAAAAATGCGCCCCCATTCTCCTCATTATTCCAGAACTACCCGCCCATTCCGGTCCTTATTGATATCCCGACCGGTAATCTCGTTCATCTTGCGGAGAAGAACGTTAATCTCATACATGGAACAGTCCATTTGTTGAAACATGGATTGCCTGACAGAAAATTTCCAGATTAATGAAAACGCCATTATGCCCGTATCATCATTAATCCATTGTTTCGTGGAAGCATTTGGATAGGAATGATCTTTCTGTTGATTTAATTGGACTTTGAACCTGGGTTTCCCCTTTCCTTTTCGCCCCCACTCTTTTCCTCTCTCCCTCCTTTCCCTACCCGCTCTGTCCTATGGTCCGGACTTGATCTCTCCGCCCTGATCTCTCTCGTTTTGTGAATTTGGGTTGAGACCATCTATCTCCTTAGAGTGAGTTAAGATCTCCCCTTTCCCTCTATTTTTGGGTTGATCACCACCAATCTATGGTGGATCTAGAGTTCTGGCGTTTGACGGTGGTGGAGTTCCACCGACAGCTGCAGTGGCGACGGAGGCGATGACAGCATGACGACGGAGGGCTTGGTGCTTTTTGAAGGATGCAGATCTGGTCATTCCAAAACCCAGTCTTGAGTGGACTCGTGGATTCTTGACAACCGACTGTGTCATTTGTACTTTGTTTTCATTGTGAATGCAATATGTTTGTCTTCCTAAAAAAAATTGGACCTTGAACCATTCATTTATATGATGTCCTGTACATCATAAAGAACACTTCAAGTAATTATATAATTATTTTGTGTTGGGATTTTCCTCTGCCTTCGCGAGTGTGCTTTGTAATTGAAAGCATAGCTTGAAAATTGAGTTGGTGTTATGATTTTGGTTATGCATATATTCAAGCTAATTTCAAATGAATCTTAATTGAGTTGAACTTGAGTAACTTGATTTTTTTAATACAGTTGAGCTCGAGTAGATTAATAATCCTAAAACATGCAATCCTAGTGACTCGATCTCAAATATCGATCCTTAGAACAATATATATAAAAGGGACCTTCAATATATATATATATATATATATATATATATATATCATCAAAGCATTGAAATGACAATGATACATGAAAACACTTCTCAAACAACAGGAGCTTATTATCACTCTGGAAGAAAAAGAAAGAGACCAACTCAAAAGAGCTAAATATAGCACTTCAAATCCTAGTACTTGGGTTTGCCTGGGTAATTGGTGGTGGTATCATCATTTTTCGCTCCTAGAGTGTTTTTCACGGCAGAAGCGGCCCCTCCAGCCACGTTTGCCACTCCCGTCGCTGCTCCTTGCACAATGCTTGCTGCTCCATGTACTGCTCCTTGTGCCATTGTAGCTGCTCCTTGTGCCATGGTATTCACACCTTCCCCAGTCTGCATGCAATTAACACGAACAAATTCAGTAGGGGCTCAAGATTGATCTTTTGCCCACCCAAATCACTGTCTCCGACGCACTCTCGTTTCACGATCCTTGAGATTCACGATTTGTGATTCGGAGTGCATGGTGATTGAATACGGAGACATTGATTTAAGGATATAGAATAACCAATTAAATATAGATCACTTATAATTAGTTGGCGCCTTGTTCTTTTAGTGAATCTTTACCTGTTGAAGGAAATTACTGTCTCGGCTAGTGTTTTTGGATCCTTGGTGCATATTTTCATCATTCCTCATCTGTAACCAAGGGAGAAAAAATGAAGATGGTATTTATTAAATGGAAATCACAGGAAGAATGATTGGATCGAAGCGAATTTTTAAATTTTTTTTTCTTCGAAATTCGCAAATATTCAAACGGAACCAAGTTTGCATGGCTATACGAGATGGATATTACCTGAGCTTGACCAGCCACTTCAGTACCAGATGTGTGGCTGATATTTCTACCTTGGCTTTCCATTGCTATTGCTATTGCTTAGTGTGATATTTGTTGAAGTTGGTTTTAGAGAAAATCAAGTGATTAAAACTTTGAGAGAAATAACAAGTGATATTTATAGGGTCTGAGTCTCTCTCTCCACTCCCTCTAAACTAGCTTGTGTGCCTCAATTCATGGATTTGATTAATGAATTTGGTGGTTGGTCCTTTAATGGAGGCTTGCGATGGAATGTTTCAAAAGGGTTGCTCAGTCAAAGCCCAAAGGTATAGAGAGAGATCATCGATATCCAAATGCCTATGTTTACACGTAGCGTGTCCAAACAAATAATGAACAGTTACGTATCCATTTTACCACTTTCTTTGTGAAAAGAGATAAACAAAAAGTTGGCCGGTTGAGTGCCAAATGTCATTTTTCTCAATAGTTTCTGAAACGATCCACGAATATCTACTTAATGAAAAATACTCTCCTCATATGCATAGATCACACCCCTAAATATATATCAATTTTCTGTAATTGAATACATCGTGAGCACTCTAGAATACATATAAAGTTAACACAGAATTTGAATTAATTTTCCATTGATGTTGACTTCATGGATCCATCCACCTATTCAACTCTCTTTATTTTTTCGGTTGGTACATTAATTCTCTCTCTCTCTATCACAAGAGAGGAAAAACTGTTGGGGTACACCCAAGTGGTGTGGGTGTATTGTAGGGGATCACTCCCCCTTGTTTAAAAGTGCAGGTGTGCACTGTGTGTGTGTGTGTGTGTGCTGGAGGCAGTGAGAGGGCCAGAGAGAGTCGAGCGGAGAGGCTCCCCTTCGGGGGAGCGGGGCTCCTCGGAGATGCCTGGAGAGACTGTCGGAGAGCCACTGGAGTGAGGGAGAGAGAGAGGAGTGGGGAAGCCGGATTGTGGCTATTCCGGTGAGGTTTTTCATACTTGTATGTGTGATTTATACATAGTGGAATTTTCCTCGGATATCTCTCGTTTGTGCTTGGTTTATTTTCGTGCTTGTGCTTGGAGGTGTGAATCGGGGTCGGGGTCTCGACCCAACAAAAACAACTACTCCTATGTTGACCCAAAAAATGAAGTAAAATATTTTCGCCAGGTGGCCAGCATTATCAAACAGGCATGCAAATAGTCGTCGATCGATTCGACCGACCATCTCATTTCAACGCAAACCCGCAACCAGCTGGAGAACCAAGGTGTCGTTGGTACGCGTCGAGCAACACGACAGGTGTCCACCCATAATAAGCTCTTCGCAACAAGAGAATATTCAATGCTCATGCGGTACCGACACATATGTTGTGTGCCTAAACCTACACCTCGACTAATTTGGAAGACCGATCACATCGCCTACTTGCATGCCAATTATTAAAACCGAAGTAAAACTCCGCATGAGCTGATCACAAAGAATTGATTACAGTTGAAATATTTTTAACTTGAGACCTTCGATCGTGTGACAGCAAACCCCCTCTTGGGATTGATTTCTATACTTTAATCTTGAACACACACGAATATGTGGTGCTGGAGAAACCTCGAGCCATGCCTCAGGGCACTTAATAATTTTCCCTTCACAACATCCTATATATGTGCATTGGGTGAGTCATCACACCACTCACAATATTTTCATCGATTTTCCACATAAACTCTCTCTCTCTCTCTCTCTCTCTTCAAGAACAATGACAACTGAGGTAAATCATCATCTTAATTTGATTCCTTAATCTTGTAATATTTGGTCTCATGTTATGATTCAGTGACCGTCACAAATACTCCATCCACTTGAGTATTTATTTTTGAAATTAAGTAACGATATTGTTTTAATGATAAATCGTCTCGTGGCCTGGCATTTCCTTGATAATTATGGGCTTCTGTTTTGCAGGACAAGATTGGTCACATGACGGATAATAAGAAGCAGGTCCAAGAAGCCAAGGATAGGGTCTACCACACGGCCCAAACCGCGAAAGACGGGACAATCGAGACCAAGAACCAGACCGGCAGTTACCTCTCCGAGAAAACCGGTGCAGCCAACGACAAGGTGTCCGCAGTGGCCCAATCGGTCAAGGAGTCGGCCCAAGCCGGGAGAGACAAGACCACCGCCGTCGTTGAAAAGACGGCAGTGAAAGTCAAGGGCAACAATTAGTTTTTGAAACTTTGAAGTGTAGATCATTGTTGTTGTTGTACATTTGTTGGGCGTTTTTGTTTCCGTTGAAATATATGTATACGATTTTTTGTTATTGTAATACTCAAATGATGGAACTGAAAATCGTCTAAATTATAAATTATTATATAGAACGTGATAATGCGTGAAAATTAATAAAGGATAGCGTTTGATACTATGTTCTCAAGACACATTCGTAATAGTTATGGTGCTTACGAAATCTTTGGACGTCTATTGATCTTCCGTGATACAATGATCAAAATCTCATTGAAGTAACACTGCCTTGGATGGGTCTAGCTAGTGAACCAAATTGTACTTTATACTTTCTCATTTGATACTCTTAGAGTGTTTCTCATGGCAGAGGCGGTCCCTTCTGCTACATTTGCGTCTACCAGTAAGGGCTGTAAACGAGCCAAAAATTCAAGTTCAAGTTTGGCTCGAGTCTTAACGAGCCGAACTGAGTCATTTACTAAACGAGCCTCTTTAATCGAGCCAAACCACCCTTAAAACGAGCTGAAAACTCGAGCTTTCATCAGCTCGTTTAGTAAACTAGCTGAGCCAAGCTCATGAGTTGCTTTGTTCCTTTACAACCCTAGGCCTACCACCGTCTCTCCTGTCCTTGGGCAATGCTTGCTGCCCTCTCTATATATATGTACTTCTCCAAGCCTGGTCTTGACACATCCCTTAGTTTGCAACATGGTTTTTTCCATTGAAAATTAAATCATGATCTTCTCCTATGACGTGAATTACTAGTAAAACGGTGGTCTTACTTGACAATTCAAGTCGTTTATTTTGTAAGTTCAGATGTGTTCATACATAATCCATACAAAAGATTAGGTCGATCAGACATTAGTAAGGACTTCTTCGAATAGTATTGGTCATGAAAGACATGGAAGGTGAGATAATTAAAATATGGTCGATCTGAATTTTTTGTTGGATGATGATGTGTCATTAGATTGTCAGCATAATTAAAGTGTTCTAGAGTATTCACAAAATTAGTATGAAAAAAATTAAAAAGTATTTAAATATGTTCAATACGAGTCCCTTTTTTTTGTGGAGAATTATTTTTCCTTTTGCCCTGCCACGAGAGAGACTGAACAACCATACGTTGACAAGAAATTTCCAAAAATTAATAGAGGCCAGATGGCGTTATGAAACACGTGAATCGTCATCATTGTGATCCTCTTAGTTAAGTTTCTTGTTTGGGGTTAGGCGGTAAGAGAGAAATCTCTTGTAAATTTCTTAGTTTAAATGCAGATGGTGTGTTTTTGACCGGAAAAGAGAGAAAATATTTTATCCGTCCCGATTTGTTTATTCAATTTCGGGTTTTCAATTTATTAAGGAAATCAAATCTGATCAATTGATTTGAATATTTACATCATCTTATCTATTGATTTTAAAAATTGAACAAATAATTTGGGACATATATATATAAATAAATAAGACAAACAAATCGGAACGGACGAAGTATAACACGAAAGCTGTCCGGAATCCATTGACAGTCAAGGAAAAAGAAAAATCCTCACAAAAGCCAACGGGAAACTGAAGCAGCTGGCTGGATGCCTTGTGTCGAACAACAGGACATGTGTCCACCCACAAGTTCTTTACAATTTCCTATAAATCTGCATTAGGTTGTGAACGCTCAGACCATCCACTCACAATATTCCAATCGATTTTCAGCATAAAATCTCTCTCATTTTCCTAGGATAAATTTCAGCTGCAGGAAAAAAGTTCGAGAATGGCAACTGAGGTAAATATGATCATCTTCTACTTAAGGCTGTCCAATGTCATTTAAATGATTCCTTAATTTAATTAATTGCATGGTAATGGTCATGTTATTATTCAGTGACGACACAAGTATTGCCCCCAATCCATCTTATTTTACTGTCTTTTTATAATTTTTTTGTGCACATCTTCTAGATTTTTATTGAATAGTCATGAGAAAAATATTCATTCAATGTCATAGGCACCGCCAATCAGTCATTGATGTGACTATGGCAGAGTTCTTTTTTAATAACTCTGATGTCCAGAGACCAGTTGCGTAGGGGTGTTCAGTGGGCACTGAATAATCTTTCATACGGTGTTACTTGTTTCTATCACTATGGTTTAGTTTCAATGGCCTCCTGGGCATTTCTTTGACAAGTATGGGCTTCTCTCTTCTGCAGGGGAAGACCGACCACATGACAGATAACAAGAAGCAGGTCCAAGAAGCCAAGGAGAAGGTCTACGAGACGGCCTAAGCCGCGAAAGACCGGACCACAGAATCCAAGGACCAAACCGCCAGTTACTTCTCTGAAAAAACCGGTGCCACCAAGGACAAGGCATCTGAGGTAGCCCAATTGGCCCAAGCCGAGAAAGACAAGTCATCTGAGGTGGCCCCAGCCAAGAAAGACAAGACCGCCGGTGGTCTCGGAAATACAGCGGAGCAAGTCAAGAGCGTGGCGGCTGGCACGATGGAGGCCGTGAAACAGAAGTTGGGCATGGGCACTAAGGATGATAACAATTAGTTTTTGAAATTTGGAAGTGTTTCTTGATTATTGTTGTTGTTGTTGTGTTTGTTTTCATTGTGTTTGTACGTGGTTTAATTCCATTGTTGGACTTGTTTGTTTCGAGTTGCCTCATATTTGAGGTGATCGTGATTCACTTCTTTCAAGGGGCTAGTCGTGTGTTCGAATCAATACTTTGTTTCCTGAAAAAGTACATCTTTTAGAGATCACTATTTCCCTTGATGTAATTGGACTTTGTCACGATTACCCACTCTGCAACATGGTTTCCATTCATAAATTGAATGAAGACCTATTATCATGTGGCATAAAATGTGAGTTCGGCTACAATCCCATTTGAAGATTCAAACCGTTTATTTTGTAATTTCAGATATGTTTAATTGCCATCCACCAAAAAAATCTGATGGATCAGACACTAATAAAGACTTAATGAAATTATATTGACCATAAGAGAAACACATATATAAAGACATTAATAAATACTTAATAGAATTATATTGGATAGTTATGATTTAACCACATGATAGGTTAAAGTGCATGGCCTATGCTACTTATCTTCCCCTTTATTGTCACAGTAAGAAAGAATCAAGGACTACACGGTCCTTGTCTGATCTTATCAGACAAGGATCTATGGAGCAGTATTCTTCGGGTGTGTGTTGGATGTGCTTATAATATGTGTCAACTTTTAATAATCTTAGTTAATCTAGTTAATCAAACATGTACTGAATTCTGTAAAACACTTTTTTTTTTTCTTGAACTGTAACTCTGTAAAACACATTGGAAATGCTCTTAACACGTATTAATGATACGTTAAAATACTAAAATATAATATTAAAAAGTACTTAGCACCGATTGAATTTTTATCTCCGCAACTCTCCTTAGTTTTTGGGCGCATCTAGACAGGTGTTTCACCCCTCCTTATTCTAAAAGCTTGTCGGACCGACTTCCACGTACTTATGTAAGATACAGACATGACACGAATACTACTCCGAACACATAATGACACATTGAGGAGTTAAAAATAGAGAATACTAACTTTTGAAGAATCAACCCAGAATATACTAGGAACACATACATCATGCATCCAACTTTCTAAAAATTTAATTAAAAAAAGGACGCCAAATAGCGTTATCATTGACATGTGTTAAGCTCTCTAAAAATTTAATAAAAAAGTACGCCAAATAGCGTCATCATCGACGCATGCTAAGGTTTCTAAAAATTTAATAAAAAAAGGACGTCAAATAGCGTTATCAAACAGGTGAATCGCAAATCTCTACGATCCACCCGATCGTCGTTCGTCATTCGACCTGTGTCCGCCCAAAAGCTCTTCACACAAATTTTCGTATAAAATCTGCATTGGGCCGGTGAACACAACTCAGACCATCCATGCACTCACAATATTCCATTCCATGGACACATAAGAGTGAAGAGCGGCCATTGTTTATTTGTTCGTCGTCGATGACAGCCTTCTCTTCCAGCTAATTTTTCCTAGAAGAACGCATCATTTTCATTGACTCTCTCACTCTTAATCTCACCAAGTGTTATCCACTTGGCACTGAAAATCTTCTCAAGTCACTGCCCTTCATGGAACCGAAAGGAACAATCGTCTTCGCCTCCCTGGGCAGACCACACTACGGATTCGACGTATTCTCCGTCAAAATCCCCTCTAATCCCACCCAGTGGGACTCCTACTCCGAACGCCGCCTCACTGACGGAGTTTCCATCAACTTCAACGGCCAATTCCTGGACGAAGACCAAACCCTCGTCTATGTCTCCGAGAGAACCGGATCTTCTCGCCTCTATCTGGTTCGCTCTGGATCACCTGAACCGGAGCAACTCCCGTCCCCTCCTCACAGTCTGTTCCACGACCGGCCGGTCGTTAAGGACGGACGCCTCTACTTCATCTCGGCTCACGAACCCAACGACAAAGCCTTCAAGAGCTGGTCCGCTCTCTACTCGACCGGACTCCACCACAACGGGGGCGAAATCGTCCGGCTCACGCCGTATGGGTCCGTTGATTACAGCCCTGCTGTCTCTCGCTCTGGGAAACTCATCGCCGTCGCGTCTTACGGGGCCCGGCCTTGGGCTGGCGACTTCCACGATCTCAGGACAGATATTGTCGTGTTCAGCGAATCCGACCCGACTAAACGCACCGTCGTCTGTGAACACGGCGGTTGGCCCACTTGGTCAGGCGATTCCACTGTTTTCTTCCACCGTCAATCCGATGATGGTTGGTGGAGCATTTTCAGAGTGGATTTCGAAACGCATACCAATACTTGCATCAGAGTCACCCCACCGGGAGTCCATGCCTTCACTCCGGCAGCTCTCCATGACGGTACGCGAATAGCCGTCGCCACTCGCCGGCGCGGCAATAATTACCGTCACATCGAGATTTTTGACTTGGTTTCGCGGGAATTTCACCCCGTGACGGAGTTACTAACCCCAAACATCCACCACTACAATCCGTTTGTCTCTCCGGATTCTGGTTTTCTCGGTTATCACAGATTCCGAGGCGAGTCAGCAGCACTCGGTGGCGACTCCATAATTCCGCACTTGGATGTGGTGGCGTCTCCAGTAAATGGTATCCAAATGTTCAGGCTCAACGGTCTGTTCCCGTCATTCTCTCTAGATGGTGATTTGATAGCATTTGCTCCCGATTTGGAATCGAAATTTGGTCTGAAGATCGTCAAATCAGACGGTTCAAAGAGATGGACCCTGTTGAAAGACAGATCAGCGTTTTGCAACTCCTGGTGTCCCGCGGAGAAGAACGTGATTTTCACATCGCTGGGACCCATCTTCGCAGCCGTCAAAGCAACTGTCCAGATCGCTCGAATCTCATTCGATCTCGCAAACCTTGACGACCGAAGTGAAGAAGTCCCAGTCCCGGTGGAGATTAAGCTCCTCACGAGAGGATACGGGTAATAACGCGTTCCCGTCGTGCTCCCCGGACGGGAAGTTTGTGGTCTTCCGATCAGGCCGTTCAGGGCATAAGAACCTGTACATAGTCGACGCCGTCAACGGGGAGGCAGAAGACGGAGGAGGCGTCCGTCGACTGACAGAAGGGCCCTGGATTGATACAATGCCAAGCTGGTCACCGGACGGGAAACTCATAGCGTTTTCCTCGAACATGCATAACCCGGACAACGCGGAAGCGTTCAGCATATACGTCGTGCATCCGGACGGAAGTGGTCTGAGGAGGGTTTACTTGGCGGGGCTGGAGGGTTCGAGTGAGGCGGACAGCGAGAGGGTCAACCACGTGTGTTTCAGTGCAGACGGGAAGTGGTTGCTGTTCACGGCGAACTTGGGTGGAGTTACGGTGGAGCCGGTGTCCGTGCCGAACCAGTTCCAGCCGTACGGCGATTTGCACGTGGCGAGGTTGGACGGAAGTGGAGTGCGGAGGCTGACGTGGAACGGGTACGAGAATGGCACCCCGGCGTGGCACCCGGGGGTACTGGAGCCGGACGTGGGGCGTCTGGGCTTGGGGTGGTGCCAGTTTGGAGACGAGCTCAAGGGCCAATTTGACGAACCTCTTTGGATCAAGTGATTCAAGTGTGATTTCTAATTTGAGAAAAAAACTTTCTAACGAGCTTTCTCTTAATAATTTTTATGGAGGTGAATCGCACGCATTTATTTTTGCTTTGAACGATTTGGATTTAAATAAAAATTTTTAAAAACATTTCTGTTAGCCCAAAGGTTTCTATGGAATACCTTATTAATTTTGATGATAACAAAATATATTTTTATTGAAAAGAAATATAATTAATATTGTGATATTTGAAATACCTTAATGTTTATTTTGTAGGATTTAGTTGAAGTGCACATGGGAAGATTGCTACGCCAAATCACTATCTTCATTGGTCAAGATAAATTGAAAGGAGGAAGATTAAGGACAAATCTTCTCCTATTTTTTAATTAGCTACAAGGGATTTTATGGAAAGCAAAATGCTAATCAAGGAGGAAGATTAAAGATTGCTTGGGACCTTCATTATCTCTAACGGCTAGTTGATGGGCTAAGTCAGTGGAAGATTGATTTCTAGTTTGAAGAAGCAAACAAGTCAAGTGGAAGAAATCATTGGTATGACTACCGAAATTGTTCCTAACGGCTAATTGGAATTTGGATGGAAGAATTAATGGTGGAGATAAATAAGGAGGAAAGAAATCAAGTTTGGAGGTTGATTATTTCCATCGGCTATTTTGGTTCTTGATTGTTTGGAAAGCCAAGATTGGAGGACCATCTTTCATACGGCTAGTGGAGCAAAAAAAGGGATGGATTTTTGCAGTTAAGAATTCATGCAATCAAGGCAATATTGTATTGGATAATCTTCCAATTATGGTGAGTGCTTCTATTGTTCAACTTGTGAAGAATATATACTAGTGAAGGGAGAAGAAAAACAGAGAGAGAACTCTGGAAGAAAAATTGTCGAGAGCCATCACTTGAAAATCTATCTAAGTTATATTCAATTCTTCATCTTGATATCTATACTCTTGTGTGAGAGAGTTCTTAGTTTGAACTTTATTGTAAAAGGAATTGTACACCCTTATTCATACTCTTGTGAGTGATTACTTTTTGTGAGTGATTTTGGAGAGAAAATCACTTGGTAGTTAGGTGTTACTAGCACCGGAGTCAAAACTAGTTGGGTTAGGTGTGACTAGCACCGAAGTCAAAATTAGTCGGAGTGATTGGGAATAGATTGCTCGTTGTAAAGGTTGTCTAGCACCCGCAAAGCTAGAAGATTGTAATTATTGGAGATAGTGCAGCAAATCCCGAGTTGGACACTTGGGGAGTGGACTAGGCCGTGAAGTTACGGACCGAACCACTATAAATCCTTGTGTTCGATTTTCTCTTTCTTACTCTCTTTACTTTCAGTTTTGCATATCTATATCGCATGAGTAAGTAAATTGATATATTATTGAATAACAAGTTGTGGTAGAATATCTTGAATAATCAGTCAATTAGTTTTTTAAATTCCGCATTATATTTGAGATACCCAATTCACCCCCCCTCTTGGGTTGCTATTTGGACCAACAATTTCATTTAATATGAATCATCCAAAACAAAAATGAACGACTGAAATTACACGGCTCAGTTAGTCAATAAGAGAATCACAGCCCCACCATGTATAAGTCAATCTCTTCTAATTTATACTGCACTCCTACTCAAAAATTACCTACGGATATGGTTTGTGAAACAACTAATAAAATTACGATGCAGACTATGCAGTTTTCAATAAGGTACTCTAAGGCGACCTATTGGTGCTGTGTAGTAAGGTGCGCAGTACCACGTTGCGCACCTTCGAACTATCAGATTGTGCATCCGACGGTTCATATCTCATCTTGATAATCAACGATCGAGAGCCGTACATTACTGAATGCACGATCCGATGGCTCAAAGGTCCGCAAAACGGTGCTGCACACATCACTGCACAACACCATTCCCTAATTCCTTCATTTGGTAGTTTTCGAGTAGGAGCCCTTCTAGCAAGTCGAATGTTATTTTTCTAGTGTGGTCTATTTTAATGACAAAAATAATTTTGTCAACAAAGTGGGACAATAAGCTGCGAAAAGTTTTGCCACCAAAAACTAGTAAATTATTTGACACGTATTTAGATATGTTCAATACGTGTCCCCATCAATTCTGGAGAATTAATTTTTCCTTTTGCCCGGTAATGAGAGAGACAAAACAATCATACGTTGACTCAGATATTTCTAAAAAATATAAGAGGTCAGATATCGTTATGAAATAGGCGAATCGTCATCATTGTGATCCTCTCAATTACAATAGAAGAGAAATCTTTTGTGAATTTCTTGGTCAAGGCGTATATGATCTATCTTTAACTAGACAAGTGAAAAAATAGTAAAGATACATATAAGCTATCCTGAATCCCTCGTCAGCTAAATGCCACATGTTGAACAACATGACAGGTGCCGCACCCACGCGCTCTCACAATTTCCTATAAAATCTGCGTGGACGCAACTTAGATGATCCACTCACAATATTCCAATCGATTTTCCACATAAAATCTCTCTCATGACAGATAACAAGAAGCAGGTCCAAGAAGCCAAGGAGAAGCTCCACCAGACGGCCCAAAGCGCGAAAGACTGGACCACGGAATCTAAGGATCAAACCGTCAGTTACTTCTTTGAAAAAATCCGTGCCGCCAAGGATAAGGCATCAGAGGTGGCCCAATCGGTCCAAGCTGAGAAAGACAAGACCGCCGGTGGCCCTCGGAAATGCAGGGGAGTATGTTAAGAGCGCAGCGGTTGGCACGACGGAGGCCGTGAAACAAAAGATGGGCATGGATACAAAGGAGGATAACTATTAGTTTTTGAAAATTTGGAAGTGTTTGTTGTTGTTGTTATTTGTGTTTGTATTTGGTTTAATTCTGTTGTTGAGTTTGTTTATTTCAAGTTGTCTCATAGTATTTGAGGTGATCATGATTCACTTACTTCCAGGGGCTAGCCGTGTGCTCGAATCGATACTTTGTTTTCTGATCTTTTAGAAATCACTATTTCCCTTGATATAGGACTTTGACACAGTATTTACCCAGTTTGCAACATGGTGTCCATTCACAATCCCATGATTCAAACCGCTTTTCTTTGCCAACTCGTGGGGCCATCTCACCTCACGCGTAAGCGTGTGAAACAGCTGTGGGAAGGGGCTGTAGGGATTAGACGTCCGAGGTGCGCGCAAGCTGAATTAGGACACCCTGCAATACAAAAAAAAAAAAATCAAATCGATTCACCAAAAAAATTAGATCTATCAGACATTCATAAGGACTTAATGAAATTATATTGAGGCCTTGTTCCACGAAGTTTTTTTTTTTTTCTTGTTTTGTTTGTATTCAATTTTTTTTTCTCGCATTTGTATCGTTTTGTCAAGATGAATCAGAAAAGTAAAAAATTTATTCTTTTCCCAAATATTTTCAAAAATATTCAAAAAAAAAGCCCAAAAAATAAACCACGTGCACGTACAATAGTTAGGCACAAAATTACATTTATGGATCCGTCGTCCCTAAGTATTATTTCTAACCTACGGTTTACCTCACGAATTACCGTTATATCTGGGTTTCGGGGTTCACAATCCTAACAAATTTGGTATAGCTTATATATGTAGATGACCTACAGACAGAAATTCACAACACAAATGGATCGGATCATCTCGTGTCCAAACAAACCATCCTTCTTGAATCATGTCGTCAGATCCTTTTTTAAACGGAAACTAACTCCATGCGTAGACATTTCAATATGGTTTGATGTAAATCATTTTTGCTTTTGGTCACAATTTTTTACTTTTTAGACCTCTTTCGTCAAGACGGATGATAAATCAAAAGATAAAATGTAAAGTTAACAAAAATTCAAAAAAAAACGTACAAAAATACCAAAACAAAAGATACCAAAAATTTAGGAAAAACTCACCCAGTTACAGACATATATACCATCCACGTATTCATATTCCGCGCGTCCATGTCTCCCTTCCTAAACAATACAGTAGTATATAACTAATCAACTATTCCCGCTTTAATATCTTTGATACAGAAAGTCTAATGGTACTGATTTAAAATCTGTGCCAGTGGGTACAAATCCCTTTTTGGGTTTATGGTCTAAAAAAAATGATCGGAGCCATTTATTTTACTTAAAATACTTTGCTTATGGTCGTTGCAAAAAATAAGCTCAATCCGGTATTGGTAAGAGTATTTACGAAACATCCAAATTTTGCTCTAGAATTTAGGCTTGCAAAAAAATAAGCTTAATCCGATATCGGTAAAAGTATTTACGAAACATCCAAACTTTGCTCTAGAATTTAGGCTTAAATTCTGGGACAAAGTTGGATGTTTTGTAGCTGCCTTAACTGATATCGGATTGAGCTTATTTTTCGTAGGAGTCGTAAACAAAATATTTTAAACAAAATGAGCGATTCTGATAATTTTTTTTTGGACTCAAAACAGGACAAAAAAAGGGTTTGTACACACCAGGAGCACCGTTCTATCTTGATATTCCCTCTTGAATTTTGACTAATGGACAGTTATGGGGTAACGGGCCTTGTTCGTTTAGGGGGTTTTGAGGGAAATTTTTTAGAGCAATGAATGAAGAAAGATAAATAGAAAAAGTTTATTGAAAATCATGCTCTAGGGATTTGAGTCCCCCCAAACGAACAAGGTGCACATGGTAGGTAAAAGTATGTGGCCTATGCTAATTATGTTCACCTTTATTGTCATACTAAGGCGTGGTTTGGCGATAAAAATAAGGGGTCTTTTGGCTTAATAAGCCAATTGACCTTCTTCTTTTTTTTTGCCTCTTTATTTAATTTTTTTCACATTTGTTAGTTTTGCGTTAATTTTATTTTGAATTATTGATTCAACTCGATGAGAGGAATAAAAAAATAAAAAAATATGGGCCAAACGGATTGTTGGCTTATTTGCTTATTCAGCCGATAATCCCAGTAAACTGATTTGGCTTATTTTTCTTTACTTGGATGGATAGTATGGGTTTTGACTTTCCAATAACCCAAACTTGTAGGATTATTGCAACCCAATAAGCCAATAATCTGGGTTAATTTTTCTTTAGCCAAACAAGGTAAGAATCAAGTACTACACGGTCCCATGTAGCTATAATATGTGTCAACTTTTGATAATCTTAATTAATCAAACATGTCCTGAACTCTCTAGAACACATTGAAAATGCTCGTAACGCACCCGTATTAATGATACAATATTGAAATCATAAAATGTAATATTGAAAAGTTAGCACCGATCGAATTTCTATCTCCACCACTTCCCCCTAGACACGTTTTTTGTCGCATTTAGATAGGTGTTTCACCGTTATTGCTCTCCTAAGCAAGTACGACTCCAACACGTGTTGAACATACCTATGTAATATAATATAAGTGTTAAAATTTTGCTAATTTTGCTGAATCGGACGTGTTACGAACACTCTAGAGCACATTAGAAATATTGTGAACTCATTATAATGACACATTGAGGAGTTAAAATATGATTTCGAAGAATCAACTCAGAATCAAAATGTTCATTGAAGTTTACTTCATGCATCCACCTGTTCAACTTTCCCTATCAAGAGAGACAAATTACGAAGATATGTTTACCAAAAGAAGAATAAAAAAGGCCGCCATGGCCATATGGCATTATCAAACAGACGTGTATCACGCGGCAGTACCTTAAGATCACTAAACATCGCCGGAAACTGTATGTACATCCCCGTCAAACAACAGGACAGGTGTCCACCTGTAAGCTCTTCTCAGTATCCTATAAATGGGCGTCGGTTAATGCAGCTCAAACCATCTACTCACAATATTTCCATAGATTTTCCACATAAAGTCTCTCTCTCTCTCTCATCACTTTTTCCCTAGGAGGAATTTCAGCTGTAATAGAAGTTTGCAAAAATGGCAACTGAGGATCAGAAGTACAACGCCGGTGAAACCCAGGGCCAGGCTGAGGTGATTATCCTTTTCATTTTCGGTTGTGTAATGTTCTTTAATGATGTTCATGTTATGAGTCATGAGTGACTTTAAACTCGTTACAGAAACCTTCTTAAAAAATACTATTTATTTTCAAATTTTCAAGTTTAAAAATAATGTGCTTACAAAAATAATTTTTCAATTTTTTACACCGTATAAAAGATCTTATTGAGATCTTTCAAACAAGAACTATATTGCATATTTTTAAATTTCAGTAAGCCTATTATTTTTAAGCTTGAAAATTGCAAAAAAAAAAAAAAAAAAACTTATTTCAAAATACTAGTAAGTACTTATTTGAATTTCTGGAACGGATTTTATTGCCTCAATGCCTCCATCTAGATATTCATCGGTAGGCACTTTGAACCAAAATAATGCATTACTATTTACCTTTCAAGTACTGTAATAAAATAGTTGGCCTTAGGGGTTTAAATGAGTCCAGTCGAGCCGAGCTCTATACTATTTGAGCTCGCGCGGTTGACTTGCTAAACGATCTAGAAACTCGAGTTTGAGCTGGACTTAACGAGTCAAGCCTAGTTCATTTACTTAATGAGTTGAGCCTACAGAAACGATCCGAGCCGACTTTATAGTTTTAAGCTTGACTCGTTTACTAAACAAGTTTAAAACTCGAGCTCGAACTGAACTGGTTTACTAAACGAGTGGAGTTGATCTGACCCGAGCCTCAATGAGCGAGCCTCGAGCTGCTTGGAAGCAGTTCGGTTCATTTGCAGCTCTAATTAATTGATGGAAGTACATATTTGCAACAATTATAAAATTTTCACTTATGTACACTCTGTGGAGGATTGGGTAATATTTTCGTAAAGGTGGAATTATAACGCTTACATTTTTAGTAAGCTAAGAATTAATAAGCCCAAATAGTAAAAGGCAACGTAATGCACATTTTGTGGATTTTTATTGTATCATGTTTCACATCCATTGTACCATATAGTTTCACATGTAAATCGATTTTTTTTTTTTCGATTGAACAGAAATTCATTATAACTTACGAAAGAAAGTACCATATTAAGAGTACAGACAGAGTTTTAAAATGATTGAGCACGGGCTCACAATTTCTAGTCTAACACTTGCCTGATATTCAAGTTATCTCTAATTCAAATTCTCTCGTCGCAAAAGGCATGTCCATAACAAACACAAGTTCATCAGTGTAGCTGAAGGCACTGACGAACTTGTGTATGTAAATCAATTCATGGGCTTACGATGATTATGGCTTTCTCGTCTGCAGGAGAAGACGGGGAGCATGACAGACAACATGAAGCAAAAGGCCCAGGAAACCAAGGAGAAGGCCTCCCAGACCACCCAAACCGCAAAAGACGGCACCACCGAGTCCAAGAACCAAACCGGCAGTAAGATCTCCGAAAAAACCGGTGCGGTCAAGGACAAGGCGTCGGGGGTGGTCCAGTCGACCAAGGACTCGGCCCAAGCTGGGAAAGACAAGACCGTGGGCACCATCGGAGAGAAGGTGGATCAAGTCAAGAGCGCGGCGGCAGGCGCAAAGGAGGCCGTGAAACAGGCCTTCGGCAAGGGTACCAAGGATAAGGAGGAGGATCCTAAAGAAGACAATGCCGAGAAGGACGACAACAATTAGTTTTTCTGAAAATTTGGAAGTCATGTTTTCTTGATTATTGGTGGTGGTGTCGTGCTTGTTTTTTTAATTTGTGTTTTGTATTAATTTGGTATTTGGTTTTGTATGGTTTGTTGGATGTCTTTGGTTAATTCGAGTTGCCTTATGTTTGAGGTGATTCATTTTATCTTATTTGAGGAGGTTCATGTTTGAACCCTAATTACTATGTACTTTATATATATGTGTGTGAATAAAACATCTATTGCTACATTTATTCCTCATAGTTTCATAATAATTCCTAACTTGAATGCGTAAAGAACAATGAAAAAAGAAATGGACATCACTTCGATTTCCTTTCCTTTAATCGATTTCAGTTCACGAATGACTTTAGTTTTACATGTGCCGATTTTTTACGTGGATCAATAGTTGTGCAGTTACATTCACGGATCACACGAATTTAAACAGAGTACGTACATAAATTAAATCAGTTGCTGCGTGTGACATAGTATTTATAACTTCGGTTTATCTCATCAATTACGGTACCCTATGTTATGTAGGTGTTGGAATAAGTAACAAATGTAGGTGTTGGAATAAGTAACAAACGGACCAACCACATGATAGGTAAAAATGTGTGGCCTAAATATCCTAATTATCTTCACCTTTAATTGTCATAAAATACTAACCTAATAAGCAAATACTACAAGCAAACCCGTTCCATGTATATCCATATGATGAAATAGACGTATACCCACATATCAATGATATAGACGTATTATTCAATAACACCAAAATAAAGTGACACTTTATCTACTTTATTTATGATCCAAACTAGCTAGGTCCTACTTCTATAGTGAAAGCCATTTTTTAACGTCTTGATCTTTTCATTATTTATGTAAGAAAATCCCTTAATTAGATATCTTCAAGTGCTTCATTCAAACTATCTAAATTTTAGTTTGAATTCAGGATTAAAAAAAAATGAAAAGCAAGAAACGTATTATTCGATCAATTACTTATCAAACTAAGAATGACTTGCTTAAATTTCTACAAAAACAAGTCCCGTTGAAATAAATATTTCTCGTTATCAAAGTAATACATCCGACATGAACTTTACCGGATTTGATTCATGTTCACTTAGCTAGCTAATATGAATATTAATGAGTATCGTTCACCCACTATTTATGCAGATGAGCAAAATAATACTCCAAAACTTGAAAAGTCCACTTCATATAGTATCTCATGCTATAAAATACTCGTAATTTCGAAGAATCAACTCAGAATCAAGATCTCTATCAAGAGGATGAGAGAGGCAAATATCAGTTTACCAACTAGTCAAAAAAAAGAAAGAAAGACAGAGAAATATTTAAGGCCGCCAGATGGCGTTACTCAACAGGCGAATAGTAAATCGGCGTGATCCTCTCAAAACTAACAAAACTAACAAAGTCCGTCACACATGTACACGCGTCAAACAAAAGCACGGGTGCCAACCCGTGAGCTATTCCGAATTTCCTATAAAATGGGCAGGCATCAGGTAGGACAAATACACACTCTCTCTCCTCTCTCTCTCTCTCATTACTTTTTCCCTTGGAGGAATTTCAGCTATAACAGAAGTTTGAAGAATGGCAACTGAGGATCAGAAGTTCAAGGCCGGAGAAGCCAAGGACAAGGCCTCCCAGACGGCTCAAGCCGCCAAGGACCGGACCACCGAGTCCAAGGACCAAACCGGCAGTTACATCTCCAACACGGCCGGCGTGACCAGGGACAAGGCAGGGGAGGTGGTCCAGACGACCAAGGACTGGGCCATAGCCGGGAAAGACAAGACCACCAGTGCCCTCGGAAATGCGGCGGATCAGGTCAAGTGCGCGGCGATAGGTGCCACGGAGCAGGTCAAAACCGCGGCGGTGGGCGCGACGGAGGCCGTGAAGAACACCTTTGGCATGGGTGCCAAAGACACTACCGCCGGAAAGGACAACAATTAATTAGTTTTAATTAATTAGTGTTTGTTTTTGGTTTAGTATTGGTGTCGAATGGACGTCTTTGTTTCGAGTTGCCTTAAATTTGGAAGTGTTTTTCTTGATTATTGGTGATGGTGTTGTAATACTTGTTTTTATTTTGTGTTTTGTATTTGATTTGTTGGATTTCTTTGTTTCGAGTTGCCTCCTGAGATAATTGACTTTATCTTATTTGAGGAGGTTCGTGTTTGAACCCTTAAAAACTCTCAATTTTGACACACGTATGCTGTGCAAGATGCAAATGCGTTTGTAAATGTTGGTTGATTGAGCGCAAACATGCCAAGATTTGTAGCGTTTAACTTTAGATGGGGATTGCCGTGAATCTTGACTTCTAACTTTGTAGAGCGATTGTGTGCGATCTAAAGGGTAAATCACAAGTTGTTTTATGATTTGTTACACGATTGTGAACTACAAATTTTCTAGTAGTATAAGAAAGAAGATGGAAAAGGTAAACTTCATTATATTGGAATAATAACGTTGTGAGTACAAGTAAAATAAAATCCAAATTATTTGAAGAAGTTGAATGAGGTTGAATACTTGGCACTCGGATATATCTAATTTGCCGGAAGCAAGAAAAATTGTTGAAGCGCTGGATTTTGAATGGTACTTGACCCTTTTTTCGTCTTCAATTGTTGTATTTATAGGCTCCACTGTGTGTAGAGATGTGAGAGAAGCCCGAATTGTGGAGGGAGTGACTACGGTCCCGTTCTCGAAAGAGAACTAACTATTTAATTTTTAAGAAGATAATTTCAAGCTTAAAAATTATATGCTGACGTAAATAATTTTTTTAATCAATATAGATCTTATTTGATAAATCTCATTAAAATCTTTTATACGATACAAAAAAAAATTAAAAAATTATTTTTCATTTATATTATTTTTAAGCTGAAAATATAAAATAAATATTTATTATTTAAAAAGGTGTTTTCGAAATGGGGTGCACGTGAATAGAATTTACGGGGGAGTGGTTTTCTCGTACGTTGACAAGTGCATGTCCCATGTCCTGGTAAAAAATATCTTCACTCCTTTTTTTTATTTTTTATAATTGAGGAGCAACCCTGTAGTCGAGTTATTATTGGATTCGATTGCGCAATTCAAACCTCAGGGAAGACTAACACAATAACCTACTGCCATGGCTCCACTTAAATCATGGTTTGTTTCCGAGAAAAATCGAATCCCGTTATATTGCAATTACAGATTCTCCTTACCATGTTAACAATCCATAGGTGGGTAATATCTTCACTCCTTGGCTCTTTGGAGGATGCCAAGTGTCCATAATTGCTTGTACAGTAACTTCCCAGGAAAAACCCAACTCCTCTAGCATCGTGGGCCACTCCACTTTTGGAACAAATACTGGTACATGCCAACATTTTTATCCGAAGCTCCAAATAATAACTTCTATGAAAAATTATTCGGTGTATTTCGTTTCACTTGGGCTTTAATTAATTGGGTTTAGAATTCGTTCTAGAACACATTCTTAAAAAATAGATTTTTTTTATATTTTCAAATTAAAAAATAATATAAATAAAAAATAATTTTTTGATTTTTTTTACATCGTATTAAAGATCTCAATATTATCTTTCAAACAAGATTCATTTTGCATATTTTTATATTTCAATAAGCCCATCATTTTTGAGCTTGAAATTAATTGCTTTTTTAAAAAATAAGTACTTATTTCACGTTCCGGAACGGGGCCTTATTCTAAATCACTAAATTAATGTGGCCCATTAATTTTTAGCTCGAAAAACTCATAAATATCGGCCTAATTTAATGAATATGTAATTAAATCACCCTCCAGCGCTGGTCCAAAATTTGGTGCAAAAAATGAGCATAAACAACTAACTATGTGAATAAAAGATACACATATATTACTACAATTATTCCTCATAGTTTCATAATTCCTCATTCGAATGCCGAAATGTGCTTATTTAGGTTGTAGATTGAATTGAAATATGGATTATTTTGGGTTGATCCGCGTGCAAGTCCTTCATAAATATTTTGATTGAAAATGTAGTAGTTACATAATCACATCATGTTCGTTGATAGCAAGAAACTATATTAGATATCTTTAAGTGCTTAATTCAAACTATCTAAATTTTAGTTTGAAATCAGGACAAAAAAAAAATTTTAAGCAAGAAACACGTTTATGTAGAAAAATTTAAAGCAAAAATTTTTTAGTTCGATCAAATATGTATCAAACTAAGAATGACTATTTTAAATTGCTACAAAAACAAGCCCCACGAAAACAAATATTTTTAATCGTTGGAGTATACATCAGATATGAACTTTATCTGATCTGAGTAACGTTCAGCTAACTAGTATATATGAACAATGAGTAATGTTCATCCACTATTTATGTGGTCTCTGTGAATAAAATAATACTCCAAATTTGAAAACTCCACTTCGTTTATCATGATATAACATGCAACCACTCTAGAACACATTAAAAATACTCTAAACACACAACAACGACACATTGAGGAGTTAAAATAGTAATTTGGAAGAATCAACTTAGTATCCGGATTTCCATTAAAGTTCACTCCCATAGTCCCATGCGTCCACTTGTTCAATTTTCCCTATCAAGAGAGACAAAACATCGATATGTTTACCAAAAGAGGAATAAAAAAGGAAGCCAGATAACTCAAGGGGTTTTGCCAAGTAGCTGTGATAGAGGGAAAAAATAATAAATATTTCTCAATGAAATCACAGATTTTATTCTTGTGGTGGCTCAATATTTTAAATCCTGAAGCTACTGGGAGTTGTGTCCGATCGTTATCTTCAGAGTTTCGAAATTAATTAAGATACGCGCAAGTTAGTCCGAACATCTGATTAAAAAAAAGAAAAGAAGTCAGATGGCGTTATCAAACAGGCGAATCGTGTATCGTTGTGCTCCTCTCAAATTTTCAAACGATAAGTCGGTCACACACATCCCAAGGTAAACAAGAGCAGCTGGAAGCCACGTGTCGACCCGCATACACGCGTCGAAACAACAGGAGAGGTGGCAACCCCATGAGCTATTCAGAACTGCCTATTAAATGGCGATTGGGTATTAGCAGCAGCTCAGACCAACCAATCTATTCACAACCCTTCAATCGATTTTCCATATAAACTCTCTCTCTAGTCTCTCATCACTTTTTCCCTAGGAGGAATTTCAGCTGTAACAGAAGTTCGAAGAATGGCAACTGAGGATCAGAAGTACAAGGCCGGTCAGACCATGGGCCATGCTGAGGTAATTATCATTTTCTCGAGTTTTAACAAAAAAAAAAAAAGCGTGACTTTCGGGATCGTATCGAGTGGTTGAAAGGCTTGAAAGGGAATGTTGTTCCGGTGGCGACTGTGATAAAAATAATTTTGTTTCTGTTTTGCAGGAGAAGACAGGCCAGATGACAGACAACGTGAAGCAGAAGGCCGTAGAAGCCAAGGACAAGGCAGGGGAGGCGGGCAAGTACACCAAGGACTCTGCCGTGGCCGGGAAGGACAATACCACAGGCTTCCTCGGAAACGCGGCGGAGCAAGTAAAGAACACGGCGGGGGGAGCCACGGAGCAGGTCAAGAGCGCGGCTGCGGGCGCTACGGAGGCCGTGAAGAACACCCTTGGCATGGGTGCCAAAGACACCTCCGGAAAGGACAACAAATAGGTGTTTGGTGATTCCATTTTGTGTTTGTATTTGGCTTATTAGTAGTATGGCTGTTGGGATGGTCTTTTGTTTCGAGCTGCATGCCTCACGTTTGTGTGGGGATGGTTTCACAGTTCACTTTCACTTTCATCTTCAAAGAGGCTGTTCACTTTTGACCTTTTTGCTATGTACTCTACTACTCCTATGTGGTAGCTAGTTTGGGTGAAAGTGCTTCCTCATTATGTTCGTTCCATGTTTTATGAATAAATATAGGAGACTAATTTCCTTGTAAAATTGGCGTTTGTAGCAGGACTCTTGTTTCTCTTATTCGTAACTATTCGTTCGCAATAGTTAGAAAAGTGTCTACTCCAATGAGTTTATGGAAAAATAAAATCTTGTGCGTTTGACAACCAAAAATAAAGGTCTTGTTCGTTAAAGTTACCAAACGAACAAGACCTTGTTATTGGACTTTGCTTAATTCCTAACTTTCTTGTTTGGACAATTTTTTCCTACTCAAAGCACAGAAATTTACAAGAATATTGTTTTTCTTATCAGGTCCCTACAAATGTTTACTGCTAAAATTTAACACTAGTATAAATTTCTTTAAATGAACACATGGGGAAAAAATCTTCATTTAAAATTTTCGTAAACTACTTCACTGAACTCTGAATGGTGTATCATTATAGCAAAATGACCCCGTTTTGGGATTTTGATTTTGATTTTGATTTTGAATTTGTAGGTAATGAATATAGAGAGAAATAAAATGATGATTGAAAATATGAATAATAATTAGAGAGAGATAGAGAGAAAGATAAGAATAATGATTAAAAAAAATAAAATTATAATTATAATTCAAAATCAAAATCAAAAACCACGAACGGGTTCTCCATGGGGGTCATAAACTTGTGGTAACTAATACCACTGACAAGAATACTTACAAGTATTGAAATTTACCCATTCATTACCAGATAAGCAATCTCGGTTTTGCAGGCGCTTTGACTTTTCTTCAACATGTGTTATATAGCTACAGTAACATGATAATATTGGGTGAATTGTTGGTGTTTATTTACTTCGAAAATAAAGACTCCTAAATGAAATAAATGGGTTACTGGAGTGTGAAGAAGCAATGAGTATTTAAATGGAGAAGTTTTTCAGTGCCGGGTGGGCACGGGCCACGTGGTGCCGCCTAAACGTGTTTTGACGGTCCAAATCTTTTTAAGTAAATTTTTTAGTGTAAAATTACCAAAACACCTCCTCAAGCCCAAACAGATCTGAACTGTCCAAAATAAGTATGGACAGCCGAGATGCGTGCTCGGCACCACGTGACCCGTGCCCACCCACCACTGAAAAATTTCTCATTTAAATGGGTTACGGAGATCTGAACCGATTCGAGTAAAGGCCATGACTGGTGAGGCTTTGCAGCAGAAGGATTCGACCAGCCTGTATAAGGAGTTCTGCCTTTGGGTTTTGTATCTTTGAGTGCGATAGACCTGTGCGGGTTAGCAATGTAGTCTTGTAAATATCAGTGCGTGTGAGAAAATACTGCTTGTAAAGTTCTTGTTCTTCCGGTTACAAGAAATTGCTCCATTTTCTCTGTGGATGTACCCGAATTTGAAAAATCATGTAATTCTCTATATTTGTGTGTGTGTGTTGTGATGTTTGGTTTTGATCCTTAAGGCACAACGGTCTTTATTTGAGGAGGTTCGTGTTTGTACTCTTACTATCTATATATGTGAATAAATCATACTACACTTGTGCCTCATAGTTTCATAAAATATTCCTCATTTGAAGAGGGCCTGGTATATAGGGGTCCTAAATCAAATGGTTGAGTGGAGTCCTATATATATTTTCAATCAACAAATAATTAATAAAAATATGTACTTATCTATATATTCACATTTGACATGGTAAATGCTTAATTTGTGACTGCTAAATCCTCTTTGACACAAGTTTGAAACATATATAGTAGCAACAACAATATTTTCAGCAAATAAGCACTTAAAAAAACCCAATTGGCATTCGAATTCAGGCATTTTCTATGGGATAGAATATGCTATACCATTGAATCACCAATGGAACTTCTTTATTGTAAACAAAAAATATATATACTTGTTATGAAGGGGGTTCTATTTTTGGTCCAAAATTTGGAGGCCCTAGACACTGGCTCTTGGACCTTACCCTATGGCTGGCCCTGCATTTGGATGCTGAAAAGTGCTTATTTGGGTTGTAAATTGAACTGAAATATGAATTATTTTGGGTTGATATGTAGTTCCGGCTTCCTGTAGGCTGCAAGTCCTTCATAAATATTTTTGATTGAAAATGTAGTAGTTCCATCACCACATCATGTTGGCTGATATCAAGAAATTATATTATTACAAGTAGGCTTGTTAATGGATCAGATTTAGTCCGAATCCAATCCGAAAAATTCGATCCGAATCCAATAACATCGATCCGATAATCGGAATCCGAATCGGATTGAATTCGGATCGGATCGGATCGGATGAGATTAAATCCATTATCAATCCGATCCAAACTTTATTTTTTTTTTAAAACTGTAAATTTTTTATTTTGAAAAAAAAAATGTTTAAGAAGTTGTTTTTTTATTTTTATTTTTTATTTTTAAACATGTATTTTTATTTTATTTTATTTTATTTGGAAAATAATATTTTTTTTAAAAAAAATTGTATTTTTTTGCTAAAATTTCTGAAGTAAAATTGTTTTCGGATTCAGATTACCACTATCGGATTTGAGTCTTATCGGATTCGGATTGAATTCGAGTCTTATTGGATTCGGATCGAATTTAAGTATTATTGGATTTGGATCGAATCCAGTCCATTGACAGGTCTAATTACAAGTACGTTGAGAAATTGCAACAATTAGTAAAAACACCGTGCGCAAAAAACAATGAAAAAATAAATGGAGAACACAAGACACCGATCTTTTATGTGGATCAATAATTGTGTAGTTATATTCACGGATCACACCCATTTGAACAGAGTACAGAAATTACAAACAACAGACCAATCACATGATAGGTAAAAGTGTGTGGCCTATATATGCTAATTATTCACCTTTAATTGTCATACTAATTAACCTAATAAGCATACCCCGCCCATTCCATATCCATATAATATGGAGCAACGTTTTTTGAATTCTTTATATTTTGGACCATCGAATTTGTATATATATTTATTTTATAGTTGAGATTTACGGGTACAAAACTAGAAATATACTAGGAAATAATGAATATTTGGAAGAAAGATGAATGAAAAACTAAAATTAATGTTTCATAATTTTGGCTGCTTTGAATTACCCTTAGCCACTTTGAATTACTCTTGGACGAATTGAATGACTCTTGGCCGCATCAAATTGCATTTGGCCTCATCTAATTACTCTGGCTCGCATGAAATTGCACTTGACTGCCACTAATAACTTTATGGTCTCACAATTCTACGCGGCCATGTGCAATTACAAGCGGCCAAGTGCAATTCCTCGAGGCCAAGAACAATTCTATGCTGCCAAGTGTAATTCGACGCGGCCAAAAGTAATTCGTAGCGGCCAAGTGTAATTCGATGTGGCCAAGTGCAATTCAATGCGGTCAAGAGTAATTTGTAATGCTCCTCTTGCATGAGGTGAGACTATACACATATCTGAGACTTATCTCATGTGAGATGGCGTTAAAAAGAACCGTTATATCCACACACAAAATTTTCAAAAAATGAGATTTGATACTTCATTTAGACTATTTTTAGAAAACATTATGCCGTGCTTTTAGGCGCGGACAATTACTAGTATATCCATATGATGAAGCAGTACCGGGACATGTACGTGTTGGACATACTTAAATAAATGTCAAATTTTGATAATTAATTTTATGAAATTGATTTTGGCATTCCAGTTTTTATCACTGGCACTCCACTTTGTGTATTAACCATGTGAAAAAATAAAACTAAAAATAGAGTGCCAAAACTTAGAAACAACACTTCGTCTTCGTTTATCAGCAGAATTTTATCGATGGAGTTTTTGTTTCATGGTGCCCTTACTGATTCATATTCCTAACTACACCACCGGTTGTACTTACCTAAATGCATACTAATTTGTTTACGAAGACTCCAGAACTTATAAAAAGTAGTCCAAACGCACAACAATGACACATTGAGGAGTTAAAATATTAATTTGGAAGAATCAACTCAGAATCAAGATTTTCCATTAATTAGTGTTCACCCCATGCGTCCACCTGTTCAATTTTCCCCATCGAGAGAGACAAAACAAAAACAACGATTATGTTTACCAAAAGAGGAATAAAAAGGCCGCCAGATGGCGCGCGTTTACCAAACAGGCGAATCATAAATCTTTGTGATCTGAACAAAGTCGGTCACACATCCCAAGGTGGCTAGGAGGAAACCACGTGTCCCCGTACACGCGTCGAAACAACGGCACAGGTGGCAACCCATGTGCTATTCAGAATTTCCTATAAATGGCCATTGGGCATTGCAGCAGCTTCAAACCCTCAAACCATCCAAAATCTTACTCACAATCTTCCAATCGATTTTCCAGATACACACTCTCTCTCTCTCTCTCTCATCTCGCTTTTTCCCTAGGAGGATTTTCAACTGTAACAGAAGTTTGAAGAATGGCAACTGAAGATCAGAAGTACAAGGCCGGTCAAACCATGGGCGTTGCTGAGGTAATTATCATTTTCATGATTTTTATCCAAAAAACAGCTCTTTGAACTTTTGGATCGTATTGAATGGTTGAAAGATTTGAAAGAGAATGTTGTTCGGGCGGCGACGGTGATAAAAATAATTGATCTTTTGTTGCACCAATTTATTTTTTACTTTCCTAGTAGTATATAGCATAGCATCGCCTTATAAATGGAATGGGTTTATTTTTTGGCAGGAGAAGACGGGCCAGATGACAGAAAACGTGAAGCAGAAGGCCGGAGAAGCCAAGGACAAGGCCTACCAGACGGCTCAGGTCGCCAAGGACCGGACCACTGAGACGAAGGACCAGACCGGCAGTTACATCTCCGACACGGCCGGTGCGGCCAAGGACAAGGCAGGGGAGGCGGTCCAGTACACCAAGGACTCGGCCGTGGCCGGTAAGGACCAGACCACCGGCGTCCTCGGAAACGCGGCGAAGTACACCAAGGACTCGGCCTGTGCGGCAAAGGACAAGGCAGGGGAGGCGGTCCAGTACACCAAGGACTCGGCCGTGGCCGGGAAGGACCAGACCGCCGGCGTCCTCGGAAACGCGGTGGAGCAGGTCAAGAGCGCCGCGGCGGGCGCCACGGAGCAGGTCAAGAGCGCGGCGGCGGGCGCGACGGAGGCCGTGAAGAACACCCTTGGCATGGGTGCCAAAGAAGACACCACCACCGGAAAGGACAACAATAATTAGTTTTTGAGAAATTGGGAAAGTGTTCTTGTTGATTCCATATTGTGTTTTGTACTCATTTGGTTTATTAGTATGACTGTTCGGATGGTCTTTAATTTGTTTCGAATCGAGTTGCCTCATGTTTGTGAGGTGATGATTTCACTTATTTTCTTTGAGGTTGTTCACTTTTGACCCTTTTGCTATGTACTCTACCACTACTCCTATGCGGTAGCTAGTTTGGGTGAAAGTGCTTCCACATTATGTACGTTCCTTGTTTTATGAATAAATATTAGGCTTATTTCCTCGTAAAATGGCGCTTGTGGCATGACTCTTGTCTCTCTTATTCATAATTATTTCGACGCAAAATATTTAATGCAGGAGAGAATTCTTTTAGTAGTATTCAGTTGGCGACTTCAGAAAGTTTAAGTACGGGGTCGTCTGCAATAGTTAGAACACTAGTGTCTTTCTTTGATGAGTTTATAGAAAAATAATATTGTCTTTTGACAACTAGAAACAAAGTTATTGAACTTGCGTCCTAACTTTCTTATTTGGATATTTTTTTTCTACTAAAAGCACAAAAATTTACAAGAATATTATTTTTCTTATCAGGTCCCTACAAGTGTTTACTGCTAAAATTTAATACTAGTATAAATTTCTTTGAATGAACACATGGGGAAAAAATCTTCATTTAAAATTTTCGTGAACTACTTTCCTTCACTGAACTCTGAATGGATTATCATTATAGCAAAACCAAATTTCTCCATGGGGTCAAAATCTTGGTCGTAACTAAGTACTAAATTTGCCCTTTCATTACCCGATAAGCAATCTAGGTTTTGCAGGTGCTTTGACTTTCCTTCAACATGTGCTAGCTACAGTAACATGATAATATTGGGTGAATTGTTGGTATTTATTTACTTCATAAATAAATATTCCTAAAAGAAATAAATGGATTACTGGAGTGTGAAGAAGCATGAGTATTTAAAGCTATGTTTCTAGACTTTTTGTTTATGGGTCGAGATTGGTTAGAGTCTCAACTCTCGACCCATACTTATATCCTAGAAATATTTGGAATCCAATTTAGCATGTGTGAGATTTTCGGTATATCTCCGGTCCTTGAAATTTCGTTTTCCATGATTAAAAATGTGTATGGAAATCTGAAGCAAATGTTTTTTTTATTTTTAATCTGCAAAAGAAGGATTTTATTAATCATTGAAACAAGTTACAACGATTAAAAGCATTCAAAGACGATGACATCACAAAAAAAAAAAAAAAACTGACATCTCAACAAAGTTGACACCCCAGCTCTCGACATTCATTTGCCTCTAAAGACCCCAAGAAGTTGGTGAGGAGCCAACCAGTAATCGAAAAAACAGAGAAACAGAGTTCTATTGCTGTAAGAAGGTAACAAAACATAAACAGAGCCTTCCACTATGATGTTGAACTTTGATTTCATCCAAAGTGCTACCCTTGTTTTCACTAACTCACCAAACTCGACTTTTGAGGAGTTGAATTGATGAAGAGAAGGTCATTTCTTACGGTCCATGATTCCATATAGACCACATTATTCATCATTGCATAAAGAGCGGCTTCCCAATAATGAATAATGTTTTTCCAGCTATGAAGCAAAATTGGATGTTGCAACAAGTGGTTCGGAATATCTTTGTGAGACCCAAAACGAATATCAAAGATGTATGTAGGTCGGAATATGTACTCATACTCTTTTTGTTAGGGTATTAAAGAAAACAGATTTAGGTAGATAAGTGTCAATTTGGTCCAATCTGGGCCCTTTGTAGACTCGCAACATATTGTCATTTTCTCCATCCGCCAACCGTCCGTGAATGTTGTTTGGTCAGTTCGGTTTGGATGTGATTTCGATGGATTGGAGCATACAATTTATTTTTCTTACATACACTAAAAAGCTAAAAAATAAAGCCCCAAAACTTCAAGTCGAATCAAGTCTAAACAAATTCGAACAAATCTGAACATTGATCCACCCTACGATCCAAACTTTACCTTATCCATTCGTTCATAGAATCTGATTCTCAATGTGTAGTATTAGCGAATTGTCATCCACAATGGATATACCTCTTTAGATCGTTGAATGATAAAGTTTGCGAGATTACATTCAAAGTAATTAGGACTAGGGCTTTTCGTTAGCAGTTCAGTCATTAATTTATTTTCCCTTTTTTTTTTTTTTTGAAATGGCGGATGGTTAGGTTTGAACCGGAACGGGATCCGCCAAAATCAATATTTTTAGATCACATCCGTTCGTAGAATGTCTCGGTTTGGTTCAATTTGGTCCGAATTGAATGGATTAGGCGGTTTAGTTTATCCGCTGGTCAACCCTATTATTTGTATACATGTTAATCGAGTAGAATCGAAACTAAAGCAAAATCAATCCGGTCTTTACACTTTTAGTTCTCAATCTTCTAAAACCGTTCGGAACAGTCCAGCTTCTAAATATCTAGAGAACCGCAAAAATCGTGCACCCCTATCCATGTGATTAGGAGGAGAAATTTTTCGGTGCTAGTGGATATATTCCAGGTGATATCCGCTTGGCACATTTAGACCGTTCAATACACTTTTCAATGGCTCGGATTGAAACCCTCTCTCCCCTTTCATCCCAACTCATTTTCTCTTTCAAAATCTAAGCCGTTAAAAACACAATAGCTAGCTCGGATGCACAACGGGCGCCTCGTGTATCCATCCGCACTGAAATTTTTTCCGATTACGAGTAGTACAATTTCTTCTTTCGATCGATCTCCTTCCCAACGCCATATAAAACACCTCTCCATTTTTTAGTCACACCCAACACCATCTTCACGCTCTCCTCCTGCCGTCTCTCTCAGATCCAGCCCTCTCTCTTTCTAGTTTCTACAGGTTTGATTTCATCTGATCTAGTCTTTGCTTTTTCCGTTTTCTTCTCTATCTCTCTTGCAGTTTATAGTTTGTAAGGTATTTCTCTTGTTATAAGTCTTGCTAATTGCCTTGCTCTTCTGCGCACTGTAACATAAATCGATTGCTCATCAATCCAATGCACTCCTATTAATTTCGTACACGCTCGTTGTTTGTTTAGTTCTTGTATGCATAAACTTATATGGGTCAGATTTGAGGGGATGGATTTTTTCAAAAAGAAAAAAAGACAGGATCAGTTGAAGGGATGAATCAATTCTGAGAGACGCATTAAAAGTTCTGCACTTTTTGCGTTTCTCTTTCTAGGGTTGGTGACGTTTTTCCCAATAAGAAATGGGTTGTTTAGAATGGTCGATTAGGTCCGACTAACGATTAATTACCGATTACTAATTAATATGCACCGATTAATCGCCGATTAATATGATTAATAGCTCGAAGAAGGCCGACCGCCTGACTAGCGCTAGCGACTTTTTACAACATTGGTTTTTTTAGTAGGAAAAAGTGTCTTTGGTGAAATTGCGTAAATAGTAGATTAATGGTGTTTCTTTTGCGTAGCGGTTTTTAATAAAAATGGTGTCTTTAGATCTTTTTTCTAATGGCTTTGCTACATCTACCAAGACTGCACAGAGGAAATTATTTTTGTGATGTCCGCCATTACCACTTGTACGAACTTGGACATACGGAGTAGTTACTTGACAGAAGGAAGAAACTTGATACATACAAGACTTTCAGGAATAATGGCAAATGGGATGGGAGTTTTAGTTTGAAAGTTCTTGCATAAATGACTCTCTTTAGTCTTGCTGATAATTAGACCTTTATGTGACTGCATCTTCTCCATATCAGTTTGACAATTGCGTTTGTATATCTGTGAAGCACATTCTATAATGCATAATGTAACTTGATTTGTTCAATCTTTTTATCCCCTTCCAGTTCTTGGTTGCAGTGACAACCTAACCAGTTTCCCATTATGCCAAAGGACAGAAGAATCCCTTCCTCATCTACTGCTGGATCCAGGGCATCCCCATACCCTTGCAGCTCTAATAACAGTGAGCAGTACAAATCCAAAAATCTTGTCCACCCAGTTGGGAATGAGAGGGAATGGGAAGAAGTTAGATGTCCTATATGCATGGAGCACCCTCATAATGCTGTCCTCTTACTATGTTCTTCCCATGCTAGGGGATGCCGCCCTTACATGTGCGACACGAGCTACCGCCACTCCAACTGTCTCGACCAGTTTCGCAAGTCGTCATCTTCCACAGCAGCACCAGATCTTTCCTGTCCCCTCTGCCGGGGGCAAATCAGTGATTGGAAGGTCGTGGACCCCGCTCGGAGGTTCATGAATTCCAAACCAAGAAGTTGTGCTCTTGAGACATGCGATTATAGAGGGACTTATTCGGAACTAAGGAAGCATGCAAGGCGTGATCATCCCTTTGTACGACCGACAGAGGTGGATTCGGGACGCCAGAGTGATTGGATGAGGATGGACAGAGAAGGAGACTGGGAAGATTTCCTGAGCGCATCTCATTCGTTGGAGTCAGAGGTCGACGTGGGGATGAGTTTGGACAGTGTAAGAGACTTGGAAGATTTCCTTAGTGCATCTCCGTTGTTGGAGCCTAGAGTGGATTTGAGTGATCACTTGGGTTTGGAATTTCCCTTTGATGATCTCTCACTCGATGCAGAATTTGAAGATTTCCTGAGTGCATCTCATGATCTCTTTAGTTTATCCGAAATGGAGTGGGAAGAATTCTTTGGTGCATTCCTGGGTATAGGCTGAGTGCTTGTATGAAATCACCTTTTTTACCCAATTTTGGTCTAGTTTGGTCCGGTGACATTGGATTGGTATGTCTGCTATATGTATTTCAGGTGAAACACTTTATTTGCACATAACTTCCAATTATGTGCAAATAAAGAAAAAAGAAAAAAGAAAACCATTTGATTCCCGCCATATGGTATATGTAAAATACAGTTACCTTATCTATTCCTTCTACATTTCCAAGAACCAAACACAGCCTAAGTACACAGCCTCATCAGTCTATCTTTCTTGTTCTTTCCAATACCTAGTACATTTTTTTCTAGTCCTGTCCCATTTTGTAACCCAAATTTGAGTGAAAATTTGGATCATAAGCTCTACTTATGTCTTCTTCAATGCTATACCCATTTCCCCCTTCAAATCTAGTGTTTTTTTTAGGCTTTCCCTCCAAAACTTGAATCAAAACAGCACATTTGTAAACATTAGCCCTTGCATCAAAACCCCTATTCAATGTCAGCCTTCCATGGTCCCAAAAAGTTCGGCTCTGTTCCACTAAGGTTTTTAATTTTGAAGTACTCATTTTCCGTATTACGAGACAGGTCATTTTCTTACAATACATCACTTTTAATTCAAAAAATAAGTACGTAGTACTATGTGAGTACACTTTTTTCAAGATACCCTTGTGTTGTTTTGTAGTAGTATAGATTCTGCTGAGGCCTAACAATGGCGGGAGGGCTATACGAAGGTTTGAAGAATGTTGCACCTGCTGTAGGTTGTGAAATGCATATATTATATTGATAAAAAAAAAAATTTGAGAGAGAGAGAGAGGTCTGGATATACAAGAAGCCATAGCCCTCTCAATTGATTATTCAAACAACGAATACAAAACGCTCATACATAGTGGAATATCAACCAGAAAAATTCTGCTCTAAATACCTACTCATTCGCCAAAATACAGAGAGAACATATCCAAGTCTTATTGCACGTCAGGCCGGTAGACAAAACCGGGATTAGAAATGTGTTATCACCCCCACAATCGTTACGTTTATGTATGCTTTAAACTTTCGTTTTATTTCTTTGCCGGTTCTTCACCCTTCAGTAGCTGTTGCGAGAAAAGGAAATCTTCTTTTCCACGTTTATGATCGAAACCCGTCAAGTCCGAGCCTCCCGTTTAGCCAGTTGCATACTTCATCCATCTCTTTCGGTACTGTGTAATGACCGAGCCTACGAATCAAAATAGAGATTTCAGTAAATTGCTACTATTTGATCCTGAAACTACGTTAGTTGAATTCTGATAACAAAAAGATGGTGAAATACCCATCATAGGTTTTGAATGAAACGTATCGAAATCCAGCTGAGCCCAAGAACTGTGTCGATTTCTCTCCAAATTTGTAAGGGACAACATCATCACCTGTATAACATTAACAAAGATTCAAACAAGCATGATGAGAAGGAGCCATGTTTGAATAAAAAGGGATCCTAATGAGAAAAGTGTTTTCTAAAATAGGTGAAAAAAGGTCCCGCCTAGAGCGTAAAATACGTACTGTTTCCATGACAAAGCAAAATGGGCAAAGATGCAGCACGCCTTGCAGCCTCGTGTGATCCTTCTATCTTGTTCCTCAAGCTCCTGCATAAACTAGCCGTTGAATGATAAGCCTCGAAATATTATATAATGGAGATGGATTCTCAGAAGTTTTGGGGGGATAGAAGCACCCTAACATTTTGCAGTCAAATTGATAGTATATCAGAATCATCTCAATAGTTTTGGAAAGCTTATTCTGAGGTAGAGAGGCTGATGAAAGTCATTCCTTTTCCTTTAATTTGGTGACTTGGTATTTCACATCACAGACAAAAAATACATGAAGAAAAAGAAAGAGGCAAGAAGGTTTGATACGGTAAGGAAGCTATTGAAATCAGACCTTGAACCAGGAAGCCAACCGCTCAGACCAACAATAGCCCTTAAGTTCACAGGGTAAGGGTTGCCATTTGTAAATCTTCCGTGGGCGAAACAAGTTGCGGAGTAGAGGGCAGTTGCAGCACCCATACTGAAGCCTCCAACTCCCAGTTTAACTGAATGTAAATAAGCAAATGATTACGTTGATGAAATTGGTGGACGATGACATAAATGTAATCAAAATAACCAGATAGAATGGCCGAAACAGTATCAACTCAAAAGAAGATAGTCTATATTTATCAAATGTACTAACTGTAACTTGGACCGCTGGAACACAGCAAACTTTCATGTTTAACATTGAAAGTTGGACGTAATGGGGTAAGGATAAAAATTAAGCGTAGGTATATGTATATTGTGCTGGATTTCTCCTTTGAGTCTCGATGAGAGTGGAATCATCATAACAGTTTATATTGTAAAAGAACAACCTTTTTACTTAACTAGAGAAAAGAACAACTGAACACAAGGCAACTATGCAACGACCAATTTATATCGTAACAAGGGAGAAAGTTACCATCAGCAGGCTCTCCGGACAACAAGTTTGCAATGTGGGCTGCTGAAGCATCTAAACCTTCAAAATCATCTGGACTGTCTTCCGAGAGTTCTCCAACATCGAACCCTGATATCACACACGAAGTGTTATAAGATATACTACCTATCTATGAGTCTCACAGCAGCAAAAGAAATCAAGCTTTAATCTTACATGCAGCACAAGGGAATCCACCCAGTAGAGCGACAGGACGAGTAGGGGCAGTTGGGCATATCCATTTAATCTGCATCAAGCAGCAGCAAATGATAAGTGCCAACCATTTTTAGCCAAATTCAAGAGGATAAAAGAGGCACTTTCCAACTATGAGAACATAAAAGTACATTTTTGTGTTTAAGGTTTTATAGTTTATATAATAGACTACATATAGCATAAAGTTCAAAAATATGTCGAGGAATGCATATGCTCACATTTGGGAGAGGAAGTGCTTCCAAGAGTTGGGCCCAGCTGCAACAAAGCACAGCACAAAATGAGGAGCCATGTCTTTGTTATACAGAATCACATGATTATTAAGTACATTGATGATTTAGTAATCATTTCACAAAACGTAAGAGTAACTAAATGCAGATGAAGTCCAACAACACAGAAATAGACAATTTATCATGCTATACACTTCATTGTTTGTGTAGATATTATCAGGACCACAATAGTTAAGTGAAAGCTGCATTCCAAGTGAAGAATCGTCAAGAAAAAACACAAAGTTGCACTAACACTTTATTGTGGTAAACACTTGATTATTCGTGTAGATATTGTCAGGACCACAAGAGTTGAGTGAAAGCAGCATTCCAAGTGAAGAATCGTCAAGAAAAAACACAAAGTTGCACTAATTGAACCAATCTTTGAACCAGGAATATATGCTAATTATGCCACATAGTGGAACATAATAAAACACGAATTTAGGAAGGTCGCATGTATCTACTTAATTACTTCCACCTGTTTGAATATTCTAGGCAAAAAGGTACAAGCTTGCTTCCTCAATAGTCATAAAAAAACAGAGTTAGTGAACTGGGGGGCCTCAGTCAAGCATCAAGCATAAATTCCTTTACCAATTCAAGGTTTCCTAAATTGAGCCTGGAAGTGAATGAGACAAGATTGAAAGCACGTAAATCAAGAGTTTTACATAGTTTTAAGGTGCACTGCTTTTCCATATCAACTCAATCATGGAATCACAGCTAAAAAAGAGAGAGCGTTCAGAGTAAAAAAGTATTTAAAAGAAGCGATAATAGATTCTACTTAGGAATATGATAAGATATTTAAGTCCTTGAAATCATCTCACACTTTCATTTGTTAACTTTACCCTTTCACATTACAACTCACCTACCTAGTTTAAAGGGAAACTAATAGAACTCCAACAGTCGTAGCAGTTAGTCAGAAATGAACAGTAAGTTCACAAAAACAATAAGCCGCAGGCTCACCACGTCAACGACGTCAATCCATACAATCCATAGTTCCAAGCACAAGAGACATATTTCAAATTCCAGATAAAGGTATTGATAGGTTGAGTTTGTTAAACATGAATCTCTGCTACTTGTAAACTAATCTTTCATTTCGAATAGCAAAGGATAAGGGAAGATTTAAAGAAGTACCAACTACCAAGTAAACAAGCCACAAAGATACTAAAAAAGATATCGCGCATGGAAAAGTTATAATTCTACCTTGACCCGTTGTCCCCAAGGCCGTGCAACCAGACTATTGTAGCCTGGTGTCTCCCTTTTGGCTTAACTACATAAGTCCTCCCAAAGTCACATGTCCTCCTGGTTGTTCTACCACCTGATAATTCATAGCAACAAAGTCATTACTTCGAAGAAGAAGTACGAATAAAAGAAGGCAAATGCTATAATATACACCGCTAACTGGGTTATACAACCCTGGAATTCACCTTGAATAACATGTGCACACAAATTCATAACAAGGTTAACCCCCACATCGATTTGGTTAAATTTCGGGCCCGCATTTTGTTATGTGTTTATGTAAGTTTTACGGATTCAAAATGAATTCAAGGGGTCGAATCCACCTTGAATTCATAACAGTCTTATAGAAATTCATAACATTTGAACATAACGTAACAAAACTTAGGTCCCGCATTGATTTGGTTAAATTCTGGGCACACTGTTATAAGTTAATAACAGACACCAACCTTCTCTATCAAAGAAAACCGACTTGAACAGTTGAAGGAAATAGAAAAACGCAGGAAAGAACTAGTAACAGTCAAAGCCAAGATGAATTGAAGAAAATTTTAGGACTACATGGAACTAACCAGTATTCATTGTCCTGTGCTGTGCAGTAGTTATACCTCCTATTGTAATGGATAAGAAGAGGAACTGCAATGAAGAGAAACCCAGATGATGGGTTCTATTTATACCCAAATGGTTATCTTGAGAATGGAATAAATCACCTCAAATATCCTGCATTTTGTACGTGTAAACTAGCTGCACAATGTGCCTAGAACCCACTGAAAACCCAAAAGGAGAGTATCTACCAAACCGAGCCTTCTGTCCCAATCAATTGTTGTCGGTTACATGAATTCATATTTTTCATTGAGCATTGAGCTCTGACCAGGGCTACCCTAAAAGGAGAGAATCCATGCAAAGAGAAAAAGAAAATGACAAAAGCAAGTTATCTTTGTAGGTGCCGCAAAGAGATCGAATCAAAGCAGAAATTAACCACACCACATACCACATTCATGCATACCCCAGCCATACAGTTTTTAGGGCTCTAGATTTGCAACATAGAGGGAATCTATACCTTGAATAAAGGCAAGCCCACAAAATGCGACTTCTTGCTCAAACCAACGAAGAATAAAACCCAATTTTGCAAAAGGAAAAATACCCCGTCCTCTTTCAATCATTTGAATAAGTATTTCTGATGATTGATGGATACCCATTAATTGTGAAAGTGAAGTGGTGCTGTCTAATCTAACATCATTAAGGAACTGATTAATCTGATGAACATGGGAATAATCGGCATTTTGTGGCGCTTGGATTGTGAGGGTTTAAGTGATGATGCATAGATTACAATTTAAAAATAAGTCTAGGGTACTTAAACCCTGCAAAACCTACCAAAGACGAACAACATCAAAGATAATAAATCCCAACCCTTGGGTCATTGCATTCCTTGCTAATAGGTCGGCACAACGATTGGCCTTCTGGTAGTCATGTTTGAGTTGTGCCATCTTGAAACCCTAAAGTGTAGAAACCAAAATCAAATACTCCATCAATTTGCTCAGAGGCACTTGATTGGTTCTGGTTCTGGATGACATTGATTATTGCAATAGCATCGGTACAAACAATAATATTAACAACAATATTGGAATAGTTGAGATCCTTTGCTAACTTAAGGCCATCTCTCAGGCCCCATAATTCCGCAGCCAAAACTGAGCAGTTTCCAACTAAGGAGAAAAACAACATTGTGATCACGAATCTAACCCCCGAAGCTGCGTTACCATATGCATACACTGCACCGTTCGTGTTGATCAAACCAAAATTCAATTTTGATATACATATCAAAATCCGATCAAGCTGATTATTCCCGTGGATATACTGCTTTGCGAGCCCAACAAGATGATCGTTTTAAGATTATTATGTACAATAAACACATAGTGGAACTCATAATGGCAGTGACGAAAAATCTACGGAAGAATTTAGTGATGAAAAACCCACGATTTCTACCAGCAGCGGCAGTAGAAAGAATTTTTATTACTCATATTGGTTTGACTTAAGCCCGCCAACAAAATTTGTTCATGCAAAATGATGATTGGGTGAAATAGCTGCAAGTGGCATCGAACAACCTTCCTAAATATCATCATTTTAGGTTTCCCTCCTTTTGGGGAGAGTAATTAATAAAGGGGGAAACCTTTAGTTTGTCAACTCCTTCTTTATCCCACACCCAACAAAAGAAGAATCCATTGGTAATTAGGAAAATGGTTTATGCATGTATTAGTGATTTCCTGGAAGAAAAACAAAATTATGCTGTTTGGCACTATTATTGCTAATGGAGATTAAAGTAAATTAAATTGAAGTTTGAACACATAAACATAGGTACAAGTCAACCAAGATGGAAATTTTGACAAAGCACTATCGGAATTCTTCGGGGGCGTTTCTGCTACACGTTACGTTATAGACTATATCTTGTAGTCCATAAACGTCAAATTGTTTCTTCTAAATTATAAGTTGTAGAAATTGTGTTGGATGTTTTAGATTAGTGAAAACAATTTAACTTTTAACAAAAACTTTTAGTTCAGTATGAACAACTTCACAATTAGTGGAAATGGGCCTCAATACTAGTGTGGGTATAACTTTCTTGTTTTATAGTATGATTTATAGCCTAACTATGGAAGTCTTCCCTCTATAAATGTCATTCCAAAGGTGGCAGACCAAATATACCCTTTTTTTATAAAAAGGAAATGCTTCCTAAGATGATTTTTAATTCATCTTTTAATATCACAGAATTCCCCAGAGAGTCTTATATTCGCTGTGCAAAGGGAAAAAAAAAACCCTCATACTTGTTCTCGAATGAAAAGGAAGGAATTCCACATTTCACTGCCATAGAAGCTAAACTAAACCCTTCTGGCCTATAACAAGCAATTCCAGGAATTCTGTTCTTGCTTCGTTGTCAACAATTACTTTTCTTGACAACTCAAGATGTCCACTCTAGTTTACAGACACCTCGATTAATAACCGATTTCACTATTTACTAACGGGGTCCAACTAAAGTCGAAGCAAAATTCGTATGAAGGAGATCAATTGAACCCAAATCTGTACACATAATCATGTGATTGATCGCCGGGCCACAAATTATATTCCTAACATTTTGAGCCTTCCAAATGTCAAATTATGACATGGTACAGTTTCCAAAAATGCTGTAAACTGGCATTTCTACCCAATGGGGAAAGCCGGAAAGCCAATAACGATCCATCCTTCCAGCTACCATTCTTCGCCTATTCGATTCAGATAGGATCCGAATTCTCTCCGGTCCATGTTTTGGACAGGTAGAGCGGTGACATCCCTTCTAAAGAGCACTGAAAACGGGCTTTATGCCATTTTGGCTCTTAGCGCCACTTTCATATTCTATCAGCCGCAGCACCCACGAAAATGTAAGTTGTACCATGATATTTACACACCCAGAGAGAGGAGAACTATTAACCATGGATTATTAAGACGGAAGATTCAGATCGCGCACTACATCCCTATCGTGCACCCCCAGTTCCATGAGGAAAACCATGTGATGGAATCGTAAGGGAATTTCTTTGAAAGAAGGTTCTTATCACATACTAGTAAGAAGAATAAAAATCCATTGACAGCTTTCAAGAATCGTTGCAGTGAAAAGCAAGCAAAACAAAATCTGGTTGATTGCACTTCAAACTCGGAAGAAAAGGGATTCTTAGTGGGAGAATTAGGATTTGCACTCGCGGGAGGACAAAGAAACAAAAGAAATAGTATTTTCATTGGGAATTGATTTTGCCACCCTCTTTTTTTTAATGTCACTTCTCTTTTCTCACAAAATAAATCATCTAATAAAGATACAAAGGAGAGTGGCATTAACAAAAATGGGAGTGGCAAAATCACTCTCCTTTTCATAAGGCGATTGATAAAGGGAAAATTAAACTTCCGACAAACCTATGGCCACCGACGGGTGGTGGTCCGATTTTGCACCAATGGGCACTCGGGGTCCACTCTAGGTCCTGCACGGATGATCCAAGTCGTTTAATAATTATAAAAAAAAAACGAGTGAACCTGTGTGGAATCAGCTCAATCCGATATGCGTACGTGCTCGATCCAATCTTCCCATTTCTTAAAAATCGGCAAAAATGGGAAGATTAGATCGAGCACTTATACGTATCGAATTAAGCTAATTTCTAGAGGACCCAATCGGTTTTGTTTTTTAAAATTATTGAACGACTCGGATAATTTGTGTGGGATCCAAAGTGGGCCCCGCGTGCCCGTCGGTGCAAAATCAGGCCACCACCCATCAGTGGCATCATAATGCAGCATCCAGTCACCATGCATGCAGACAAAACTGTACAAAACTTACTCCAGTATATATGGATTAAAAGAAATACATTCGTTATTTCAATTACGAGTAACATTGAATGTATTGCGTTTGGATAGTAAGAGCATCTCCAGCAATTGTTACCCAATTTTCAAAAAAAAAAAAAAACTTTTTTCTCTACTTTGGTTAGCCATCAAATAAATGCATTCCCCGAGCACTGCACTCCTATAAACACTAGCTCCTGTAGTATACATTGCGTTTGGATACGTAAGAGCATCTCCAGCAATTGTTACCCAATTTTCAAAAAAAAAAAAAAAAAAACTTTTTTCTCTACTTTGGTTTGCCATCAAATAAATGCATTCCCCGAGCACTACACTCCTATAAACACTAGCTCCTTTAGTATACTCGTGCACTACAGGATCCTCGCATCCGGAATAGTGGAAGCCATGTGTCGAAATTTCTCTCTCTCCCCATTATTCCAATGGAATAGAAAGTAGCATATAGAGTATATCGATCGTTTGTTCCATTGTCATTATTATTGGTAAGAGATAGTGATGGGTTTTCTGAATCAATTCTCTTTTGATTCCCTCAACTAAAAAGGACGGTCTCTCGCTAATGCAACATTTCACAGCAGGAAAAGGAAACTGAAACGCGAGAAATTTTTGGGTGCCTATAGGGTACCACACACGTGGTATCTGTCGGTGATCCGGACCATCCAAATGTGTGTTGAACGGTCTAAATTTTAGAGAGAGAAAAATAGGAAAGAGAGTGGTGGGGTGAAGGAAGAGAATAAATTTGAGCCGTCCAAAACACGTTTAGATGGTCTGGATCGCCATGGGTACCACCTCGTGGCACCCACTTGGCATCCAAAAACTTCTAAAAAAAATATGAATAAATAAAGGGAAATAATTTTGCCACTCCTTTTTTTATTAACGTCACTCTCCTACAAGTGTATTTTTGCACCAAAAATACACTTGTAGGGAGTAGCGTTAACAAAAAAAAGAGAGTGAAAATTAGCAGCCTAAATAAAACGAGACATCATCACTGATGATTCATCAGAAAACATAATAAATGATATCACACACCCACTAGGCTATTTATTCTTTTTGTTTGAAATTTTCCTAGTAAAAGTAAATAGGAACCCGATCCTCTTTTGGTTTTGGTTATGCCACTGCAGATGCTCTTAGATCTTAAATTGATAGAGAAGAGAAAATTACTTTATTGGAAAAAGTAAATAGGAACCCAATCCTCTCCTCTCCTCTCCAGTTTTAGAGAAAAACTTCCCTTTTTTAACCTTATTATTCTGGACTAATTTTTATTATTAAAATCGTCCATTTTGTAGGGTTTGTTGAGAAAATCATTTATATTCAAAACTCATGGTGATCGGCTACAAATGAACATGATTACCAAACATTTATCTATAAAAAAAAAAAAAAAAACCGACCAACACGTCCGATTGGAGTCATTCTTGGTGAACGATTTTCATTTAATGCGAGCATGGTTAAACTATTTAACAAGCTTCATAGTAAAAGCGGTTCTGAGCATCAAAATGAATCTGGTTTAGGAACCAAATTATGCTTTACCTTTTCCACCCCAACTAGCAAAGCATCTTCACCCCCAGTAACTACTGGTTGGCCGCAACATAATCTTAGATCTACCAGTAAAAGTACCTTCCAATAAAATCATTAAATAGTACTAGTAGTAGATCTCGAAGAGGAATATCGCGCCGATACGAAAGGCTGAGAAGGTGGTTCGTGATTCTGCCTCTACAATCTCTCATTCGGTCAGTTGACAGTAAATGCGAGCGGAAAATAGCGGCGACAAAAGATGAACGGTAGTTCGTTTAGGTTTACCTACCTGAACTTAATTATATGAGCAGGACCGAATGAAACTGTGTCCTTACCAATACTGATAAGATTCGCTTTGTAAATGGATAGCAAAGGACCAAATCTGAAAATATTCTTGCCAGAGAACCAGGTTCAAGGATCGGTGTGTAGGACTGGTCCAGTCCCAAAGAAAGTGACAAACAAGGCCAACAACCAGAGAGGTATCTCTACCGCAAGGAAGTAGTTCAAGAAACGAGTTTGTGACCGAAACCCAAGAGAATCCAGTAATCGGTAATCCTATAGGCAAAATGGCCCTTCACCGTGTAGTGCAAATGCCGTTTTTTTTTTCTCCCACCAAGGACAAAGGCCACCAGGGCTACAGAGGGATCAGGGGTGCTGTAGTGCACCTCCCACACTACACGTGTAGTGAGTGCGGCCAATCCGGCCGTCCATCTCGGCAATGGACGGCTCGGATTTTCATCCGAACAATGGACGGCTACGATTTGTAGGAGCTCGGATTAAATCCGAGCCGTTCGTGCCGAGATGGATAGCCGAATCGGCTGCACTACACGGTGTAGTGCGGCAGGTGCACTGTAGCCCCTCCCGTTCCGGCTAGAGAGAAACAGAAACATCTGAAAGCGAGAAGAGAGTGAGCTCCTTTTAACTACTAGGGTAGCTATACAAGGAATGACCCAATCGCCCGAGATTTCAAATCCAAAAGGGAGACATCACACTATACCTAACAAAAGTTCTGATATTTGAGATTAAGGCCATATCTTCCCAAGGAGGAACTAGCTCAGAGACGCGCTAAAGAGAATGGCTTGCTTGTTGTCTGATTGAACCGCCGCATTGGAAAGCCCAAAAGAAACAAACACTTGACCAGCTAACCAAATAGCCTACAGTTCACCGTGTAACACAGAGTCCCCCATCAAGTTTTTTCACAATTCCATCAACAATGGAGCCAGTACAATCTCACAAAACCACCACTACCACCGCATGGTTCAAATGCTCAACTACAGCATTGCTTAATACAATGTACTATCCAGTTAATAGTTGCACAAGCCCACATTTCAGAATACTTAAAAAACAACACAAAATTACAATCAAACACACGCTTTGAATTGGCCAGTAAAAGTTCCCTAAATTGCTCTAACAGGCAGGGTCACACACTCATGATAAAGCAACCACAGAAGAGATGGTGCACCATAAGGAATTTAAAATATAAGAAAGTATGAAGCAATCCTCGTCGAGTCAAGTATTGAATAAGAAAGGTGGTAAAGTTTGACAATTACTAGCGCAGCAATTAGGTCCATGGCGAGTTGGTGACAGTCAATAATTAATTTGCAGAAGAATGCCACGTTATACAAGAGAAATGTCACAGTAGGCACCAATTATTAGTGTTGCGCTGAAGAGAACTGATGGAATCAATAAAATTCCAATTGATGACACGCTTACATCTATCATCCAAAATTGTGGGAAAAAATATCGAACTTTGCCATGGTAACAACCATGAGAACCAAAGATTTGCCGAAAGGAAAAAAAAGAGTACAAACCCTTTTGAATTCTGAGCACCAGAATATAGTGAACAGTCCTTTGAATTCTGAGCACCACAATATAGTGAACAGTCCCAAAGTCTCACCAGATTTTATTCTGGCAAAAACATTGCAACCAGAAATCAGTGATGCTCATCATCACCATGTCCATCAGGAGGTCCTCCTGGGCCAACCACTTCCAACTGCAAAAAGACGATAAAAATTAAGATAATTGTGCCAACACTTACACCACTTGGACTTTTTCAGGCAGTGTACCGAAAAAACAGTAATTTGAGCTAATTGTTAAGAAAGATACACCCTAGTCAACTCTAAAATTGCCATTTCGATGGTAAAAGTTCATTCACGGAACAAGACTATTAACCCCCCATTAAATCTTATCCAGGCCATAACAGTTCCACTATAGGGTTGAGTGGAATTCTGGACCAGCAATCAAAGACTTGTTATAAGTCACAAATATGTTTCCAAAAATAGCTTACATACAGATTTTTAGGTAGCAAAATCAAACGCAAAGATAAATCTCAAAACCTGGAGAAAAACTTATTATCCAAATGTTCAGTTTCATCTACGCTACATCTTTCCACAAACCTACTGATTCATTCAGGATTTTACTCACCTCAAAGTACTGCAAGCACACTGGACATTCATGTGGCTTGCCTTTCTCTAGCCAGAACCAAACGACATCATGCTCGTCTTCTGTTGAAAAGAGGGTAAACAAACAAAAAAAGAAGAAGTAATATTACATAGCTATAAGCAAGAGGCTAAAATTTTGTGGACAATACAGTAAGGAACAAGCTAGTTTAATGAATTCCAGAGAGAAACAATTATGCAAAGACATCAATTCGAAGGAAATATAATTGGGACTTACCCCCTTCACCTCCAGGGCATCCAACAATTCTTTTGTCATAGTAGGACTTAACGATTGCAGGTGCTTCCTACAGGTTAACAAAATTACAAAACCATTTAGGGATGACAACATGCTTCCATAATCATCACAGGAACCAATTATAACCAAATCCTATTTCCATCTCAATCCATCAATCATCAGGAGGCACAACGTCTAGAAGTTTCGAAGTTTAAAACTTCCAACCCATGATACAGAATACAGAGATAAAAAGTATAGTCTGTATAGATACATAGATACGGATTTAATTACTTATCGAATTATACATATGCTCAAGGAAGAGGGAAAATACACTGCAATTTTTCTATAGCTAAAAACTGACATCTAAAACTAGGCATCAATTTAAGAACCCAAGTAGCCACTTTACTTCTAATCTTCCATAGGGTCCCATAGAAGTTCCATCTCTATCAAAAAGCCTACACTGCCAATACTGAGATAAAATAAGACCATAGCTGCCCCTTTCATTTGTTATGTGCACAAATGTCGAATGCAAGTTTACTTCCTACTCAGTCTTTTGAATCCAAGTCTTCAATTCATCACGTGGATAAATCGACCTGATTAGTGAAGCAATAAACGTCGAATCAAGTAACAATAACATCAGATCCTCTAAAACCATATGTTGGAAGTTTATGCTATGCATTGACCCGCCACTGCATGCTCAAGAACCAATTTGTATGGGAGTAAAGGCAGAGAGTCCACCACATCACTTGGACGCAGTATACATTATATCCACGAGCCACCCAATTGTATATTAAGATCCTACCCTTTTTCTATTTATTCGATGTGGGACTTTTAACATTCACAAATGTTCTAACACCATAATATGTACCAACCTTTGTACCGAAAGGACCATCCGGATAGTCAATATCTAGAATTTTCCGTCCCTATTTCAATCAAACCAATAAACACCAGCATTAGAGCAAAATTACTAAAAGTAACGTATCAAAATACAGCATTTCCAATAAAACCTCAATTATTTTAACTCACCTGGAGCTCAGCTTCGAGCTCCTCGCGCTCGTGTCCGGTAGCAATCGGCATTACATCTTCCACTTTCTTCTTCGAAACAGCAGTACCTGAAACCAACAGTTCAATATTCAAACACCTCTAAATTACTACCATTACCCAACAGCAAAAACAAGGCTATGAACAAGGTTTTGCGAAGAGATATGTGAGATTTACTGGAATCGGCAGTGAAGTGGCGAGATACGGCGGTGAAGATCGGGAGGTGGGGCGGCGGAGGAGGAGGAGAGACGGCGGCGGCGGAGCGGTGGAGATTGGTTGTGGTGAGGGTTCGAAGCGGCTTTGAGAGTCTTCTCCACATGGTTTTTGTTCGATCTCAGATCTCTCTCTCTCTCTCTCTCTCTCTCTCTCTCTCTGTAAAATTTCGTTTCGATTGGAAAATGGAAAATGGGAAAAGGGACGATGGCTAACAGTGGCTTGTGGCTACGGCGTGCGTCGCACGAGCCCGAGAATTGGTCATGTGCGAACTGTTTGCTTTGACAATGAAAATTGGAAAAGAAAAAAAAAACAAATAAGGCTCATGTTAAGTGCCCGTTCGGATGCAGGATAAGGATTGAGGATATTAGTTATGAGAGGAGATAATATAGTAGGAGTATTATGTAAAAATGATGGATCCATATTGAAGTGACAAGGGGATTAAAAAGTAGTTAGTTGGATGAGGTATTAGAGAATGAAAATTAAATAATACTTGGTTTAGATGATGAATAAGATAGAAGATACGGTTGGGGAAATGATTTTGCCACTCCCTTTTTTATTAACACCACTCTCCTGCAAGTGTACTTTTGCACCAAAAATATACTTTGTAGGAGAGTGACATTAACAAAAAAGAAAATGACAAAATCAGCAGTCTAAGATTTGTTTTGTAGTTGCATTGGAAGAGAGAAGGGCTATTATTTAATACCACCCCAACACCTCCCCATAAATAATCCCCCGCCGGGGGTATTAAGGGATACAAGAGAATTCAGGGAAAAACTAATACCCACGGCAAAATGGGTTCCCAAACCAAGGATTAACCATGGGCCCGTGGTCGTAGGAAGAGGGGAAACTAATACCCCTTCTCATGGCGGCATTCAAACGACCCTTAAGATTTTTATTTTTTAAGAACTTATTTCTCAATTTGCGAAACAGATTATTCTCTTACAATACATACATAGCGGGACAGAGCCTAAGAAGTGCATGTGAAAAAAGAAAAAGAAATTGTAGACTTTCTTTGACAATGACAATAGAAAAACAAATAAGAATTCCACAAGAAATGGGCCATGGATTGTGGATTAACTTTTTTCAACAACGAACCATTGCAATTACACTCTTATCATTTAAGTTTTGAGGCACAAGTGCGATGACTATGAGTCACTGACTAGGGAGGCACTTCAACGGAAATTTTTTTTGTTGAACCCAAGCCTAAACTCAGTTACAGGAAACTGAATAGCTCGTGATATATTCTGGACAGTTTTGCGTACTATTAAATCCATCAATGCTCGTCAAATAAACTAGTTTACGAGTTCTCTCTGTAACCAACCATTGCAAAAACAATCATACAAGTTCGAGAAACAGGTATGACAACTATGGTAGAGGATAGGGTTTTCCAATTATGCACTTTGCATTACGTTTGGGTGCTTGATGGAGTTGTCTATGGCACCTAAATATACTACTCCTCCTTTGGCATCATCTAGGCAACCACAGTAAGCCACAGATCATTGCAACGATACACCAAGCTCATAGAAATGAGAGAACCATTTCAACATACGGCTTCCGATATTGGAAGGAAATGCCTAAAGTAATCACCATTCGTATCGTATTTCCTCCCATGAGAAGTTGGAGAACGGTTGTTCTGGCAAACAACAGACCTTCAAAATCCATGGAATCTTGAGCTGTGGGCAGCTCATTGTAACTGATATAGAACTCATTGCTGAACTTCATCGCTTTTGCGATCAGAAGCTTCTCATAAGCGCAGCTCCCGAAAGAAGGGTTGCGATCATATCATAAGCTGCTCAAACATCTCGTACACAGACAACAGAAGATTTCAGACAAATTCATGACTTCAGAGTGAGAGTAGACGTTCACAAGGGAGGGAGAGCTAAAATTAAAATCTCAGCCATGCAACCAAATGTCAAGCTTTATCTGTCTGAAACCATGATGCAAGGCACATTGATTCAACTGAACCAATCAATTAACATTTTCCAGTACAAAAAATATGTAGTAATTGACAAATGCAATGATGGGCCAGATAATTGATTACGAATCAACCCGTAGCTTCTACAACAAATACACCCTCTTCCTGTTATAATAAGAATGATAAAAACTTATAAACCATGAAGCAATTAATTGGGAGGAAAGTTAAATAAAAACCGCCGACAACAATCAAGCTCCTGACTCACCAAAGTCGATACCCAAGCACTGAAAATCTTGAGAAATAATACGCATACAAGTAGCTGCATCATGCAACTCCAAATGAATATCACTAGCATCAATCGTTACTTTGCAGGGCACTACATTTTTATCATTGCCGATTAAAACAGAGCAACTCTCGTACAGCCCCTCCTTTGGTGGAAGATTTAGGAAACAGGATGTCCGAGCTGACAGCCTGTGTTGGTTGCTAACTAACCATTCCTGATCTTTCACCATTACCACAAGACGATGTTGGCGACCCAAAAGCTCTGAGACGTACTTCATGTCTCCCTTTGCAAGAGCAAGACGAACACGAGTAGATGAGACCTGCCCTTGCTCTTTCAAATTACTTGAGCCCATATTTCCATAGTATTGGTTCTTGTCCATGACATTATTAATTATGTACGCCCCCATCCCATACTCCTCAGCCAACTTGACCAGCTCTGATGAATCACCAGCAGCTTTGTATCCAAACCGGTAGTTTTCACCTGCCACAAATCATTGAGTTTTGATTATTATCAATGCTGTTAAAGAAACAAACGCCGCGTGAAACAACAATGGAGTATAGAATTATGTCACCTGCCACAACCCCACGCACTCCAAGTTTCTTTGACAACATCTCAACAAATTGACGGGGAGTAAGATGCCGAACTTTCGAAAATTCAAGCTCGTACTCGACGGGTGTTATGTCACCACAATATGGAGCCCATGAGGAAAGAACACGCTTACGATCACATTTTGCAACTATGGGAGCCCTGCACAGAAAGTTCATGTCAAAAAATTATTGCTAAGTCCACCAAACACCTCTTCTTTTCCAAAATAAAACCTAATAAACAAAGGGTCTTCAATAACAAAAATTATACACTGAAATCACAATAATATACCAAAGGATATAACAAACAAAAGGGAAAGGTATTCTGATTCTCTGATAGGTGAAGCCAATTTGTGCAAAGGCGTGTTAGAGGAGTTGTAGTTACACTTTGTTCTAAGAAAATCCAGTTTCAAGTGATGGGTCCAAGCTCTACCATGTACCATCGCCACATCATCTCAACATCAAAGTCTCCATAAGTGTGGTGCTACGTGGCAGAGGCAGACGTGTGAAGTGATACCTGGGCCATTAACACCGCTCCCCGTCCAAGGTTGAGCATGTCAACCAAGGATTGGGTCATACATACTATAGACAACGTCTACTGAGCGGCTTCTCTAGTTATTTGCTCGTGTTAAGAAGGCAATGTGGAAAATTTGACTGGAACCAAGGCAAAAAGACCTCGCTATAGATCACAAGACGGTATGCAGCTGGGAGATAGAATTGAGTGAATGTAAAGATGCAGCAACTGACCCTAGAGAGAGGTTTGACCAAGACATATAACAACCTGAAGGACGTATAATGTATTCCTTTACAAAGCCATGACACAACCCGCAGGGTTTATCATACTAACTCATTGAAACTCTCGCAATTACCACTCCCCAAAAATACTTTACACCCATTGTTGTTGCCTAGTTGATATGGCAATCATTTTATAGCTTGTATCCCATCTGAATGAAGATTTCTAAATGCTGGATAGTATACCATGCTTGTTATGATCCAATTGTGAAAAGCAATGCCAACAATTTGCATTGCGGACTGGAAATAGGACAAGTATGTGTGGAGATTCACATCTAGCTGCTGGTTAGCATAAAGAGGATTCCTAGATTGGCAGAGGAGATGCAATTCCCTGAGCCAAATAGCTAGTAAACACATTTTATCATTGTAGCAGATACAAGGCCACCTACGTAGGCCCTATTATTGTTCCTTTTACGTTCTTCTTATTTTTCCATCTTCCTCATATTTTCACCTATGTAGAGAATTCCGCCAGTGTCACAGTAACCTCCTTTTTGCAACACCAATTCAAAACTTTACAAGAGAGAGGAAGGAGTACGTAAAGATATCCAACAAGAACTTGGGTAAAAGTAACTGTACCTAGGTTCCCAACCAAGTACCTCTGCCATTCCAACGAATGATAAAAGAAATGGAACTCCAACCTTTGCTGCCTGGATTGCAAGTTCCCGATGACCAATGTGCAGGGCATCGAACTTTCCTAAAGCTACAACTCCTCCTACTAAGTACGAACAAGAAATCCTAATCAAGATCAAAACACAAGAATATAAAAATTCACCTCAACGTTTCCACAAAGCATTCATGAGCAAGGAATTAACCATATGACATAGTCTCATAGAAATAGTTATGCAGTTAATGTTCCCTCGATGATCTAACAAAGCATATGCAAAAAAGAGTTATCACCTTTTATTTAGCATGATAATAAACAGTTAAACAAGTGACTGCAAAGTTGTACCAAGGTTATTAAAATGGAAGACAATTAGCAAATCGTTATTGTTAAAATAACCGAGAAAGAGAACAGGAAATATAATAACCTACACAGAGTGGGAGAGAAGGGCTACATTCAGGTCAAATTGCTAACGATAACTATGAGTTGACTGGTAGACCACAGATGATAGGGCATATAAGTGCCAAAATATCTATTAGACTACTACTGCTGACTCATATGTTGATGCCAGATAAAGGACATATGTCAAATCCAGCACAAAAACACAGTAAATCCTCCAATTGTCTAAGAGATTGAATTTCGTTGCTAAGAGGCAAAAGAGGTCCACAAGACCAGCAAAACAAAGAAGAAAGGAACACTCATTTTTTCTCATCACAGATGGGTGGGGAAAACTTGTATATTCCTTTTCCACTTCACAACGCTATCTGCAGCAATTCATGTTACCATAGAACTGTTTGCTGGGAAATGTGATTAACTACTAACGAGACACGCGCACACACACACATACACAGAGAGAGAGAGAGAGAGAGAGAGAGAGAGAGAGAGAATAAGATCAACTGATGCCCATAAAACGCTCAAGAGATAATAAGCTTGGTACATAGAGTAGTTACTGAATTTTTCTCTCACAGAAAACAATAGACCAAACAATTTCACGTTTATCAGCATAGCTCTTGCCTCTTGTTCATTCTTCAGCCAAAAACAAAGGGGGAAAACCAATAAAGAAGGAACATACTCTATAACCAAATTAGAAAATGACTTGAATGTTATGAGGGCAATAAAGGAATTCCATGCATCAATACAGAAAGGAGGAATAAAATCCACCAAATAGAGGAATCGTATTGAACAAACCTGCAACAGAGGACAATCCTTCATGTGGAGGCACACGATCATCTTCTCGTTGGCTATGCACAAAGAAAATAAATCAAACACTTCAATAAGCATAGAGAATTATCGAGCAGAGCTGGATGCCAGAGACTGGTCATTCTTTTGGCTAACAGACACTGCCAAAGAGTGAAATTATTTATTACTACTGCACCATTGAATGGTCAAAAATTGAAACTGCCCTTATAATACCACATCGACCGACCAAGGGATGTACAAAAAAGACCATCACCCTCATACACAAAAACAACCAAGATACATGAATTATACAAATATTCTCTGTATAGTGAAGAATGGTTATGAAGGTTCATTAATCTAAGATATTCCCCTCCTTCCATTATACTTTAGAACCAGGGGCGGAGGCACATGGGTACAAGGGAGGGCGGCGGACCCCACTAGCTGCCAAATTTCCCTTGGGATAGGTATAATTTTTACCCCATTTTTACTAATTTGACCCCAAATTTTCATAGGAATATGTATAATTTAGCTATTTTGAGCCCACAAAAAATCTCTAAATTGCCCCAACTTGTTTTAAGTACATAGAAATCCCAAGCGTTCTCTTCTTTTCGAGAGTTGATAGTGCTAGAAATGAGACTATCATGTATTATTTTTCAAATATAACAAGTCTTTTGGGGCCAATTATGAGGCAAAAATGAATTATTAGTGCATATCGATCTTATAATTAACCTTTTAATTTTGTTATTTTTGGACTTGTGCGTAGAAAAAATATATTGCATATGAATCTAATTTGACCTTACTAACCAAAATTCTTGGCTCCGCCCTTGTTTAGAACCACTCCACCTCATTCTGCTTCGTAGAGGACCTCCATACTTTTCAGTGGTATTGTAGTTGGGCCTAAATGTGAGTGAAATGGAAAACATAGATGATTAGCTTATGACCCAACAAAATTTTATCGACTAAACAATGCAACAAATCTAGTATGGGAATCTTGGCACTTGGCTGAGAGGACTACCAAAGTGGCAAATCAAGGGCAAACTACAACGAGGGCATGCCCGAGTGAATATTTTCCGGAATCTCGGTTCGTTAGCAGTTATTTGTTTAATCATTCAGATAGTGACTGGCGTTTTTTCAGCTATGCATTACACACCTCATGTGGATCTAGCTTTCAACAGCGTGTAGATCAGTCGACCCGCTAGCCAAACAAGGAGATTTGGCCGCCGGGCCCACCTGGATAACCAGGTATCTCACTCGAGCAACTCACCTAGCTCACTCCAACCTGAGCTACCCAACCTGCTCACTCAGTTTGAAAATCCTAACTCTACGCTGGGGGTGCGATTTGTGGAATATTTGTCAGAGCACTGCAACCCAACCCCATACACGAGAGTTGGGCTTGTGAAGCCCAATTTGACCTGACAGTAGTATTACGGTAATTGGTGATGTAAACCCTATATTATAAATACGTGCTATGCGGAACCGATGTTCAAGAACTCCATTCTTCATTCGATAATAGTAAAACTGATACTGAACTACACAATTGGGAACCACGTAAAAATATCTGTGTCATGCATTCCGTAAATTATTTTCTTGATTGTTCTTCATGCGTTGTGTGTTTGTTGGTTTGGCCAATTTCTCAACAACATGAACAAAATTTGTGCTTAGAGATTGCAGTAGAACTAAAAATGATCACAAAATCATAAAATAGCTATCGAAAAAAGATAGTGAAAAAAAAAAAAAAAAGATTCAATTTTGACAATTGAGTTGAAGAACTATACCGTTCAGTATCTATCCATAGGGTATAAAAGACCAACCTTTTAATTGCTGACGGGAGAAAGTGATTGAAACGGATGGAGTGTTGGGTCTTCACTACCATGGAGCGAGGAGTAGAGAACAGAAAGTGAGGCGGCCTCGCAGCCATGTGTAGAGAGAGAAGAGGGAAGAGAGAGAGCAGCAGCAAAACGACGACGTACGTGAAGGTGAGGGCCTTTGGCTGGGGATTGATGATTCTTCTGTATATTGTTGTTTACGGAGGAGAGAGGAACACCGCTTTGTAATGGATGCAGGCTAGGAAAGTCTGATAAACGAAAGCTATATTACACTCATCTCCCATAAGGTTTCAAAAATATACAGAAAGACCCTATAGTTATGCAATTTTAATATTCAAAACTGAAATTTCCAATAAAGAAGTCTAGGACAACAACTTTTAGAAACAACTGTTTTTGAATTCGTTCGATGTATGTGGCGTGTAGGTGTTGAAAGGCTTTGGATGTAGTTTTGTGCCCGGCTTTGTATTTTAAAGTTGTGTTCCTAACATAGTTCATTATTGAAATCATACCCCACAGAAATATGTATGATTTCTCAAGTTTATCATAAAAAAGTTATACCAAGTTTGAAATCATACACACCAGCCATTAGGTCCGGAAAACACTGAGGTACCAAGCCTGGGATCAGGCCAGGGCAGCCCAAACACCAAGGCTGACACTGCACAAATGCATGAGCCAAAAGGGGAATTTGACTTCCCACGCACCCTTAGCCAGTAGGTCCGTAAAACCAATTTCCTTGGGAGCAAGGCAACAAGAACAAGGAAGATAATGCCGACATGAACTTAAACCAAACCAAAGAAAAATCTGTTCAACCCCTTAAAAGTACACTTTAACAACAAAATCCAGCAAAGTAACCAATATGAATAGCTGCGGAAGAAGTCATCAAGGCACTCAATTCACATTGACAACAGATTCAGCACAACAAAACCTAGCTTCCATGTTCCAAGTCCATGTTGTAAGAAGTAAGATCATGCATTACAAATCTTCAAGTCAGCAAATCCCTCTCCTAATTTTTTTTCCTGGCAAGTACCATCCAGTTCTTCAGTTGCCATTTAGTCCAATACTGAGCGTAATATACAAAAACTTGCTGTCAAGTTACTAAATGAGAGGTCACTGCAGCTTACAATAACAACAATTATTTCTCAAGTTGTGGCCTTCGGCATTCAGCTTTTGTTTTTCACCCTTTTGGATTTGGGCTCTTGGCTCTGATTCTCCTCAAACTTTCTCCTTAAAATCTTAAGATCTTCCTCGTTCACCGCGCCATTTCGTGTCTTGTTCAACTCGTACGCTTCGGCCAACTTGTTCTTGCATTCTTTGCTTGCGGTGTCATGGGAAACCACTGGAGCACAACCAAATAGGGTAAGACAAGGGGGAAGTATGAGATTCAAGAAAGTCTGTGTACTCGAACTACAAGTCACTTCTGGTACTATTCAGGCTACAACTTTGTTGAATGGCACATCCCTGGGCATGTAAAGTTAGTCATGCACCTATCTTGTCAAATTGGGTCATCAGCCATTCATGTACTCGGAGTTCATATGGTGATTCGTGATCTACACGGTATCTCAAGGAAGTCACACATTCATGTGGAAGGAGACCATTAAAGGCAATGAAAGCCATCACAAGCACTGAATCTATAAACTTAGTTTAAGAATTCACAAAAGCTGGTCTGAACTGGGGCTGTAGTCAATATCAAAGTTTGCCCCTTCAAAAGCTAACATGCACTTAAAATGGAACTGGAGCCACAAAATATGATGAATTTTAATTATGTCTTGCTAGAAAGATGTCGATACACCATTGTACATGTTACTAAATGAGGGGTCTTTCCAGCTTACAACTACAATCATTATTTCTCAAGACAGTACAAGATTTAAGTCGAGCCAACTCTCAGTTAATGGGCCACTGTCATTGTACAAAATGACGTTCAAGCTATCTCCAAAGTGAACTGTAATAAGCTTCCAACATAAATCGGAGAAACATGAATAGGAACATGGACCTGGTTTAGGATAGTCTTTTCCAATTATGCACTTTGCTTTGGTTTGGATGCTTAATGGAGCTGTCCATGGCTCGTAAATATACTCCTTCGGCATATCTAGAAAACAACATCAACAGCTCCAAATTTACATGAGTTGTAATACACCAAGCCCACAGATAGGGATAAGTTTTACCAACGTACCTTTCAATATCGGAAGGAAATGCCTAATGTAATCACCATTTGGATCATACTTCTTCCCAAAAGAAATTGGAGAATAAATGCGGTTGTACTGGTGGACCATAGGGGAAAAATTAGAATTGGCGCTGAGTTTAGTTGAATAACAACTGCTACGGAACAGAAGCGAAAACGCGGAGCCTCAGCTAGCACTCCAATAATCACTTTAATTTCTAAAAGCAGCTAACAAATAAAGGAATGGGATCATAACTCAAACATCTGGTACACACATAACAGAGGAATTTTGATCACTTCACTGCGTGATTCTGGGCCTTCTGACTCGCGATGTTATTCTTATTAAGCAAGAAAAATATTCAGGAGCGGAAAAATAAAGAAAACAAATCCGTGCAGTTTCATCTCAGAAAAATTCTTTATAAGTATTTTTCAGGGTTGAAAATTGCTAGAATGTGGTTGTTATGCGCCTCTAGTCAACAAAACTCAAGCTCTTAGATCCAAGGTGGTAACGCAAGATAAGCATATATTCATAAACAATAAAAACATGCGGTCACATGATAAATGGGATGAGAGGTATTCTTAACCTGGTAAAAAAATGATGAGCATGACAGCCAGAGCCAGTTTCCGTTATTAATAGCCCAATCAGAATCTATCAGAAGTCTCTCAAAAACATCGCGTCCTTTTTCCCAATGAATAAACTATCAGCAAAACAGTAGATGTTAACACATGTAGACAGAAGTAAAAGTTGTCCTTTGTGAAAATTGGAGTCACTTACCAGATCTCCACGAGTTAAAAAGCATGCAACACAATGCCGTGCTAGATGATGCATCCAACCCCATTTCTGAAGCTTTAACACCACAATTTAACTTCAGTCTCACAATTGAAGTGTATTACGGGGCGCAAAAATTTGAAAATTTGAGTTCGAAGTTCCAAGTGTATCTATAATCCAAACAAACTTCACAGGATATCCTGTGCAAAGAACTAACCTGGACCATGATAGCATCAATCCAAGGGAATCCTGTCCTGGCATCTCTCCAAGCTGCCAGCAGTTCATCATCGACATTCCAAGGTATCTACATCAACATCACGTACATCAATTCTGGAAACCAGTGCTTCACACTACAAGAAAATGTGAAAATAGAGAAAAGAACGGAAAGACAAGAGGTCATACTTGTACAGAACAAGGAAAGAGAACGGGGGAGCTACCTTATGGGCACCTTTTCACAACGTCGAAGTCAACAAAAGGCGCTTCCATATCTATGTATGGCCGGCGTTCTTAGGATGCCACTAAAGATAACTTTTACTGGCATTTCTGGAAAAACGATGCCAAAGGGGCAATTTTTACTCAGGAATCAATCCCGACATTTTCGAAAAACGCTGCCATAGATCTTTAGTGACGTTTCTTAAACGCCAGAAACCCAAGCCGGCTTTGGCATCCTCGGCGATTGCAAAAATGCCGCTAAAACCTTGCCGGCGATTGTCAGGTCTTTCCTGGCATGTATAGGCAGTTTTTTTGTAGTGACATAAAGTCATGCATTGAGAGAAGACATACAGCAGACCTGACTTAAGTCCCAAGATGCCATTGCAAGATGGATTATCTTAGTTGTCTGACTCCTCTTATTCCATTGGAAAACTATATCACAAGGAGCAACATGGCCAAGCTCCTCAATTCGAATATTGGTATTTGTGCTTGAAATTTTGTCAAAATGAAGCAGGACACGAATGAAACTAGTTTGCCCAAATAACTTCCTAAGAAATTCCATCTGACTGATCGGACAAATAAAAGCAAGAGCACTTTCCTTTTGGTTTTGGAGTATTGTTTTCACTGATTTGTCCATACCGTATATTCCCATATAGCCACACACAACAGCTCCCTAATGCTACTGCATTGGTTTTTCACTGACCCAAATAAGCATAAAAGAGAGCATTGAAAAGTTCAAAAAAAAGTAGATGGTCTTTAATTATGAGCAACTATGGAAGAAAACCCAAGTATCAACAGTAGTGTGGAAGGACTTTGTAACATGAAAGACATATTACCTTTCCCACCAAATCCTAAAAATACACTGATTCAACCAATATCATATCAAATATTGATTCTCCTGTTCTACCCTTCACTCACAAGGATTACATGATTTGATATACACACTTGAAAAGTAACTGCACATTTATGAACATTTGGACTTTATTACATTCTCTTAAAAAGTCATGTACACCTCTTAGTGACATTATATACACAAGAGTCCAAATCATCATGAGAGTTCACTGTAGAATCACAAGCATTGAACATAAGCCATCAGACTATTAAGGAAAATAAAACAATCAGCGGTAAGATGCAAAATAACAGTTTATTGTCCTTTTGAAAAAGCAAGCAGAACAGGTTGACTGCATGAAGTTAGGATAAGAGTTAATTACCTGCTTGCATATCCTATTACCATTCATTCGATCAAAGTTAGGAGTGCCAAAAGCGGCAGTATAGAAGAAATCACGCCATAACAGCTGCAGGAGTTGAATATACCAGTTAGCGCAGTGTCTAAAATCTTAAAAAACTGAATAAGCACACAACCAACCTGTCCAAGAAGGGAAACTGGCGGTAAGGTATGCGATTTGACATTCTTTTGAACATCCTGAATACATTGGTAGAAATATCTGGAAGAGAGACAACCAAACTACCAGCGAAGAGAAAGATGTGCCACAATATTAGAATCCACAAGACAACATCAGTTGAGAAGAGGATAAACAACCAAATTTCATCTAAGGCTAACTCACTTTCAAATAGGGCGATAGAACTGTAGTTGCTGGCCTTAGAAAAGCAGAGGGGTCGCCCTTTGGTTTCTCAAACTTTGCCACCCGCTCCTGCAGTATATGAACTGGATATTGAATGCCGCCAAAAAATATCAAAACGCCACACAACTTGAAAAAAGAGGGGCAAACAAGAACAAGAACCTCACTGACACCTGGTTAACTAAATATTTACTTTTGGTGTTACGTTTATGAAAAACAAGCAGCACATTGCTGACTTTCGTCTATAGCCTATTTTGTGTTGGCTGAACCGCAAATGTGTTAGCTTCAGATAATCTAATTTCCAAAGAAGATTCACTTCCCTATTAGATACTCAGAATCCTGATGTCATATATCCACTTCCATTATGTAGGTACTTGGTAGCCTGATGAATGAGGGCTACAATCTAAATTCAAAACCCAGATATCAACAAAACAAGAAAGAGGAAAACATTTTAGATTATCAGAAGATGAATTAGCTCAGTGGATTGTACTAAGAAACAAAGCCATGCAAGAAGTTATAACAACTTAGGCCTTAACCACAGATTAACATAGTGTGATGCAAATGCAGAGTCAAAGAAGACTTTGCTCCATCTGGAGGGTATGTAAGTTCCAAGGGTGAAGGAGAAGAAAACGTCTTTCACAGGGTTTCGACAGCCTGTGAGTTAGTAACGGAAAATGTAGATGACGATGCACAGGAAAACGAGTACGACAAAAGAGAAGAATTAATCACATTCTAGTATTTCCATTAGAAGGAAATTCTAGAAGCGAAGCACAATAGCATACCTTGTCATCCATTGCACCTCTTAACCTCTTCAATGCTTCTGATTCGCCACCTCTAAATGGTGTCAATTCATCCTGCACACAATTTTTTCTTACTAATATGTCCAAAGGCAAGTGGCTTGAGAAACTAGTAGTCCATACGGACCATACCTGTCCACTATCTTCATAACCAAGTTCTTGGAGAGTTGGAACGTTTGAAATCCCACAATTTTCAACAATTCCAACAGGAGGAAGTGAAGAAATGGTGGTTGAGAGGGGAGACGAGGCCCAAGAAGGCTGCCCAGCAATCTTCAGAAATGATTGGTAACTCGATGGTGGCCTTCCACTGTTCTTTTCAGACGTTTCATCAAAACATCCGTACATGTCATCAGACAAGGAAGGAAACTTTATCAGTCCCACAAATTACTTTTGCCATACAAGCAAAAGGTAGATATCCTTTCGTACAATGGAATTTAGTGAAACATACTTTCGATATCTAAAAGAGCATAAACCGACACTACACATACCTTTTGTATGATATCTGCAGGATTGAATAGTGTATGACTCACAGGAGAGAAGACTTCAATACCAGCAGCAGAAGCATAGTTCTGTTGCGACAAAATCAACTTGTTGTTACATGATATCTATAACAAAGGCAGATTGCTATCAAGCCAAATAACATTTTGAAATACTTCCAGAACTCCTACCTTAACTTTGATATCTAAAGCTTGATAGTAGGGCTCTGTGTCATATTCAAAGCATAGCCTTTTTATGTCCCACTGCAAAATCCAAAACTAATGTTACTTTTTAATGAGATGCAAGCCACAATTCTAGGATGAAAAGGCATTGATTACAATCATCATTCATGGTAAAATCGCCTAATCTATTTTACATTACTGATGAGTGATGGCACATCTCCTTGTAATTGTGCCAGAAAACAACGTTGGTAGTCCCATTAAATTCCACCATTATGTTGCTATTACCATGTGATACATACAATTTGGACAAAATGTCACAGACAACACGAGCCAACTCATAACGCAGTTGTTACAGAATGTACTGGGACAGGCTCTTTGACTCACTTATATCAAGATAAAAATATTTACTTCTGGGAGTGTTAAAGCATCCAAATCAAAGCAAATCAGCAATTAATGGAGAGGCTCTCCAGACTCTTTTGATGATAATTGACGGATGTGAGACAAGCTCTAATACTCCTACATATGAAGTGGTAAACAATAACTTCATATGCTTCTATCAAGAAAAAGAAAACACTTCGGCTCAGGTCTACTAAGAGCATCTCCAGCAGTTTCTAGCGAAAATGCCTGCCCAAAATGTCAAACTCTATTGTGGTTAACCACAAATACATCAACACTCCAACAGCCTAACCAAAATGATTATCCAAATCCCAATCTCCCATCTTGGGTGCTACAGTGACACGCTAGGTGCAGCGAGTCACTATAGCAAAGTGGTGAAATGCTGAGTATGGGGCAGGGCTGCTGGAGATGCTCTTTAGCTTGGCAAAACGTCCATTAGGAAGAAGCAGCGAGGCTGAATAAAAAGTCTGGTCCGAAACCTTTCAAAGTCTAACCGTGATACCATGTTAAAACTTTCAACTCACAACTATAATTGGCACGGGGATTCTATACTAGTTTACGTGCAATAATTAACCGTTGTGAAAAAGCTCTAATAGTAATACGCAATTTCTATTGTCTTTCTCACTCAGGTATTTGTATCCGGGCCACCTTCGGCGCACCTCGACTAATTCCTAGGATCATTCCCTGTGCCATGGAGGAGCCCAGTTAAATTCGAACCAAAACCATGTATAAACATCTGTTTTCTTGAACTTAATTTCTTTTCTTCAGTAAGCAAGCTGAAATTACAAGTAACTAAATTACCTCTTTCAAGCATCGAAACAGAACCTCGCCGGGTTCACCCTTGAGCACCAACAACCGCGAACCGAGTTTCCGTAGGCTGGAGTCCAAATCGGCCAGGCTTTCGAGCAAGAACCGGATCCGGTTCACTCCAGCGCGTGCCGAGCCGGGGGAGAAAACAGTCGGGTCGGGCTCCATGTAACGCGGATCAATCACGAAGACCGGGTAGAGGTAGCTGGACTCCTTGGCGGCGTACTCAAGTGCCGGGTTGTCGTGAATCCGAATGCCCTTCCGGAACCAAACCAGAGAGTTCGACCCGGACGCCATTGGCGGGGTTGGAGAGAGAGTAGTGAAGCGGAGGAAGGAGGAGTGAGGCGTAGAGAGAGAAAGCGAGAGTCGCATTTAACCTTAACAGAGTGATGCAGTTGGGAAGAAAAGGGGGTCGTTTTAAACCGTTGGATTCCCGCCTTAAATGACTGGTGGTGTCTAATGTGCGTTCCCGTCCCCCTAATCTTTCAAAATGCCCTTCGTTCCGGAACTCAATCACGATTTTGCACTCGTACTTTTAATTTTTTCGTACTCGTAAATTTTAATTGCTTTTGAGGTTTTCAAAAAAATGCACTTAATTCAAAACTCCGCACCTACTGTGTGCATTATATGACTGAGACGTGACACAATTGGGGAAATTTTGCAAAGGTAGTAGTAATGAGCATTGCGCGTTGGGCGTACGTCAGGACACAAGGGGACCATAGTGTTTTGGATGGGTGATAAAGTGCCACGTTGGATGGTTTAGAGCTTGACACTTGGCTAACTGTTGAAGTGAACACATCAGGGAAGCAAAGCTAGCTTGTGCGGCAAGCTGTCGTGCTGTCTCAGATCTGATACTAGGCAAAGCGCACATAATGTGCACAAATTTTTTTTGTCAACCATGGGTTTCACACAAATAATTTGAGTTGTTCATTAAATATAAAATATTTTTTTAAGGATTTCTGTGGAAAATCAGCGCAAACCAATACCTTTAAGTTATCGATCCAATTATCTAACTTTTCGCCGATACCTATAAGTTCTCCATCAAATTATCTAACTTTTCATTAAAATTTCAGGATAATAAAAAGTTAAATGATTGAATCGAGCACCAATTAATATTGGATTAAGCTAATTTTTCATAGAGACTCTTTAAAAAGTGTTTTACATTTAATGAATTGCTTGAATCCTTTGTGTGAGATCCGTAGTGAACCTTAAAAAAAATTATGCACAATCTGTCCATGAAAAATGTCTGTATGGACATACTTCTTGATACTAGGCCTGCTACCAATTCTTAAATAGGCCAGATACATTAGGCCGCTACCAATTCTTAAATGGGCCATAGATATTAGGATTGGACATGGGCTGGGCTGGACATATTGTGGGTCAACTTTTCGCACTTTGCTGTCAATTTTTGTGGGATCGGTCCACAGGAAGCTTTGATCAGGCCCCTTTGATAGTAGGATAGTGTAAGAAATAATCCACGAGTTCAAGGCACTCTGTAATAATATAAGTGCTGAGCAAACGTATTTTTTACCTTGTGCCATCGGTCACTGAGCAGTCCGACGACTCTTCAGTAATGCCTCTCTCCGAGCTTCTAGGGAATTTGTTGCTTGCCCCGTGGGTTTCGATGAGCCCGGATGGAAATGGGTTCTTGAACTCTTTTATAAGCAAATAAAACAGCAGGAAATTTGACCTCCCTCAAATGGATGGATGTGCGATTGGAATTAGTTCTCCAGAAATAAATCGAGGTGCGCAAGTAGATCCGGAGATCCTGAGTTATTACAGAAATTTATTGCAAGCAAGTTTGCTCTGAGTGCACAATGAGATTTGTACTTTTCATACGAGATTTTTATTTTAGTTTTATTTTAATTGGGTATCGGAATCATCTTACACATACTTTGCCTGATCCTAGGTTCTTAAAATCTTCAATCGTCTCAACATTTAGTAAAGGAGAACAGGAGGAACCAAACCTAAATTGGTCAATAAATAGCACCACGTACGTGTATGCATGGTTCATGACCCCAAATAGTAGTCAATAAACTTTGTCTGAGATTGCTCTCTAACAAATCATAATAAACACAAAAATATTACAGACATAAAAATAAATATCGTGTCCCTTTGGGGACATTCGATAAAATTGGAATGATACAAAGAACACAACTCCCAAAATCCACTACAACCCTTTTAGATGAATTTGGACTCGATGTTAGTTTGCTTCCATTTTCTCAAGGGATAAATTACGAGTCAGTCCAAAAACTGTCCCTTAATTTCCACGGCCCACCTACAATTTGCAAAACATGATTGGTGCGCCATGCTGTGGATTTAGGAGCATCACGACCGTGGGTGCATGCTGATAGCTAGGAGCAAGATCGAACGAGAAACGCTGCAATATCATAGCAATTGCTAGTTTCGCCTGCAAAATCGCCAAGTTCTGGCCCACGCACCTTCGGCCACCGAGCCCGAACGGCATGAACGCTGCCGGATGCTTCGCCGCGTGGGCCGCGCCACCGGCGAACCGGGTGGGGTTGAATTCAGTCGCATCGTGGCCCCACAGTGATTGATCGTGATGGACGGGCAAGATTGGTAGGAGGAGCTCGGTCCCGCAGGGGATCGTACAGCCGCCCAAGTCCACGTCAAATTTTGCCCGTCTTAGGATTGCAACCGCGGGAGGGTATAATCTGAGTGACTCGTTCAGGATCATGCCCAACTGCAATTACAAGGAATTGATAAAAGATTCATTAGGAAATTTATGCAAATGACAACACGACTTAAGCTCCGTTCCGCTAAGATTTTTAGTTTTTTATAGTACTTTTATCGCTTTACGAGACGACACATCATTCATTCACAATACATCATTTTTAATTCAAAAAATAAGGATTTATTTGAAAAACAAGTATATTTTTCTTAGCGGAACGAGACTTAATTCTTAGAAGCTTAAGTGATTAGCCCAACGAATTTTTTTTTTTCTTTCCATCAGTAGATTACTCGTATTCATGTTACGCTCTATCTGGAGTAGATAAAATCCAATTGAGATCTTTTGAATGGTGCAAAGTCGTGCCGTTTTGACCTTAAAAAATAAGTTGCTCCTGAAAATATTTTTTCGAACTTTTTCATACCGTCCAAAAGTATTTCATTGAGATCTTTTTGAATGGTGCAGAAAAATTTGAAAAATAATTTCAGGAAGTAATTTATGGTTAGTGTAAGGCTGTAAACGGCTGAGCCGAATCTTGTCTCGAGCTTAGTCATTAACTAAATGAGCCTCTTTAATTGTGCTAAACTTTTGTCGAACGAGCCGAGCTCCACTCGGCTCATTTAGTAACGAGCCAAAAACTCGAGCTCGGTTCATTTATTAAACGAGCCGAACTGAGCCACTCACGAATTGCTCGGTTTGTTTACGGCCTTAGCTTAGTGTTAAAAATGGCACAGTCTCCCGTAGAAAAACAAACATAATTGACGGAGGGAGTATCATGTTACCGAGGTCAAAAACATTAGCTAATTACCGTCTTGAGATTGGCAACATCATCTCTTGTGGGCACATCACGTGCCCCGCACGCCGTGAGGACCTCCTCACGTGCCAGCTCCTGCCAGTGTGGGTGCATGGCGAGCAGGATGGTGGACCACGTTAGCAAGGCCGAGGTCGTGTGTTTCCCGGCGAAGAACATGGTCTTGCATTCTTCCACGATATCGTCCACCGTGATCGTCGTCGACGCGGATTCCGACGAACATTTTGTACTATTCAAACCCCCTCGATTCGCTTCTTCTCTCATCATGCTCGCTTTGATCATCGTTTCCAACAAATCTTTTGGACATTCATCGGACGTCGGATTATTGTTGTTATTGTTGTGAGCTTTGTTTATCCTCTTGGTGATGAGCTTCTTCAAGGATTTCCTGATTTCTTTATCCAATCTCCAAGAAACTCTATTCTTTCTAGAGGGGAAGAACCTAATAACAAGAAATTTGGGATAAATAAAAGGTACGTTAAACTCGCAACCCTAAAAATCTATGCATAGGCTAATGTGCTTTGACGAAAGCCACCACTAGCATTAATATGAGGTGGCATGCAACATACAGTCTCACACGTAGCTATGATCGTTCGATTAACTTAATTTTTACACAAAAAATGTTTGACAAAAGGGTCTTGGAAGCAAACGGTTTAGATCATCGAAGCGGGCCCTAACAGATTTTTCAAACATCGAGGATGCCACATAACAATTGTTGCGAACAAATGTATACCTGAATCCTGGGATAAGAACCTTGCTATAAGAATCAATGGACAGAAGCATTTGTTGTGCTTGTAACTCGAAGATGGATTTTCCATCTTCATAGCTGCAGCTTCCAAAGGCAGTGTGTGTGATAATCTCCTCCGTCAAAGTTTGGAACCACTTGGAGACTTCAATTTCCACCGTCCCTGCAGAATTCGACATTTCCAGCCATTTCTCCAGCATCTTCTCAGTGCTCTTTCCCATTATCGGTATCATAAGCTGTAAACAAATTTTTAAAAACTAAGCCAATCAGTCAGCATCGATCGAGAGGTGTCAAATGGGCCATCGGTCCAGCATGTTTTGTGTCGTTCGGAGTTATGTTTTAAAGATATGTCTGTAGCACTGCTACTTTTTTTTTTCCAATGCAATACACCAAAGGAGTTTTTCTGTGTGTTTCCGAAAACGAAAAACGAAATAGTTATTACTGATAATCCATTGTGTCTTAGGATAATTTTTATACAATTAATTATACTACGTACTTACTTTGAGATTTTGTTGGTAAAATGCTGGTGCAATGATCTTTCTGTGGTGAACCCATTTCTCTCCTTTGAGAGTCAACAAACCATCACCTTCAAGCTTTCTAACATGTGGAGGTGGATCAGTTTTCTCAAACAAGTCTGATTTCTGGTTTAAAACCTCTCTGATGAGAACTGGATCAGATATGGTGAGTCGAGCCGTCGGTCCAAACCACACAAGAAAGGTTCCACCTGCAATGAGCCACTCCTTTCTAATCGATCGAATGAAAATTTATTTACGTTAACGAAAATGTGCTACATAATGTACAAATTACTAGCGACTGAGCCATATATGTTTGGCCTCGAGGAGGACCAATTACATGAGACAATTTGTGTGTGATGATATTTAGATATTAAACTTTGGTCATAGATCTTTTTTGAAAATTAATGTATGTGACACAATCACCTCAATAATAACGGGATGGCCCTCATTTTAACGGATGGGACTCATGGTATTAGACTTGGGGACTTAATTGGTACAAAATTGAAATGTTGGGGACCAAATGTCTCCAATGTTTACATTAAAGACGAAAATGAGACGAAATCAATACTTTGGGGACCAAATAAATTAATAAGCGGTTAACATAACCACCACATGCAATTTTAGAACTAGAACGGATAGAGAGACCCTACAACACCATAAAGGCATCATCATACTCTGTGAGAGAGAGAGAGAGAGAGAGAGAGAGAGAGAGAGAGAGAGAGAGAGAGAGAGCCAACACTATTTCACTAGCAATACAAACAACTTCATTAAATCTTTTAGAAGCTTAAAGCAATCGAAATAAAAACAAGAATGAAGCTATTAAGGTGAAGACATAGATTATAACAAAGTACCCCACTTGTTCTTTCGAAACCTTTTCACTCTTATGCATAGAAAAAATATATTAGCCATGCCTCCGTAAATGGAAAAGAAAAAAAAAAGGTAAAACCTTCTGACAACTAGCTCAAATACATTTGTTTTCAAGGGAAAAAGAAAACAAGATTTTTAGAATTTCGTCCGAAGGGAAAAAAAGACAGAGTACCATATGGTCCATATAGGAGTATATCAATGACAACTTCACATGTCAAAAGTAGACATTTATATGCACTCCAGAGTCACATAGCCCCAGAATGGCAGAAAGTTCCAATCAACACATGCTTAGTGTGGGCGAGGAACAAAACTATGGCAGTAGTCTAGGGCAGCAAACGAACAAGTCAAAAACTTGAGTTCAAGCTCTACTCGAGTTATTTACTAAACTAGCTTTTTTATAGCCAAACTTTCCTTAACCAGAGCCGACCTTTTTTCGAACAAGTCGAACTCGCAAGCTCATTTGTTAATTTTCTTCGTAACAAAGAAGAGTGACATAATTGGAGCAAGACGACATGTGATCACAGCTAGAGTACTTGTGGAGAAAAAGGATAATTTCACATACCATAGATTTTCTTCCAATGGTGATAGAAGGAGAGGACCCTAGGGAGAATGTTGTGAGAGAGAGGCATGGGGTTGGAAGAAGCCTTGGACATCAAGCCCACAATCTCTTTTGTGTTGCCTAGCAAGAAATGGTATTGGGGCCCTTTGATTCCTTGGTTAAAGAAGTGTAGTTGGATCCCCCTTGGCCTCCACCAAAGATAAACCAAGACTTTGAACAAAAAGAACACTAGTGTGTATGAAATAATGAGCCAAAACCAGCAAATGTACGACTCCTCCATATTTGCTTCTTTTCCACAGTAGTTTCCTCTACTGAGGGGAACAGCTTTCCTCCTCTTGTATCTCTTTTTCTACACCATATATACATAGAGGGGAGAGAGAGAGAGAGAGAGAGAGAGAGAGAGAGAGAGAGAGGTGTTTTGTTTGAAGACAAGATTACCCCTTATGAGTGGATGTATTCCCATTTGTGTTTCGTAATTATTCAATAGTTGGAGAGTACCGCCACGTGGTACTCTTAACCATTTTACAATCACGCATTCATATGGGATCCATAACTCCACATAAATGTCTGGTTATAAAGTAGTTTGGAATACCACATGACGGTACTCCCGAACTATTGAATAGTTACTCTTTTTACAATGCATGGATTTTATGGCAACTCTCCAAAGTCCAAATGCCAAAAAAAAACCTAGAATTATTTCCAAAAATGTTGGCCTTTTGCACCATAGGAAAGTAGGGATCGTGTCATAGGATGTCCTGTACTTCCCAAAAATATACTAGTTCAATTTGGAGGCAGAAGATGATTGTGAGGATGGTGCAGCTCTCTATAGTTTTTTAATTTTGAGTTGTGGCGGGTTGGGTGTTTTTCTTTCGATGCTTATGTTTTTTTATTTTTTTTTGGTGTTAAGGTTGGTTGTTTTGAGTTGTATGGTTTTGTGGGTTCTTTTTGATGTTCGGTTGACGTCTTATTTTCCTTTAGGTCTCAGGTGGCTTCTTGCCGGTGTCCCCTGATCCTTTTAATTTTTGTAATCCTTTATACTAAATATTAATAAATTCTTTTTGCTTAGCAAAAAAAATATACTAGTTCAATTATTCTAGAATAGTAGTAGTACTTTATTTGTCATACTAGAGAAAAAGTTTTCCAGAATTTTTTTTAATAATTTTAAAGTATTTATTATCTGATGCAACTCCCTAGACAGCTTCAATCACGTTATTTAATGGGCTTCGCAATCTATTTGGACATGAAAAAAAATACAAGTATTACTTTTAAGTACTTATTATCGAATGTGACACCTTAATCGGCTCACCGTATATCGGAAAAAACTCATAATGCTACGGGTTATCAAAGATTCGAATTTTCCTTGGTCCAAGTTTTGGAATGCACCAAATCTAGAACATTGTCACATTGGTATAATCAATGGTTTAGCTTTGCTTAGATAGGTAAGAGTATTTGAGCAAATCCAAACCATTAACTACACAAAGGTTGATCTAAATTTAGATTGTCCCGTCGAGTCCAAATTAAGGACTTCCAAATTAAGGATTAGAGAAGATCCAATTCCTAATAGCAAATGATTTTGGTGCTTGTAAATACAATATTTTTTTATTCTTGATTATGGTACTCTTAAATACATGAAAAGGAATGATGGGAGCAACACTTGCATGTAATGTATGTCTCTATCGACCGACCAAGATTATTAGCTTTTTTATTTTATATTATGAACTAATCCAATTGTTTAAGTTCGAATTATTGAAGAAATAAATCTAGGACAAGGTTCAATGTTGGAAACACAAACATGTTATGATCCCCATTATGGGTCAATTCAGAGAACAAATCCTAAACATTCAAAGTAAGATTTTTATTTCATTTATTTTTTAGATATCCGTGTTTTGGAAAGAGAATTGAGGCAAAAGTTTTTGATTTTCGAGTGGTCAAACGATATCTTTGAGGATGCTTTTTTAATTATGTTCGATAAAAATTGGTTCGATTTTTTCTTACAATCATTTAATCTGTCATATACCCTGCGAGAGGGGACCGGGATCACCCCAACTGTACCAATGGGGCGTGATTCCACAGCCTCCACAATATAAAAGTTGCGAGCATCTTGCATGGAGCAAATTCGAACTCAAGACCTCCCTCATGAAAGTCTGAGTTCTCACCACCCAGGGTTAGGGTCGGTGACGTTTGCTAGTTATTATTATAAACCATAAGCCCAACATGATTTTACTTTGTAAAGTTTGATTAGACATGCCAAATAATGGAGCCTTAAAATCGGCTTCAATCACTTTATATGGTATTTTTTAAACATCCCTTTATAGTTTATATGATGATAGAGATCACAAAATGTATGCTAATTATTAAATTGAATTGTTAGAGTAATGCTATCAACACAATATATATTTTTCACAACAATATACATGTACAAACATGTTCAAGTGCAATAGCCTTATTGACAAGAAGTTTTTGGTTGTCGGACGGGTACCACACACGTGGTACTTGGTACCCTATCTGCGATTCCAACTGTCAAAACATGTTTTGGCTGAGATCGCCGATAGGTACCGTCGTGTGGTACCCATGCCACCCAAGAATTTCCCCTTATAGACAATGGACAAGGTTTTAACTTTCAGTTAGTTGGAATGGATGTGCTTTCCACTTCCTTTCTTTAATTCCAACAAATGATTTAGGGCCAGGAGTGATGGAGTTGGGGAGGTTTTTGGAAGGTAGCTCTCAAAACTGTTGCAAATGGGACAAAGCTGTCTATTCAATATTCTTCCCTTTCTAAAGTGTGAATTTGCCTTGATTGTCAGAACAGTAGGTTCCCCACTGTAGGGCACTTCCCCCTCATCATTGTCCCCTCATCTTTGTCCTAATACTCCCAAGACACACTGGGGCCATTTGCCCTTCAATGCTCTTCTAAATTCTAATCTCACTCCATTTCTAGCTCTAGTGTAGTTTTTGGAGTCCCTCTTCCATTGAGATATGTTAAAAAGTTTCTTTTATACAATACACTAATGTTGATGGGAAATGATTTTGGCACTTCCCTACAAGTGTATTTTTGCACAAAAAATACACTTGCAGGAGAGTGTCGTTAACAAAAAAGAGAGTGCCAAAATCAGCAGTCTAAACTTACAACATTTCTTGGGCAGAGCCAGAATTTCGATTTGAAAGATCGAACAAGAAGATAAAATAAATTTTAATTTGAAAAAATATGCACTATATATATATATATATATATATATATATATATATATATATATATTTGTTTCCAGTAACTATACACTGCCATGGTTTTGGCCCAATGCATCACTAAAGTAGATAAACTATCTACTCCGTAAAAGATACTAAAAGTTACACATAATATTCATAGGGGTTAACTACTTGTTGCCCCCTTTATCTATACATGTTGTTCACTTTACCCCCTCTTACTATAAAACGCTACAACCTACCCCATTTATCTTCCAATTCCTAACACATAAGGCTTGCCGTTAACAAAAGATATGGCAGAGCCACTACCCTTACATTCATCCATACTTAGGGGTTATTTGGCTAAATAAGCTACTTGGCTTATTTTTTTGTCATTATTCAAATTTTTTTCGCATTTGTTAGTTTTTCATCAATTTTTTTTGGGAATTATTGCTTTGTCATGACGAGAGAAATCTAAAAAGTAAAAAATTACGATCAAAACCTAATTTTTTTTAATAAAGACAAAAATAATCCAATAAGCCAATTATTTCATCTATATTAAAAAAATTGGATTTCGATTGTAGTTTTTTACTTTTTAGTTTCTTCTTGTCATGAAGAAGCAATAATCCCAAAAAATTGACCAAAAAATAACAAATACGAAAAAATTTTGAATAAGGACAAAAAAAATAAGCGAAGTGGCTTATTTAACCGAACAACTTTGTAAAACAAAACAGTTAACTAAGTTTGGCATAATCAATTACATTCAGGAAAATTTAGAATTAAGCAAAAGATAAGGCCACAAGCCTTAGTGAACTACGTCCAACTTGTCAAGTTTCCAGCAAAATATGGCAGAGCCACTGCCCTTACATTCATTCATACTTAAATAAAATAGTTAACTAAGTTTGGGATCACAGACTAACAGCAAGCCTTATGTGTTAGGAATTGGAAGATAAAGGGGTAGGTTGTAGCGTTTTATAGTAAGAGGGGGTAAAATGAAAAACGTGTATAGATAAAGTGGGCAACAAGTAATTAACCCTATTCATAGAGTGAAATATATATTGTGCTTCTGGAGCTCCGCAATTTCCAATATATTCCACCTCTGAACATTTGTGCACTAAAAAATCCGGAGTGGTAATCGATCAAGAGCCTCAAAAAACTTTGGTTTGAGTTTCGACCTACATTCGCATGCTATCAATTCTTGTGTTAGGTCAGTAGCACATATAAGGTTTCACTCTGAATTGAAATGAACCCCACTAGTAAATACAACAATTAATGCATATGGTACGTGGAACCCATTATCAGGTGGTGGTGGTGTTTTTGTCATCTTAGCCAACGCATCAGTATTTTCGTTTTTACTATATATAACTTGTTTTTTCGTTAGATAGACTAGGATATATGACATGTTTAGGCTCCTCTCAGTAAATGTCTCGGGTGGTTCAATATTTTCTCTAAATACTGGAGTATTTTCTCGACGAAATATTTTTGTGAGGCTCACACTTGTGAGACAACTCCTGTGGCAACTTTCCCAAATCGTTTGTAGAGATCGATGAGGATCCACTCTCCATATAATTACACATGATTTGTACTTATATTAGCTAATGTGATGTACAGGCTACCTGGCCTGTTCATTCTAAAATATTCTAACCTCTGGTTTTGGTCGTTGGAATATTAATCCTGTGCACTAGAGAGAGAGAGAGAGAGAGAGAGAGAGAGAGAGAGTAGGATATTACGATTGGATTCTTACCGGTACAATTTTTTTGGGCAAAATATTGAAAGTGCAAGTTTTTTGCATTTTTAGTAACATATGTTTTTTGCAAATTGCAAATGGTACCCATTGTTTCATACCCAAAATGGGTACTATTTGTTTCCAGGACCATTTTGTAATAAAAAAAATTAATTAATCCGACGTCAACAAACATCTTATTGAATTTAAGTTGTCTAGTTTTCTACATCTCGTATTCCAATGTTTGATTAAGTTTATTTTGTTACATGAGTAATCTGTACATTAATACGCACAAAATGAATGACGCTAATCACTAAAATAGAATTGTGTGGTAGACCTCATGAGGCTAAATGCCTGACCTAGTCCATCACATAGACCAGAGAGGAGCGTAAAACAACACAAACAACAGTAAATAACAGTAAATACCCAAGGGTTAGGGCAATATTTTCATTGATTATACCAACCTGCATCAAACCGTTTCGCACACATTAACCTCACGGCTCACAGTTACACTACCGGAGCAGGATTGCTGGATTAACCTCAAAGCCGTCTAAAGTTATTTTTTCTGTTTTGTTTTGTTTCGTTTTGTGAATAAAGTGTAGCCTTTGTATGTAAAGTTGTACAGAAAGTCTCCGTTCACCACACAACTTTTACTGCTCCCCTCATCGCTCTCAATCTCGCCATCCAAAATACAGTCCAAATTTTTAAAAAGTCGTTCAGGGAAAGAGTTGAACTCTTCGGTTAAACTCTTCCGAGGAAGAGTTTTTTTTAAATCCGGACCGTTGATTGTTGAGACGGACAGCAAGATGTTGAGCGGTGCGGTGAAATAGAGAGGTGGGCGTAGCACCGAAAGCTTTAAATGCATAGGCCATTAACTATGAAAATTCAAGGCAAAAGATGAACCATTTTTCCAGAATTTGGTGCGGGAAAGATGAATCATGTCTTGAGATCTAGTCATCTAATTCCGGCTCCTTTGGAAAATATGAATTGGTTAAAGTTAGCCGTAAAACAGGGGCAGAGTGCCGGAATTTGCTTCAGGGGCACACATGGATCGATGATGGTGAGAGATCGAAAGGTGAAAGAGCAATGTCAGGATCTCAATTTTTAGAACACACATCCGGGCACATTTGTATTCAGGTTCGTTCGACGCCTATGAACTCACATACATTGACTTGGGATTGCGAGATACATGTGAAACGACACTAGGATCACAACTTCACAATACAACTCCGAACACAAGCAAAATCTTTCGGTGCAGATAGACGTACGTACATTGAACGGCTCCGAACACAATTGTGTCTGAAGTTACGTTTCAAAGGCGTGTTCCTAGATTTTTTTCATTTGAAACGTGCATGGAAAGATAAAACTCTCTCCATCTAAACATTAATATGTCAACTAGAAAATTACCCGTGCCTATGACACTATTAACGATGATCCAAAAACCACACTAACTACCCAATTTCATTTTTAGGGTTCGAATTCAACTATAATCCAAACTAATACCATATGGCATCAGTACGATCCAATTTTTTTTTTTTAGGTATCCGAAAAAGTGAGAGTGACAGAAATTGGTAACGATACCCTTCTCCCCACCTTTCCCACCATTACTGGTTGGGGCTGTCCCAGCCTGTGATCTTATGGATTGCGCCTGTGGTATATATCTTCCCCATTGACTTCTGTTCGGAGACCTTGTCTATTCATGAATTTGTGGAGGGAAAAAAACAAACTTAAGGGGCCATTCGTTTACAATAATGCAACGGACACGCCTATCGGCCACTTCCCAACCACTACCCTCTAACATATGTGAAATCCATCCCACAATTAAATGTGTGGAGCAAACACATATATGAGAGAAGGGCAGTCGATAGGAGTATACGTAGCATTTTTAATTCGTTCGGCTGGATGAGCCTGCGATTGCACCATATTTCTAATGTAATTTATGTCCGGTGTTTTTTGGTTAAAGAAAACGTTCATCCTAGTTAAACCACCATGGTCAAACTGATATACCCTGGGCCTTTTTTTACACTCTTTAAATCTCTTAACAAGTTCTATATCCATACACAACCCAACCCGTCAAAACAATTGCTAACAATTGCTTATTTAGGCTCCTCTGCTCTAGGAGCAAGTGATAATTTTTCCTTCAAAACACTGGTAATATATATAGTATTTCCTTGGAAACACTGGTCAGTGCGTTGAGAAATGCTACAAACTCTCCATTGATTGGTGATCGAAGTTTTTTTTTTGCCATTCATTAATTCTAATCTACCGTATCTTAGAAGACTTGGAAAAAGGATGAGTACTTACGAAAATCAAACCCTATCCATGTGCATGAAAATATAAAGAATGCATCAATTACACTCTACTCCACTTGCGTGGTGATCAAAGTTAAAAACGGAGTATATATGTAAAGAATATCCCATTCTCAATCAGTCAATCTCCTCAAATCTAGTATTGCTCCCTTATAGCGTGACTCCTGCCCAAGGAGGGTGGGTCATCCTAGGACATTGTCAAGACATGTACGTAATACACCCATACTACTACTCCTTTGTTACGAAGCAGAATCCATATTCTCAAATTCAACCACCGGAACAAACTACAAAAGTCGCAGGCAACCCAGACTGGCAGTAGAGATGTGATTCTCCAACGAAAGCTAAAGTACAATTTCCGCCATGACAAACCATCAACATCGAACGATAGATCTTCTTAGGACCATTGCACTACATCTGACAGCTATATGGTTGACGAAAAGAGTAACTCGATGAAAACATGGTTGGCTTGTTCCATGGCAACGGGAAAAGATCATATCTATTAGTAAAGCAGAGATGAATGTATAAACTTACAAGCAAAAGTTCCAACCATCAGTACCCATCTAATCCACCAGAAAAGGGCAAAAACAACGGAAGACGGATCAAATACTGTAAAAACCATGTCTTGTGAAAAACCCCACAAGTATTTCACATTGAACTTAAGAATATTTCACATTGAACTTAAGAGGGAGCTAGTCAAATGCGTCATCATCATCGTCGGGAAGAGGTTGAGCAGCAGCTTTATTTAATTCTTCTTCATGCCTGCAACAAATGGAATACGGGATGATGAACATTACAACAATTACCAACTTAATTCAACCTGGAAAATCAAGTTTGCAGATAAAATACAGTAACTAATGATGACAGAAAATAATTTGTACTACTGCTACCAATACAAAGTAGGGAACATTTAACAATTCTATCAGGGTAGGTTAGAACATGTTTCGGAAAATACACTCACAGTTGTTGTGCAGCCATGTCAATTTGAACTTCGGGAGGACGAAGAGCAGGAGACTCAACAAAGTGAAGATTAGGATCCCTGCGAGGCGAAAAAATCCAGGTACTCATGTCCAACACAAACATATATAAAGAAACTGAAAAACGAAGAAAGGCCGCCAAAAATGATATAAGCAAATGAAAACAGCATCTTGTATATTACCCAGCAATCTTTCTAGCAAGATAGAGGAAGGGTTTCTCGAAGTTGTAGTTGCTCTTTGCAGAAATCTCATAGTACTGAAGATTCTTCTTTCTATGGAATGTGACCTGCTTTGCTTTGACCTGCCTATTCTTGACGTCAACCTTGTTGCCACACAGAACAATGGGGATGTTCTCACACACCCTGATATTCACAGCAGGAAAATAGGTCTAATGTTAACAGCTTGAAGTTTGCAAGAGAAACTTAAAACTCACAAACAAAATGCTTTCGGAGAAAAAATACCTGCAGAGATCCCGATGCCATGTGGGAACATTCTTGTAGGTCAACCGTGCAGTGACATCAAACATTATGATGGCACATTGACCATGAATGCTGCATAAATCAAAAAGAACATCCATGTTTAGGCAATGTTCTAAAAGTCGCTAGGCGTTAGTCGGGCGGTCAGCCACCTTCGAGCAATTAATCGGATTAATCGGCGATCAATCGGTGCATATTAATTAGTAATCGGCAATTAATCGTTAGTCGGACCTAATCGGATAGGCCCCGCCAACGATTAATCGGCTATTAATCACCGATTAATTCCTTGTTTCCTTGTTTTAGAACACTGGTTTAGGTGAATGCATATAAGAATATAAGACACAACTAATTGTATGGCAAAGAAGACGCCATAAATAATAAAGTGGAAATTGAGATTGAGTAAGAATGGCAGATTACAAGCAGTAGCAAGTATGCAGAATAACTGACAACGTAAAATAACACACAAATCTTATGAAGAACTTTATAAGCAGAACAGTTAAACACATCCAGCAATGGGCCAATTGGCCAAGAAAATAGAAGCTCAAATCCGATTCGGGTTGGAATTAGAAAATCCAATACAACAACATAACATAACCCATCTAGTCCCCAATCATTGGGGGTATGGGCGGGGATAATTAGAGACAGACCTAACCTTTGACAATATATGCACAAAGAGGCTGCTCTCAGAATACTACTGAAACAGTGGCCCCCCTAAACCTCCAAGAACCGAGAAGCTACAGGGACGTTTTGTTGTAGAACCATACTCCCAAATCAAAGCCAAATGGCATCAGAGAGGGCAGGCCTAGAAACCCAAATCAATTTATGTGCACATTACCATGCTTCCTTCATTGATAGTCCAGAGCATCAGTAGGCACAGGCAAAAGACTGTTTACAGCAGTAATAAATAAGGTTATCTCAGCAAGTCATTGAGATTCAGGTTATTATAGGTAACATAATTACATAAATACTTCCAACAGGATTTTGTTTTACTTACACACCATTTCTGTTCTACAATTATATGAACTTGTACTTGTTCCTGAAGGTATTCAGAAGCTAAATACAAGTTCTGAGTTCAACTAGTTAAGGATGATAGCTAGGTAAAGGCGAAACTCAGGCTCTGGTGGGTATTTTGCGGTTGATGGAGTTGTTGAACCTGCCCTCAGTGAGGGAGGTGTGGGAGTTAAAGGATAACCATGTTCTCCTGGACAATCCTTTTCTAACTCTCATTCATCTCCTATGCAACAACACTCGGAAAACGCAAAGCCACATAAGCATGAAAGCCTGGTTGGTTTAGAATCACAAGAAAACAAACAACAGAACAGATAACAAATGACCAGCAAAGCAATCACATTCTAAGTAAATTTTACACGCCAAATATCAGTAATCAATGTACTAAATAACATCAAACATCTGGGTGATAAAAATTTGCTACACGGTTATCTCAAGGGGCAGCCACACCACCCGTCAAGGGAAAAAATGCACACACACACAAAAAAAACCCTCCAATAAACAGAGTAGCAGGAATTCTCCTTCTATTTTTTTTTTTTTTTTTCCGGTCAAACGGAAATTGGAATTCTCCTTCTATGCCTAATATCAAACCCATGGCGTGAGGCTTGTTTCAAAGGAAGAGACTATAATGGTTCTGCGTTTAGGTAGGAAAATGATGGAAGTGTGAGAGTGATTTGACATGCAGAGAACATTCTATACACTTGGACTCATGGTTTCTACTGATCAACTCAATTCCAAAGCCCAATGCTTTGTGCAATTGGATTCTTCATACCAGCACAACAGCACAAAGGCACAATAAGACATGAAACTTTAGAATGCTGGTGAATTGAGCTGTCTAAACAATCGTTGAAATTCCAAGCAACAAATATCATAAAAAGAACACTTTAGTAATGTATCACATACACACATGAATGTGCATTGTGCCACATCGCTGCAGTACAAATAAGAAGTATCGGGTCAACAACTTGAAGCTACCATTGACATCACCTACATATTTAAGTGTATGCTGTGCAGAAGCAGAAGCACTTAATAAATGTTGATGGCCATAAAGCACCAAATTGAACAATGAGAATGATGTAACCCCTCAAATCTTAACCTTCCATATTTTGCAAATCCATGGTCGATTAAGATTCTCAACATGACTACATCAAAGAAGGGACAAAAAGACTATAACAGACTTATAAAACCAAGAAAGAACTGAAAGAAGGCTTCTACCAGTAATTGGTGATAGAAGCGAATCTGTGAAATAATTTTGATTCCAACCAGTTCATTCCCTAATATGCCTCAAGAACTTCTAAAGACCACTATCACAAACAATGAAGCATAGAAAAACCAAAAAGGTAGAAATAGGTAACTTACTAATAGCCATCTCTGAGTCCACCAAACTTCTCTTGTCCGGCAGTATCCCAGCAATAAAACCTTATCTTCCCACAGTTCGTATGGAAATCCAATGGATGAACCTCAACCCCAATTGTTGCTGCAAATGAAAGTTCCCCTTGTTCAGACCAAGTCTCATCACACAAAATAAATGTGCAAGTGATGTCTGTCTACGAATACAAAATACGTGCGCAACACATACAGAAAAAATATCACCACTCAAAGTTAGGAAACTTACGCTCGTATTTCTTCTCAAACTCTCCGGTAAGATGGCGTTTTACGAACGTCGTTTTACCTGTAACATTAAGCAGTCAGCTCATTGTTCAATTGCAACACTGAAGACTGCACCCCAGAGCTGCAAACAACCCGAGCTTTCAAGCGCTCGAGCTCAGCTCATTCAAAACTAATCCAGCTCTAGTCGAGCCCAAATAATTGAGACCTCGAGCTCGGCTTTTCGTCTATAAACAAGCCGAGCCATTTTAAACTTGGAGCCCATGATGAGACGAGCTTTGAGCTGCTCGCGAAAGTCTCGGCAATAAAATCGTTTGCAGCCCTAACTAGATCGAGACAATTCAACCGAGCCAGATCAAACATGCATAGAAAGCACATGTCCAGACTAAATCCTACCAAACTAGAATCCGATCGGAATCATCTAAAGCACTCATCCGAATCCAAAAAAAAAAAAAAACAAGCGAAAGAAAGAAACGCATAAACCCAAAAGCAAAGATTACCAGTGCCACCATCGCCGACGATCACAAGCTTGAAGCTTGGATAATCCACAGTTGGTTGATTTAGCAGCGCCTGCGATTACACCACCCCAAAAAAATCCATCAGAAATAACCCTAACCTCATCCACAGAGAGAGAGAGAGAGAGAGAGAGAGAGAGAGAGAGAGAGAATATACCATGTCTCTATCGCGTTGGAGCGAAGCAGAGATTCAGCGTTTTGAATTTAGGAATGGAGAGAGAAAGGTCTAGGGTTTGGGGTATATATAAGGGGGGAGGGGTTTTTCCGCTTTTGATTAACGCGATACTTGGGGCCGTTGGATGGTATCCCGCTTCAGATAGCCGCTTGAATTTGGACCATACACGTGGCAAGTCCTTTTGGTTTCTGTACGCGGTCGGTGGCCTGCTCGTTGTGGGTCAACAAGAATCTGTTGGGCGCGCCGCGCACGCTGTAAAGATGCGAGGATTTGGGCTTTTATGAGAACCAAAACAATGCTATTTGCACATACTTTTGTATGAGAGAACAGTTGGGCTTTTGGGAGATTCTGCTGCAAAAATCAGCCACAAATAATCACAGACCAAAACAATACATCTCGGATTATTTTTTGCCCTTATCTAAATTTTTATTGCATTTGTTAATTTTTGGTCAATTTTTTAAGAATTATTATTTTTATGATGAAAGAAATTTAAAAATAAAAAATTATGACCGAAACTCAATTTTTTTGAATAAAGATAAAAATAAGCCAATAAGCCAATTTTTTTGTCTTTATTTTAAAAAAATTGAATTTCGACCGTTATTTTTTACTTTTTAGATTCCTCTCTTCATGATGAAGCAGTATTCTCCAAAAATTTGATGAAAAACTAACAAATGCGAAAAATTTTTGAAAAGGACAAAAAAATAAGCCACTTGGCATATTAAGCTGAACAATCCCTAATTACAGAACAGAACTCGTACACAACAAAACTCGGTTCTACTCATTTGCGGCCCTGATCCAATGGGATTTGATATGTCATCATGGATTCATATATCGCTTCACAGTTAATTTTGTCAAACGAAAGAACCCTTAATGTCAACCCTTAGATGAGCAATAGTTTTTTTCTTTTTTTCTTTTCATGGAGCAATAGTTTGTTTGGAGAGTCTAAATTGTTTCAGTCACTTTGTTGGCTTGAGACACCGTGCACTGAATAATCTCTCTAACAATGTCAATGGATCATACCTACAAGATGTCGTGAACTTTTGTGTGATATTTCCATTCTTATTTGGAGAAAGTACAAGAACATAGACCCCAAGGAATTAGCGTTAAGGCTTCAAATTTAGAAGTTTGCTCCTTCTAAATTTTCAGTTTCGAAATCTCTCCTCAAATGCTCTCAACCGTTTAGGGTCACTGGAGGTTTTCCTAATTCTTAACTTCGAGGTCTTTGAATTAGTCGAGTTGGGGGCAAAACTATTTGGCGGGTCGGTGGATAAAGATTAGAAACTTACCGGTACCCAAACAACTTATTTTTTTACACAAATGATGAAAAGAGAACGATTTAATGAATGGTCACGATCATTAAAAAAAAAAAAAGTCTCAACGCCTTTAATTTAAAATATCTTAAGAGAATTGAATCAAGCATTTGCTATTGTTTAAAAAAAAAAAAAACCAAAGGAGGAAGCTTAAACTTACACTTAACATTTCCTTTCATATTTTTTTTACTAAAAGTAAACAATAATACCAATGGACTCCCGTTAAATAGCGGTGTACATAGAGCCACTCTTGAATCAAAATTTCGACTTTGTCACTAAGTCGAGATACATGTAAGCTAATTAGGTTACCTAGTTATAAAAATACAAAAGCAAAATAACATCTCATGGTAGGAGAGTATTAGGCCCCGTTCCAAAACGCAAAAAAAAAAAAAAAAAAAAAAAAAAAAAGGTAATTTCAAGCTAAAAAATTATGGGTTTATTGAAATTTAAAAATATGCAATATGAATCCTGTTTGAAAAATCTCATCAGGATCTTTTATACAAAGCAAAAAAAATTAAAAAGTTGTTTTTCATTTACATTATTAATAAATTTAAAAATATAAAATAAACTGTTTATTTTTTAAAAAAGTTTCTGGAACGGAGACAACTAACCTAGAAATCGTGTGTGGAATCTTGAAATGGGTTATCCAACTGAACTGGCCTGGCTTGGGCTGTAAAGTCATCAATCATTTGTCTTTTTGATGGTTACCAAAGAATTCATGGGATAGCGAACTTTCCCTTTCATTAGGGAGCGACAGATGGAAGTCTTACATATTAAGGATATTCCGAAATGCTATGTTACATGCCACAGGAAATATGAAAGTGTCTATGAAAAAGAATGAACGGCTTAAATTCAAATTAAGTGTGAATCCAAGTTATTCATTTTCTTTCATGGACACTTTCACGTTTCATTTTTCATGTATCCTATCAAGTCCCGAGGATATTAATAAATTGGTACAAGAGAGATAATCATTTTGTTAATTTATTTTATCATTTTTGTCACGAGAAACTCCTATGTGCTCTCCATCCTTCCCTCCCACCCTCTTCTTCTACCCTTCCTCTCTATCCCATCCACCACCATGGAGGGGATAGCCGGAAGGACTGAGGAGGGAAGAGAGTTTGACGGAGGAGGAGGAGGAAAAAGGAGAAACATGAAGAGAGGTAGTGGTGTTATACTTGCACAGTTTCACACACACACACAGAGTCCAATTATGAAAAATTATTTCAGAATAAAGTGATAAGATTACAACAGGAGAAGCCCCATGAGGGACAGGAACAATGCTCAGAGATTTGAACCAGGAAAAATTGAAAGCAAGTGCTATGGAGGTCAATTTAGAATATAACAATACACTAAATAGATTTAAGGCACAACTTCTTGAGCTGACTCCCCTTCTAACAGAAGCACCAGGAGTTCTTCGACATGCTAATGCAATAGAATGCAAAAACGGCCCAATGCATTCCCAAAAGACTACCACATGACGAGTTTTGAAAGGAGTTCACGCCATTGAGGGGGTTCTTCATAAAAACTGTAGGTCAGAGGAGAAAAAAGAACTTCACTGCCTCCAATCTGCATTACAAAATAGTTGAGCAATGAGTTCCAGAAAGCCATTATGAAATTCCCAGATTTTAACAAAGAACAAGGAAAAATGACAAAGTTAAGAAGATGAAGCACCAGTCATCAAAATGTACACTTAGATCCGAAAGGAGGGAGCAGTAATTTCTTAGAATCAAGAATCAGAAATAGTCATCGAAAAACGACATAGAACTAATAACAATCAGTTCAGCCAAAACCAATCATTTTCCACTTTCCAGGCATTTTTTGCCTGATTCATGTTTTTTTGATGGAAAAGCAGCGACAAGCTGAGAATCAGCGAAACAGTAGGCCCACTGAGCCAAAATATCTTTAGTGATTTTAAAATCACATTTTTGAGTCTTCATCGACACAGAAAAATCTGATGCCCTTCATTTTTCAAGGGTTGAGGAGACTCAAACTTGCATTTTTGTGTAAAATGTTATTGAAGCTACGGGGATGGGCCCAGGGAACTTCACGTAATACTACATCGCTTGAAACCAGGATTTGATCCCACAAGTCTGAGCTAGACACGTGACTATTGCATAGTAAAGAGAGAAAATTATCTCACCGCTCGCAGTTGTTCAACAGACGTATAAAGCAGATTTTTGGTATGGATTGCATAGTAATCTGCTGCTACTTTCCCATCACGTTTGCAAAAAACCTGACTTACAGTGGGTCCCGGCATGTATAAACATAAAAGGGTTAAAAAGGAGAAGACCTACATCAACACTTAACAATAACGTATTTAGCTTGGTTGACAAAGCCAAAAGGCTTAAAGTCCCTATTATTAATTAGCTGTTTGAATTCATTTTCTTAGGAATTCAATCCAACTAACCAGTCTCAAAGAAATATCCATCACTTCAGTTGTAGCCTCCCTTACCTCACTCCAAAATCATAAGGGAAACTCAAAAATAATTCCATCCAAGAACAGGGTTTTGTTCCTGACATGATGTTATTGGGCTGAAAACTCTTCCTCTTATGTGATTGACGAGATCATCAAGTGAAGTGTTCAAGAACCTACATTTGAAAAACGTTTGCCTGTATCTTCTGGCAGCGTTTCTAACACATGGAGCTTAAAATAATCTCATGTACTAATAAGTAATAAACACGATAGAAATCACCAATTTCCTTCAATGACCCCAAGTGATTGGGACATAAGGCTCGGTTTGGTTTGGACCCCATTTCATCCCATTCAAATGCATCAAAAGTGTACAGGTCCATTCAATTCAAGGGGTCATCCAAGCACCCTACCTAATTTTTAACTTTCTTATCCAATAAGCAGTGTTGGTCCACTAGCTAATCTCCAAACCGCTTAAACAGAGAGAGAGAGAGAGAGAGAGAGAGAGAGAGAGAGAGAGAGAGATTCACCTGCAAGCCTGACAATGATGTTTGGCCCAGTACTCACTTGAGCCACCTCCTCCACACTGGTTCCTGGTTCCCCACATGTTTGCAGTAACCTAAAATGAATAGAGTGAGACAATAAAGAAAGGAAACTGCAACCATAACATAAGAATCAAATTCTGCAAACTGTAAACTGGCCAGCTGCCCTCAAATGTGCCTCTAATCTTTCAAGCATTTCATGTGGGATGTGATCTCTAATACACCTTTGCGTTGGGTCAAGGACTTCCTGCTAGAAACAAGGACAACCTGAAGACAAGGTAAGAAAACGTACAGACAATTTCAACTTGATAGAACAAAGACCCTCTTTTGTATAAATTCTCAAGGATTGGTTTTACATGCTTGGTTTAGTCAAAAGAGAGTTCACCTGACTTTCCAATATTACTCCACATTCAATTTCTTTTAAATCGTTCTCTCGCAATGTGGTTTCGCAACTAACAAGGTCCATGATAGCTTCAGCAATGCCCATCTAGATTAAGAAGAAACGAGATAACTTGGAAACAAACACGAAGTTCCTCACACATAGCTCAAAAGTCATTTTTTATTTTCTCTAGCTTATCTTCTCACCCTTTTCTTAATCTTCCTCCATGTAATATCATGTGCAGCAATTAGTCCACACAAACAAGTGCACACGCATTTTGCACACGCTCACATTTACCGTGCTGACATTCAAGGCCAAGGATGTCAAGCACAAAACGGCAATAGAGTACCAGAGCAAGTGTCCTTGTGCACTTCTGTGTCTCAATAGCATTTTTGCATGATGGGCTAATATGTTCCTCATCCTTGTACCCCTGTTCTCCCGACTATATTGGGAGGAGCAACCTATCTTCGGCAAGACAAAGTCAATACTAAATCTAAAAGATCACTAAAAGCACCTGGTTTCGTTTAATCTTTCAAATAGCACATAAGTTGGGCTCATTTTCCTACGTGTATAAAAAAAACAAATTTAGTTTGTCTAGGCTTTTGATTGTAGAGTTGGAGTCGACGTGAGATTCAATACTTCACCACAAACATAGCTGAAAAGAAACTAAAAGGGAGAGAAAAAAAGGAAAAGGAGATTTGAAGAATCACTCTCCTCAACTCACTGGGATTTTATTGACAATTATCATCAGTATTACCACCAGTCCCTTTGCTAGAACTAATTAACTCTCCTGCCATGACTTCTATGAAAGCAGGACTCAACAAAGAAAGAGATTTTACTAATCAGTTGATGAACAAAGAATTACAAGGATTAAAAGGATGAAGGACAAAGCGGCATCACAACCAAGAACTAAAAGCCCAACTAGGTTGGCACCTTTGCCCCGGACAATAATATGCCATCCAATGACCTAAGACCGGAAAGGAGAAAATACAAGGTTGTGGAAAGAATGGTACAAGCTGACAAACAAAAACAAGCAGCAAAGTTATAGGCAGCAGAAGCAAAAAGTTTCGAAGAGAGCACGACTTCAACAGCAGTTACAGGAACCACCCCAGCAAAGGCACCATTACCTCAACTGAAACTCATACTCCAAGGACCAGAATTCAGAAACTTCCCCAAAATCTGATTTCATCATTCGAATCTCAAGCTGCAACATCAGCAAGACAGCATCACCATCATCTTCAGCTCCAAAACTGCAGAAACTGAAACCAAAACGAACCCAAATTAAATTCAAGTGAAGAAAATTAAAATTGAAGACAACCGAGGTTCTTCATGTATTAACTGATTGAACTCATCGCATGGCCCATCAACAGGAAATTATTCCAAACATAAAATTTAAACAGGCAATGGAGCAGAATTTCATGATCCAAAGAAAATCAACATCAGCCGAGTGACTGGTTTTGAGTTAGGGATGAACCTGAAAGATTGGAAGAGACGAAGTCCCATGAATTCCTTCCTCAGCAGTAGAAACCGTGACGACGACGATTGAGTGAATTTATTCCGTAATAAAATAATACAGTACTAATGAGCTTGATCCAGCGTAACCAACTCTATTTTCTTAAAATGAAACTCACTTTGATCCAGCCCGATTATGTATTATTCGGCATTCGATTAACATGATCTTCAACATTGATTATTTTCTTGACAAAGTTCTACTAGTTGAACATTTTCGATCAAGAAATAAATCCAGAACGAGTTCGCAATTTACCAGACGATTTCTACTAGTTGAACAGTTATGATCAAGTGTGGCCAGCTCTATTTTCAGAAAATAAAATTCACTGTTTTCATCTTCGATTATACATTAATATCAATTTTATTCTAGTCATAATCAACAATTTCTAACGTACTACCGAGATATACAACTTGAACATATTAGATCAAGAAACAAACCCAAATTGAGTTCACAATTTACCAAGAAGATGTCGAAGTTCCTGTAATGGAAGCTTTCGAATTTTGCGACGTCGTTTTAATTGACTTCTCAGTCTGAAGATGCGAAGTCCTAATGCAATCAACCGACGTCGTTCTGGTGAACCTCCATCGTTCAAGATGCGAGGTACTTATGAAGAGAACCCGGTTTCTCTCTCTGTGTGTAAATGAAGAAGAATTTCAGAAGTAGAATTCGAGAAGAAATGGGAGGGGAATTTTATTGATACTCAGAAAGATAACCACTGGGATTCTCTGTTTCTCTCTCTCTCTCTCTCTGAAATTACTTACCCAATACAGACTCGATTCTGCCTTCTACAGCTCAGCACTGACTCTTGGCTAAGCTGCAGCTTGCTCCACTTGGCCTGGCTTGGCGCTTCAATCGCCTTTATGGTTAGAGACACGTATCAATATATATACACTATATCACTACATCTTCGTTCAATTCTCGGTGCTTCTTTTTTTTTTTTTCTTGGACAATTCTTAATTTTTGCCTGTCTTTATCCCCAAAACTATCATCCACACGGCCAAAACCATCAATTCAATCCAAATCGACCCTTCAGTGTTTTAATGCGGGGAACAATCTAAGGTAACATCTGGAGTAATTCAATTTCTTTTGGTGTACATTCTAATCGCCTTGCTTTTTCTGTCTGGTTGGAAGAGTTACGGGCAACACTTAGCAGCCGAAGAAGATTCAGTTCTTGTAACTATTGTCAACTCTAATATGCAAGTTTTGCATACACTCATTGCAGCTTTCTTTATTCCTTTACTTTTCTTGTGGTGGGCAAGCAAAGGTTTTATTCACCAAAAGGAGCAATACTCAAAAGAATAAAAATGGGCGAGGGAGCAAAAGGCTGAGCTTCCCAAGCACCTCTTTCACGTTGGAAACTAGGAATTCGATCTACATGAAAAGTTCTACATGAGATGCAACACTCCTGTCGCTTTGAAAAAGAATAAATGGGCAAGGGAGCAATTTAGGAAATATCATATTATAAGCAAGGGAGCATTTTAGAAACTTTTGGGCCACCTGAAGTTCTCCAAGCAGCTGGCCACTTACAATTTCTGCTGCTATGCTGAAAAGTTGTATATGAGATGTAATACAAGTGTCACTTCGAAAAAGGATTTATAAGCAAGAGAGCAATTCTGAAATTTTTGGGCCACTCGAAGTTCTCAAAGCAAAAGTTCACTTTTCAATTTCTCCCAAAATTTGTGAATCTGTTTATGAGTTTGGCCAGCCCCTTATTCTGGATCCACCATCAAATTTGCCTTCAATAAATCTAGTTTTTGCCAAAGTTAGTGTTATCTCACGGAAACTGAACTTAAATGACTTGAACTTGCATCAGTTGGTCTATTGACTGAATATCAGATCGGAGTTTAGAGTCAAACATGTGTGTATGCTCTGATCAGAATATAAAATGTATTGAGAAAGTTTTTCGCCATTTCTTTGTGACAGATATGATATGCATGGTATTCCTTTGTGCTGCTAGATAATTTTCTACCGAATCTTTAATATCTTTGTGCTTCTCTTTCAAACATCTCTTTCTCAAGTTCCCAAGGTAAGAATCTATAAATTTCATATTCACCTTCTGTATGCCTAGAACTCTGGAGTTTGAAACATCACTTATCTTTGACTGAATAGTTCTCACCAAGCAATGGTAGGTTGATGTGGTAGCACGATTCAAACTAATGCATTTCCGATTGAATTGGCTGGAGGGTTGTATGAAGTTCTTCTTTCATCAGCGGCAGCATTGGTAGAAGCTGAAGCTGCTGTTGGAAATGCTGTTTATATGCTTCCTTCATTCTATAATCATGACTGTTGTAAGCTTTATCTTTCTCCTAATGGACTCAGTATGTGCTATTTTAGGGACTCAGTATGTGCTATTTAAGGGACTCAATATCTGCTGTTTCACTCCACTTTAAGTTTTATGTTATCAGAGAGTATACTTTTGGGGGAGTTCCTGAAGAGTTGTGAAATGAATGTTCTTCTAATTTTATAGGATTTATTCGCCAAAATGTTCAATTTTGTTCCACATATAGAAGTGACGGTTGTAGGGGATCATTGGCCTTATTAAGATTCAAAAAAAAAAGTGCAGTAGATTCACTTGTGCTTAAATCAAGACCAGATTGAGCAATAAGAGGGAATGAAAAGGTGTCTATGAATTCCAAAGTAAAATCCAGTTTGTGTGTCAAATAAAGATGGGCATCTAGAGTGCCACTTTTTGAGAATACAGTATGCAGGATTAGCCCTTTGTAGGTCATTTAAATTGTGGAGCTGAAATTATATCTAACACTGTTTGATAGTTGACCAAGGTTGCTAAAGACATTTAGGTTGGTTTCTGTCGTTGCAGCAAATCGTTATTTCATACAAAAGGTCTTTTTCCCTTCATTCAATTACTAGAGACAATATTGGCAAAAGAACATCCAATTTGAAATGGGGTGATTGATTTAATTGATGTTTGTAGTTGTTTGTTTGATATACATTGTTGGTCCCTTTCCTAATAACTTAAGTCTTTCCAGCAATTGGTAACCTAACATATGGTCTCAGATAAGGTATCCGAGCTAAGAGATCATGGGTTCATGTCTTGTAATAGTGTTTGTTTCTCAATAGTCATCACTGAATTCCAGTAAATCTCATAATCGATGTAACCAGCTTACAATTTTCTTTGCAGCTCCAAATGCACACATTGTTTGGATAGAAACTTCAGATGCAAGAGTGAATGCTCCTTGTGGTATTGTAGCAGCTTTATGCTACATGCCTTCTGTAATTCTGATGTGGAAATCATGGGCTGATTTCTTACTTCTCAAAAGGATTTAACAAGTTAATTGTTAGGGGGGAAAAACGACAAATTGAAAAATAGTCTAAATACTCTTTTTTGGCCATAGAGTAATTGTACCTTTTAAATGGACTCCTACAGACGTCCTACCTCTCTCAACTTAGGTTCTTCTAGTGTTCACTTGATACTGTTGCATTTCAGAAGAATATACCCAGCATAGGACCCCGTAAAACGCTCCATCATCCTTTTCATGGAGCATGATACCTAACTGCACTTATTGTATGTTCGGTAACGTTTCTTCTTTTTTCTATCTTCTTGATATGATGGTTGGATTTGTGGGTTAATCTTGGGATTAGAGACTTTAGTTTTGCCATGAAACTAGATCAAACAGTTGTTTCTTGTTAAGTTGCTCAATGATCCAGCATTTGCTGTTATGATTCATTTAGTTGAATTTCCATCATTGTTGAACAAATGCATTACGTGAGAGCTATATATGACAATATAGCAACTCTTAACCGGCAGGTTTTGGAAAATGCAAGAATTAATTAACTTTGCCATCGAACATAAAAGTGTAGAGAAAGCCACAAAAAAAGAGTCGGATAGGGAGTACATTACGATTTGCTAACTTTCGGTCATGCGGAATCTCAGTCAGGTTAGAATCTCGCTATCTTTAAGTTGTAGATCGATTGTATGGCTAAGTAAATTCACAAGAAGGAGAGATATTACTATGAAATACAAAATAGAAATGCAACTAGGTACACGGCAAGTCAGATTGGCAGAAGAACCTTCCATGCATAAAGGAAGCTGCTGGTCGGTTTTGAATATTTTCCCAATTCTATTGAAGATCAGGGAAATTCAGTTTTACTTCATGTTGCTTTCTGCTGTCTTTTAAATTGAAAACTTATGTAGTGATAGCATGTTTTCTTTCTTTCCTGCTTTGAAGATGAAAAAGTGGCCAAAAGAACCTAAACAAAAGTGCTGCAATCTTACGAAATTCAATGCAACCAGAACTCAGGAGAATGTCCAACAAGAAAAGGATGTCCAACATCATACTTCTATAACCTGAAGCGAGATCATAATTAATTGTGTTCCTTATAGAATTCTTGATTGTAGACATAACAGGCCTACACCTACAAGTGGCCATAACAATGAGCCCATAATTTTAGTGAACATAAATTTGCCCAACACATATATGCAAATCCATATGGAACGTGGAGGTTCGAAGGAAAGACTCTCAGCACATAAATTACGAGATCTAGAGGATGCCAGCAGTCCGCACAAGCCTTTGTTCCAGCAAGATAGATGACAGCGTTTGAAGCGTTGAGGACAAAATAGAAGTCTAACGGCAGCTGCAGCCGTCAGTTGACAGGACAAGGGACGTCCTTCTTCTCTTTCTTTTAATCGGTGGAAGTCAGTATTGTTAGAACTGTTAGATTAGTACCTTGAAAGAGGAGTTGAACTGCTGACCTTAAGTATCCCCTAATGCCATTGGGCCAAAGACCTATTGGCAATGTCTTTCCGCTAGCGCCTTGCCCGTGCCTGAAGGCACTTACAGACGAATCTGATCAGAACCTTAACCAACCATACAACAATGCCCCCGCATTGTTCCCATCATTGAGTACTCCAGCTACTGAAATTCCACCCATAGCTATATCTATATACATTGTGCAAGTTCAATAAGTGAATTTGACAAAGAAAAAGAAAACCAAGCTACTAACATCCATTTGATCAATGCTAACTTTGAGCATTATAGGAGGGGGAAATTATCGAATGTAAATCAATTAACATCCACCAATCAACTAAACCAATAAATGAATGCATTTGATCAAAGACCTCCCTCGCAAGTATAAGTTCAAAAACTGTACAATTCACATAATATACAATATTTTTAGATTATTAAGGCATCATGAAATGGAATACCTATGTTCTTTGCAAAACGTGTCTGTTGAAAAAAAAGAAAGTGTAATAAAGTGCTTAGAAGTAGTCATTTACACTTCCTAACTACAAACACTATAAATAATTGCTAACTGGCTTGTAATAGGGAAGAGAACACAACCATAACTACATAATACATAAACAACTCGGGCTGATCCCTAAGCCAACTCGTTCCCATGGCATCTTTGAGCACAAAATGTGCATGTGGACGCACACTATGGGGTCTTCATCTTGCTCAGATCCAAGTCTTGCTAGGTGGTGGGCACTTTGATAGGCTTGTTGACAAATGTGTCCAATGGAGCAGCTCTTCCTGAATACAGTAACAAAAACAAAGCATCCCAAATGACAGCACCATGCAGCCAGGTTGGAGGGGCTCCTTCCTAATCGAATTGGCAGCTTGAAGTGACTCAGACTCTATCTTCACATTGGTCATCCTTTTCACTAAGATGATGGTTAGGCCCCAATAGCCAAATTTCAGCTTCTAAACTTGAGGTAAATGTGAACTTGCCGTACTAACCAAGGTGCCATCTGCCTACTAAAAAAAAAACCAAGGTGCTATCTGCCTTCTTCTATTTTGAAAACACCACCAAAACCTCCTTTTCCATTACTTTCATGTCAGCTGCCATCCATGTTTAGCTTCAAAGTTCCTGCTCTAGGAGGATACCATTAAACTTAAATAGGAGAAGCAGCAAGAGGATTTGGGGGAATTTAAATGCCTCAACACATTTGGATTCATAAGACTCAATTTTTCTACAGATTTATTGAACAATGGAATCAATATTATCAGAACAAATCCCAGCTACTATTGTTCCAAATCTTCCATAGGGTAATTGGAGTGAGTATACACCAAGGAAATACAGATTGGTACATGAGTGAGGTATTTACGTCACTCCTATGGAATTGTTCACAGTTCACACCATTCCCCTGCACCTGTATCGATATCAGTTGAAGTATCCATTGGGTGTGTGTGGCTATGTAAGTGTGTGGGTGTGGTGGGGAAGTGCATTGGGGGGGTATGTGTGTGAAATGGTGTTGTCTGGTTACGGTTTTTTGGGATGTCTGAGGGAGTATATGCCAAGGTATCTCTCACAAGGCCAAGATTGAGAGCAAGATAGGTTGGCCTAATGCTCGTATCCTGTTATGGAAAAGTTAATTTCCAATCAATCATTCTACCGGAAGACAGATGTTACAACAAAAAAAAAATAGCAGTTCAAGAAAGAGAAAAAAAATGCATTTCACGAGAGAAAGCTAAATCAAGCCAACGGATAAAGCAGCATATCCCAATTGAATGATGCAATTCATCAGGAATAGGATAGGACTACCTGTTCTAAGTGGAAGTGCGCAATTAAATGGTGTCCCTGCATGGCCCTGAATTTAGAATCAAGCTTGCATGCCTCAATGGAGCACCATACATGACTTCCACCCAAGAGTCCCATGCCGAATTGTGGAATGATTAAACCGCTTGCACTCTAGCAAAAAAAAATTGATAGCATCTCTAACTACAATTAAATCTTTTCATGCTCAATAATGACTGAAATATCAGTACCCACAAGCCAAACCAGATTCCGTAATCCGATTTTTAACCAGTGTCAATGCATTCTTAACTGGATTTTTTCTTACCTCACACTAGCAAGACCAAAGGTACAACATCTGAAGAAGGATGGTCAGCATGTTCATGTCTTAGCTATTCCTAACCAAAGGAATATTTGTTGCAAAATTGCTCTTCCACACAAGTCCTACAACCACCTGGTTCACATCTTTCAACTGAAGATGCAAATCTATCCTCCCACACAGATATTAGACAGGTTTGTACAAAAGATGCTGAAAGAACTTGAGTCCCGAGTATCTGGAGGGAAAAGCCGAAATGACTGCACGGTGTTAGTTTCCCATGCAAAGAAAGAATATTTCATGTTTCTCTGTTGCTAACAAAAAAGGCAATCAATCAGATTTTCTTACCTTTCCACCATTAGTTGTCCCAGTGCCAAAATTTCTGGGTGGAAATGAAAGTGCATGAAATGCTACCCGACACCACCTGAGCCTCTCATATTCAGCTAAGTGAGAGGGAAGGACAGGCCAGAAAGAAAACATGGACAAGTTAGAGGGATCATTACCTTAGTTAACGAACATATCATAAAAATAGTCATCGCAAAGGATAACAATGAATAGTATAACATTCTGGTTAGAGTAGACAGTAGTAAGGTAATATTTAAGACTTTTCAGAAAGTCCAAATCAGCTATACTGTAAGAATATATGAGGAGATCAACATTCTGGGTGGTATTTTATACTATCTAAGCCTCACTAAACTAACATGATTCTGGAAATCTAGTTCACCAGGGTTTACTGGAAAGTGAAGTACGGATTCATCAATAAAACTATCCAAAAGAGATAATGCACGCACAAATACACCGATTCTACAAACTGCGTATCCTCCCTTTGTGTGCTTCCATGATTCTCCAAACCAGCTGCTTAGGCTGCTTTGTTCAATGGAAGCAACCAACTAGCCCTGACAATAATTTCACCTGGTGGGTAACTGCAAAAGACTGACTTTGTTAGTATGTTTGCGAGAGTGACAAAGTGAGAGATGTTGTAGTTCCAACTTCCAAGTCATATGAAACTCAATTGCCCAGAAAACTTCAGATGAAAGAATGGTTTCAAAGCTATGGATCCCGACTTTACTGCTTATTTTGGAATCAAGACTTCACAAAAAACTACAGGCCGAAAAACGACTTACTTCAGAAGCCAAATGTCAAACACGTGAAAGGCATATACATTTCATCAATTTTTAATACCGTAAGCAATATAAAATCAAAACCCGAAAGCTACTAGATTGTACGCCGATAGAAATTGAATTAGATGCAACAACCACCACCCATTGTACCTTTGGCCCATGTGGTCATAGTTCACCGGCTCTGGCCGCCCGAGTTGCAAACACACCTCGACAATGTGGACGAATCGATCATCAAATTGATTCCAAACTAAGGTCAGAAATTTGCCAAAAACGGCGGAAAAGCTTCCTATTTGATTGTAATCAAAGCTACCTTTTATAAGGTTGTAATCAAATGTGCCCAGTTCAAATCGTTTCATTGTTTTTCGAAATATCTCCTTCGATAAAATATCAGTAGGTATTTGATCGACTAGATATTCTACATGATTAACGAAATTGAAAATTTCACAATGTGGGAAAATCGGATTATCAAAGTCATTCCAAAATACGTTAGCAAATTGCAAAGAAGGGAGAGAAGCCTTTTTCTTGGTAATTCGCATGATGAAGATGCGACGGGTAAAGGCATGTAAACTGCCAAGGAATCGTGAACAGTGATAACGCTTTCACTATTAAGCGGCCATATGTAATTAGCCGCGGTCAAGGGTAATTATCAGCGCCCAACTGTAATTCCTTGCGGCGACGAGACATGTAAAACACGAAGGAATCGTGGACAGTGATCATGATTTCAATATTTCGCGGCCAAATGCAATTACTTGCAGCCGTATGTAATTATATGCGGCCAACTGTAATTCCTTGCGGCTTTGAGGCATGTAAAACACAAAATAATCTTGAGCAGTGATCACGCTTTAAATTTTTTGTGGCCATATGTAATTCCTTGCGGCCAAGGGTAAAAACTCGCGTTCACGAATGCCTTTATCCTCACCATAGTATTCAAGGCATGCACTGCTCAATAACTCCATACAAGTCCTCCCCCACAGTGGTCAAGCTGGACGACAGGTTCATGGCATTGCATCGGACTCCAGGCTCGATTCAGGTCCCTTTGTAAAGTCATACTTGGTTCGTATGTATGTCAATTGTCAAATGAAGCCAATTAAAGGATGCTCATAAGCTGCTCGATGCAATGTCTGAACCAAATGTGGTTTCTTGTAGTGCTTTATTTTCGGGGTATGCTTGATTAGGACATGTAAGTGAGGCAATAGAGCTTGAGGACATGGAGATCAAACTGAATGGGATGATTGCGGGATTCAATCAGAGTGGATGTTATTCGGAATCGGTGTTGACATTTCGAAAGATGCATTCGCGAGGTTTAAAGCCTAATGGAATCGGACAAATGCGTTTCAGCGCCCTTATGGATATGTATGGGAAAAGCAGTTGTAGTTAACATATGTCACAAGTGTTTGATGAATGGACGCATTCGATATAGACACTTGCAGTGCACAAGTTAGTTGGCATTCGAGAAACGGCTTTGTGGATGAGGCACTGATGCTATTTAGGGAATTCAAGGACAAAGGGATAGACTTGAACGTCGTGTCTTAGACGTCAGTGATGACTGCTATCAGTTTATGGAAGAGTAGACTTGAGAGTGATGATTTTTGTATTGATTCAATTGACCATATCTAATGTGGTCACAGGTATGGGGTACAAATAGGTAATGCAAGCTTCCTCCGAAGGTATGGTGACCAATTCTTCTTCTTTTCTTTTCTTTTTTTTATTATTACAATAACTAGGTATTCCGGCCCGCTTATGCGCACCTCGACTAAGTGACCAATTCTTCTTCAGCAATAAGCATGAGAGACTTTAAATTGTAGTTTTGATTTCATTTTACTTTTTCCCTAGTCGTAACTTGCATAGATTTATGTAAGTCAAGGAATCCCTTTTATCCTTGTTTTGATGTTGGAATTGTATTATTCCGGATCCAGTCCAAAAAGGAGCGACACTAAGACCTCTCAACCAGTACTAGTCAAACTCCATGTATAGTTTCTGAAAGCCACATTTAGGACAAACTATCAGACTTTGCTTATTGCACCACATAACTTCAGAGCCCTTAGTTACAACCTTATCTTCCAAACCCAAGTTTCCATCCCCACAAAACCAATGGATTCCATAGCAGCAGCCTCAGGACAGACCTCCAGACCTTAATAGCTTTTTCAATCTTTTTTTTAAGTTGTTTTCTGGCGATTATACTTCAAGTCGTCTTCTTCTCACCCCTCACTCCGGAGCCACTTGAACTTCCTCCAGCCTCTTCCACTTCCTTCTTCCCACAAACAGCCAATTACAGGTGAACTAATCTTCGGTTACGTAAGTATTTTAGTGTATGCCTTTATAACACGATTCTTATTACAATGGTGTTTGATTTTGTTCTCAGAGAGTTATAAAACTAGGAGAAGGGATTTTGGATAAGCCAGAAGACGTGTGTATCAATAAAAATGGGACTCTCTACACAGCTACAAGAGATGGTTGGATTAAAAGATTGCATAGAGACGGCTCATGGGAGGATTGGAGGAGGATTGAAAGCGATGCTTTACTTGGACTGACAATATCAAAACATGGCAATCTCATTGTCTATGATGCTGAGAAGGTAATACGGAATACGAACATTAGCAGAATATAGAGGAGAAATGAAATGGTGCCTTGAGTAGTGTCCCAATTTCATTAACTTTGCGTATACACTGTGACGCAGTTATTGCTTATTATCCATGTGACGTAGGAGTTCATGACATCATGTGGCTTAATTTGTTAAAGATTGAGTATTTTAAACCCACTAATTCCATCCATGTGAAGTAGTAGTTCATAGAAGTAATGGTAATAGTTTGTGGTGCGCAGGTGTTGCTTGAGTTTGGTGAAGATGGAGTAACCGTTCTTGCATCCCATGTCAACGACACAAAAATAAGGTATAGGTATATGTCATGTTGTAATGGTTGAGGCTTGGGGACACGATAACTGCATCCAGGGCAAAAGTATGCTACCGCCTACCAGTGATGCATACAATTCTTGTGTTGGACAAAAAATGGTGGAAAAAAGGACACTATTTCCACTGAAAATTTCTTGGAAGATCTTGTCTAATGTAAGATGAAGATATTCCGATGGGCGTTTTGGATGTCATTTCGTATACCTGATTGCAGTTAAGACTTTCCTCAAGATGATGAAAACATTTGTCTACATGTGAACTTTTTTGCTCTTGAATAGGTATACCAGTTGTCATTTCGTATACCTGATTTCAGTTGTACTTTGTTTTCTGCGGGTTTGAGCTGGGGGTTCGTTTGGATTCTCTACTACTTGGACCTAGATTAGTTCCTAATCTAGGCGTTTTGTCGGTCCTGCTTGCAGGGGGTGTCTGTGTCGAAGTCTTGGTAGTTTTGGTTCTTTCTTATACCTTTTGATGAAATCTGTATTGCCTTCGAGCTCTGAAATGAAATTGACAGTTTTAAAAAAAAAAAAAAACATCTCATGGTAGGTGTATTATACAACAAACCTATAGATCGTGTGTGGGATCTTGAAATGGGTTATCCAACTGAACTGGCCTGGCCTGGCCTGGCCTGGTATATATAGGGCTGTAAAGTCATCAATCATTTGTCTTTTGATGGTACTAAAGACTTCATGTGATAGGGAACTTTGCCTTTCATTAATTAGGGAGCGACAGATGAGATGGAAATCTTACCTGGCCTGGTTATGTTTTGCTGTCAACTTTTTCTTTGTGGGTTAATGCAGGTGATGACAGCTCGAAATGCCAGGGTATAGTTTGGGATCAAGGATGTAATCTCTTCTTCTTCTTTTTATAACCAAGTATTCGAGTTGATCTATGTGCACCTCAACTAATCTTTAGAGTTCAAAATTATACTTCATATTGAAAATATTGAACAACAAATTAATCAAAGAGGAAATCAGAAAAGAAATATTGAATCGCTCTTTTTGGTTTCTATAAATAAATAAATAAATTCCAAAGCAAATGAATGACGAAACAACGGATCTAAAAGCACTTGGTAAGCATCATGTGCATGGCTGGTAAAAACAGAACATAGGATATTAGGATGAGTTGTAAACGAGGCGATCCAGGCCGAGCCAAACTTTGACAAACTCGAACCTTAACGAGTCGAGCTTAGTTATTTACTAACTAAGCCTTTTTAATCGAGCCGAGCTTTTGTCGAACGAGTTGAGCTTGCGAGCTGATCGGTTCGTTTACCGCCCTAGTTGCATGTGAAGAAAATGGGTACATTCAACAACAATAAAATTCCACTTCATTTATTGTATGGATACATCTGTGACACAATTTAAGGTTAAAAAACACCTTCATCACTACATTATAACGTGTAGTGGCTTAAGCCAAACAATGACTGTTGGTGGTATAAAAGACTTCGAAAAACAATACACAAAATCACAAACAAAATAAACATTTTTGAAAAAGTGTTTAGAATGCTTTGGGACAGCATTACTTTCCAATTCAAGAAACAACTCCTACTTTGTCTCAACCATTATTGCAACAAGGCTCGATCGCTACGATCAAGCATGTTTATGTTGCGGCGGAGTGTTAACAAGCACCAACTTCACATCATCAACCACCGGACCGCAAAGAGACCCCGAATGATCGCTCTTCATGTGATAATACGAGCTAAGGAACTTAATCCGGGTCATCAGCGAAGATGCGGTGAACCGGAGCTTGGCCCGTTTGAACCCACCCTTGCCCGAGGACTCGTAGGGTACCTTGAAAGATTCCTTCCCAGCAAAAGCCTCCACCACCATGGACCCCTCACAGGAATTGCTAGCATCCCCAACCGCAAAGGTCAGCTCGTAGTCCTTGTCGGGCATGGTCCTGACGATCTGAACGATAATGCTCTCTCGTCCAGCCATCAGTTGCACGGCCCGGTTGCCTACGGGAACGAAATAGTGGGCGTAATCGATGTATTTGACGGCTTTTAGGGAAATGACGCTCCAACCTATTAGAGGGCAGTGGGCGTCTTCTATGTTGGAGGGGACTAGGACACCCCAGGATGTGTTGGGGGATATGTATGGACCAGTTTCGAAGTTTCCATTCCTCAACAGGTTGCCTGCAATAGGGACGCAGATGTACCAAGTTAGCTACAAAAGTGTTAGGATCCATGAAACCCGACCAGCAGATGAAAGTGTTCATGAAAACATATGAATGATCCAGATTCACAGTACATTTTCATGTGTTGGTTTTCATGGACTGTACTACTCCTCAGTTAACTAAGGTTATTTGGCAGAACAATGCTATGCCAATTTCAAAGTAGTACACAAAACTTGTACATGGGGAAACCTACTAAATTGAGGTAGCTAGGTTCTGTGTACCCGTATTTATAATGTGAACAGATATTGATATATAGATACGTCTAAAATAATCCGATACACGTGAACCTCAAATTATTTTGTAGGGTCTACATACGTCATTCGATTCTAGACAGGTATCTAGACTTGTACACATAATTTTGTGAACGTAGCAAGTTACTTTACAAATCAGGGAGGTTGCATGTGGCTTTGTTCAAGATGATCAGAGAGGAATATCGGCAATTATACGGTAAGTAATGGCCGATATTCATATACCGTTGCACCCCAATATAACAATGAGACACAATGAAATTGCATGCATATTCGCAATTCCATTGTGCATCACTCGGTTCATTTCTAATTCACGAATCCGTTCATGACCGATGAGAGAGAGAGAGAACGCACCTGCATCTCTCTTAATCGGCGGCAAAGCAACCAACGCAACCGAATCAATAAGCGGGCCACAAGCCGCATCCTCCTTGTCCTCGCCGGGGTTATGAATCGAGATCTCCACCTGGTCCGCCTCGGCCACGAACCCCCACGAGTACGAGTCCCACCCGTTGCTGCTGTATATCGTCTGGATCGGCAGCACCCCCGAGCCGCCCGCCTCCGTGCTTGGCGACACCGAAACCTTCAGCTTCTCCTGCTGGCCGCAGGTGCGCGCCGCGCTGAACGTCAACGAGTAGAACATGCCGGGCGTGAGCGTGAGCTTCTGCTTGATCGCAGCGTCGTTTCCGAGCCGTACCGCGTACATGCCGGCAGGGACGATGAGGAGCATGTGGTCCTGTGTGGCGCCGGCCTTTATGTACTCGACGCAACCGGTGGTTTCCCAGTCGGGGATTCCGTTCGGGGACGTCAGCTTCGTGCCGTCAAGGTCGGACGGGCTCGGGCCTTTCTCGAAGCCTCCGTTGGGTACTTCTCCTGCAAAAGCATGGGCTCGCGTTAGCTTGTTAAAAGCTCATTCGAGGCCAATTTGTTGCTTGAATAATGAAATTTGAATGATGATTTCTCAAAAGCTCGTCCGCATTTCAAACAAACTATTACAACCTATTTGTTTAGGTTATGATGCATGTATAGAAAACTCAGGTTCCTCAAGATCGATTCGTTTGAAATCGGTTTGCCTAATTAAAAATAAGTTGAGCTTGAAATCGGTTCGTCCGATTTAAAACAAGTTGAGCTTGAAGATGTTTTTTAAGCTCATCACATTTTCAAAGCAAACTTAGGGTTTAGTATTATTCAACTTGCTTATCAGCCATACTTAAAAGTAATTGAATTCATACTCTCTTTTTTTATTTTTTATTTTGTACTTCTTTTATCTTCTAATAATACTTGAATTTGTAATATTGTTCCATAGAAGTTTTAATTTCTCATACAAAAGTAAAACAAAAAGCAATTATATATATTTATATATTGAATAAACAAAGGGCTGTAGAAATTGTTACCCTAATGAAATTGTGAAATACTAAACAATCCTTAGTCAAAGATATATATAACGATTCGTTGAACCTTTCATGTCATGAAACAAGAGTAAGGCTCAATTTGTGTCACTTGAAAGTTAGAGCCATGTGGGACGTCACATGGGCCGATTCTAATTAACTAGGCTTTTTGAAAATAGAGAATAAGAGTTAAACCTTTTAAATAATTGGAAACATATTTATGATTCTATCCGTATTCTGATCTGAAAGAATAGATGACAAGTATAACTTATAAGTTGAAAAATAAATTACCTTTACAAGAGACTTAATTAAGATAAATTCAGGTTTTTTTATTAAATTACATGAATATAAACGGTGTATATGTGTTCTTTTATCATTTTATATCTGTCTATATTTGCTGATTCATGACCCACACATGTTCTATTATGATTGTAACACCACATTAATCCTCTAGAAATTTACTAGTAATGGGTGAACCTATTTTGAATATTAATTACATGAGATATAAACTAAAACTAAAAAAACAACATGGGAACAAATCTAACAAACACTAAAATGCAACCAAAGACCAAAACTTTTATGATAAATCATTATAGGATTGAGGCTAGCTATTCACAATCTCCCTTGCCCTAAGTGCGTCGAACAGGCTGATTAATTTGGATGCTCGTAGCTTTATTTTCGTCAAATTTTCTCGCTCTTAAGTGCATGTCAAATGTGTGCTCTATTTGTATAAGTAGATTTCATACGGGAACGGGAACGGGAAGGGAATGAAACGGCATTGGTGTGGAGCATGTCGTGCTAATTAGCTTTTTGCATTGAGATACCACACAGTTGATAAAACTGGCATACAATGAAGAACCATCGTCATATTGAAAAGCCCACTATTATTAAACATATAAAAACTGCAGTGAAAGGAGAGAAGAGAGCTAGCTTACCGCCTGTTTCGTAGTAAACGGCTAAGGCGACATGGCAGGTGACGGAAAATAGCAGCAGTAGCACCGCGATCCTCGACATTGTATCAGAGAGAGAGAGAAGAAGAAGAAGAAGAAGAAGAAGAAGAAGTTGAAGTTGTTGTTGTTCCCTGTTGTTAATTGGCTTGGAAATGAGATTTCCTGCGGGTTATATTTATGTATTTCGCGTCACGAGAAAGCCCTCAGTAATGGAGAATATTACGTAAATACCACCACTAGACAGTGTTTAATTTCCTTTACGGAATCAATTTCCAATACTTTCTGATCATGTTACCTAACGTTTTTGTTATACATCACCCCTGATTTGTTTTCCCTCTGAAAATCTTAACCAAGAAATCATTTGCACGTTGTCCGGGCGAAATCCTTGCCAGAATACAAGGGTCAGAGGCCAAATGATTTCTCAAATCAAGAGCTATACCACTGGCCAAATGTTTATTTCCCTATATATATACTACCTGATGTGGTTAGAAACGAAATGGGTTTCTTCCATTGGTGGTTCGGATTTAGGAACGAAAGTAATTCGCAAGCCACATATGCCGTTGCGTGCGCGGGAGTGTAATATATCCTAAACGATTGGTGTCGCGAGTTGGGATGAAATAACATATTAGAAGAAGTCCATACGTGGCTTTCGTGCAGGATTAGAAATCTCATGAGGGTGAAATTATATATCCCCTCCACAAAGAGATCGAGTATTCAGTTTACTGTTTTTATTTTCTTTGATCTATATAAAACTGGTGGGTCGTATAAAGACATAATTAGAAATATATATATATATATATATATATATATATATATATATATATATATATCCCTTCTCCTAATGACTACCTTATTTTAATAAAATAAGGACATCCCTTTTCCCGATCAAATTTTGATGATCCGAGCAGCTCAATGTATTCAGAACGTGATTTTAAGAGTATCCGCTAGAAATCAGCAAAAAAAAAAAATCGGGAAGGGCTTCATCCGAGCAGTTTTTGTTATGTTTTTATCAAACGGTTCAAATAAAAACTGCTCAAATCAAGCCCTTCCCGGTCATTTTTTTTGCCGATTTCTCGTAGGTACCCTTAAAATCACGTTCTGAACACATTGAGCGGCTCGGATCATCGAAATTCAATCGAAAAATGGAAGAAATTGGGAGGTCCTTATTTTAACTAAAATAAGGACCTCACACACAAATTATCAAGTGAGGGATCCCTCACTTTGTTAAAATGCGGGACTTTCATTTCCCGATCAAATTTTAAAAATCCGAACCGTTCAATGTGTGCAGAACGTGATTTTAAGGGTCCCCGCGAGAAATCAGCAAAAAAAATGACCGGGAAGGGCTTCATCCGAGCAGTTTTTTTTGAACCGTTCAATGAAAACTGCTCGGATGAAGCCCTTCCCGGTCATTTTTTTTGCTGATTTCTCGCGAGGACCCTTAAAATCACGTTCTGATCACTTTGAGCGGCTCGGATCATCGAAATTCAATCGGGAATGAAAGTCCCGCATTTTAAAAAAATGAAGGATCCCTCACCGGAACCTGACTGTATATATATATATATATATATATATATATATATATATATATATATGTATGTGCATGCCATCATTTCAACCAAAACAAACACCCAATATTTTTTCTTCCACCATTCCTTTCATCAATCCATATTCCGAAGGCATAGTGAATTTAAGTCGTTAGCGTCGGTCCAAAGGCATAGTTGTCATTTGGCGAATGACATCGATCCATATTCAGAAGTACCAAAAAATGAAATCGATCCATATTTTTAAGGATCTTAGTTCATTTTCAGAATCGAGGTACTTATTCAAGATTTTACCTGAGCAATATTTGATCTAGCATCGGGTTGTAGCATCTGTGTTGTGAGATTACGATTTCAGATCCTATATCATGCTCCGTTTCGCTAAGGTTTCTTATTTTTTAAAGTGCATATTTTTTGTTTTACGAGACACATCATTTTTTCACAATACATCACATTTAATTCAGGTGATTTGTGGGGTTGGAGTTATGGTAGGATAATTCAAAAGTACTCTTTGATGTAAAGTTGCGTATATTCTGTAGAAAAGTAAATTTACAGTTACGAAGGCAAATAAATATAATGGACTTTTGAGTTGTTCCCTTTTGATCACAAAAAAGTATATTTAATAACTACTAATTGCCCGTGCCTTGTTTTCCAAACATAGTTTAAATGAAGTATCGAATCTCATGTTTTCGAAGTTTTTTGTGTGGATACAACGATTCTTTTTAACTCCATCTCATATGAGGTGAGTCTCAGATATGAGTATAGTCTCACCTCATGCGATAGGAGCATTATTAATAATCATGAATTAGAAAAAATTCCCTTCTCCCAACAAAATCAACTTCTCGGAAATTTTCATTTTAAAAATAAGCTTCAAACATAGTTCATCTAATCAAGTTCATAAAATAGTCTAATACAACAAATGTTACCAAATTTGTTCAATCCCGTTAGTTGCATTCAGTGATAGAATCAGAGATATTAAGAATGTATAATTATACGGGATTTCAACTTGAATTTAATTTTTTGAACGTCCACTCACTCAAAAGTGACACTCCTATCGCACTTGTTTCTTTAACTGACCAAGAAAAATAGAAAAGCAAAATAGTTCCAAAATGTACATATAACCAAGTAAGGAGTAGAGTTTGAAACTCTGTCTACCCAAAAAGCTCCAACAAAAAACCTGCAATCTTCAATTCCTGACAGATCATGAAACTCCAAACCAACAGCTTAAGTTGTATTGAACAATAATTTTGTTCTCTTACCTATTATTAGTTAAAAAGAAAAAGAATCTGATGCAAAGAATTACTATTGGCCGTAAAGAATTACTCCTGGCCGCGAAAAATTACTCATGGCCGCAAAATTTTACTCCTAGCGGTGAATAATTACTATTGGCAGCAAAGAATTACTCCTGACCGCGAAAAATTACTTTTGCCGTGAAGAATGACTCTTGGTCCCGAAGAATTACTCATGGCCGTAAAGAAATTACTATTGGCCTCAAAAAATTACTCCTAACCGCAAAAAATTACTCATGGATGCGAAGAATTACTCTTGGCCGTACAAAATTACTCTTGGCCGCTTTGAATTGCACTTAGCCGCATGTAATTACGCGGCCAAAAGTAATTTGATGCAGCCAAGTACAATTAAATGCGGCCAAGAGCAATTCAATGCGGCCAAGTCCAATTCGATGCAGCCAATTGCAATTCGGTGCAACCAAGAGCAATTCGATGTGGCCAAGTGCAATTCAATACAGCCAAGTCCAATTCGATGAGGCCAAAAGTAATTCTCAGCCAAGAGTAATTCTTTGCAGCCACGAGTAATTCTTCGCAGCCAAGAGTAATTCTTCGCGGTCAGGAGTAATTATTTGCAGCCAAGAGTAATTCATTGCGGCCAGGAGTAATTCTTTGCGGTTAAGAGTAATTTTTTGTAAACTTCTAATCTCAGCAATATATTGGCTTCAATGGTTGAGATGAAGAGTCTTTTTCTGTGTCCCCGAAACGCTCTCATATATATATATATATATATATATATATATTCTTCAAATTAGCACAGAATCTGAAAATTTTTGGTATTTTGTTCTCTTTTTTTTTGAAAAATCACAGAGACATTAATGTATAATTGTTATGAGTAAATAAATCTACATGGCAATTGTGTAAGCACTTTACTGAAAGGGAGAGAATAAGTCTAAACTATTGGATCAAAGTAATCATTCATTATAATAACTTATCTTTTGTTAAGTATGGATAAGTCTTACACCTCTGTGTTATGTACTATAGAAAATTAGGTTAAATAAAAAAATTAACTCTAATGCAGAAACACGGGCACATGTATATTTTCATTGGCTTTCGACTTTCAACCCGATGAAGGCGAAGATGAAACTATGACTTAGAATCAAGATGCGACAAAATAAATACATTTGCTGCCACCAACATATTATAATAAATCATATAACCAAATATATAACTAATCAGTTTTTCCCCTTAATCACTCAATCAACTAAACATCTAGCAATCTAAATACATTTCAAAAAATAACAGGGCCCATATATATATATATATATATATATATATATATATAGAGAGAGAGAGAGAGAGAGAGAGAGAGAGAGAGAGAGCAGTTTTGGATTAAAAATTAGAATCCGTTTTGGAATTAATGTATGAGGGAGAGAGAGACATCACGGTAATCGTTTTTTACTGATATGATAACTATTAGAAAAGTAAGGAAAAATCGAAAAATAAGGAATCACAATAAGATTAGGAAACATCAATTTTAGTTTTTATTTCATTATTCTTTCAAATATTCATTCTTTTCAAATATATTTCTAGTCTTACTATCTGTAAATCTCAACCATAGAGAAAATATGTACAAATCTGAGGTTCCAAAATATGAAGAATTCAAAAATTGTTGCTCCATCCAAGGGTCCAACATAGGGAGAATTCAAAAACCGCTACTCCATATATAAATGCAATTTATTTTCAAAAAGGGGAGCAGTTTATAAATAAATATGGCCCAATGCCCCACTTGTTTTACCGGCAAATGGAAATGGGTCCTAAATTAACAAGTTTTAAGGGAAAATGACGGTCAAGAATATGTTTTGATAATTAATACCCTCTAAATACATTTTCAGCATTAACAATTGTTCTTAACATGTCCTTAGGGGTATTAATTATCAAAATAAGTCCTGGGCCGTCATTTTCCCAAGTTTTAATTCCTCCCCACGAGGTTGCATGTTCAAATTTTACGTGGGTTAAACATTTCAAACAGTGAGGCTACTGTAAGATTTGTCCGGTTGTTAACTTTAGAACTCCGAAATTAATCGAGATGCGCGCAGCTGACCCAAACATTCCTGTTATAAAAAGAAAAAGTTGTAATGTCTCCCTCCTTCATCCAAGTCATGAATCATCACTGGGATAATGTGACAAAAGCCACATGGTCTTGATTAAACAATGGAGGTTCCTGTTCAGATCCTCTGGGAAGGTGTTTGGAGCATGAGATAGATGAAATGACAACTTTGCCCTTTCATTACTATAAGAACATGAATATCAATCTTCTTGTACAAAAAACAACTGCCAGGCTAGCTAACATAGCCATTGTACTTTGGGTAGAGTTGAACAGCTCGCCCTTATCATATAACACATGGATCGAATAAATATCGATATGTAAGACTGATTATCATTTTTAGAGCATCCACATCACACTAATTACTTCTCACTTAAAACTATAGTAACAAGCCAAATGTGTAAAATGGGCTCACATATCAGCCTCGTTAGTGGTGGGGATCACTTGTCTAAATTTTGATTTTGTAAAAGTGCCTCTTTATCTCAAGCGAGCTATGTTCACCAGTTAAAGAATATTTTATTAATTTTCAATCTGGTACTTTGTCTCTTCCAACCCCTTTTCTTTCTAAATTGAATGGGTAGGGTATCCTACAGATTCTAAAACAACCATTACCGATATAGGACTTAGCTAATTTTTTTTCAGAAACCCATAAAAAAGTATTATAAGAATGACTTGTAGCTTAAATTATCTTTGTAAAACCCGTAATAGGCCCCAAAAAAATATCAATTTATTGCTCATTAGTTGTGCCCCAAACAGGGCCATTGCCAAGAAATATTTAATTGAGTAGAGAGTAAGAGTAAACAATATTTTAAATGTGATAACTTTAATATAGAGAGTCTGATGCAGTAGACATTTTAAAAGTAAGTAGCTAAAGTAATAAAGTGAATTTTTAAGGTGTAATTTGGTCTAAAATATAAAAAGTCTGATGCGGCTACTCCAGGGTAAGTTGCTTTTCTTGATCAAAAAAGAAGTCAAGTACTTTTCAACATTAACTTAGGCCCCGTTCTCTTGAATTTAACTTAAATCTGAAAATTTTGTCCTTATTTGAATTTTTTTCCCATTTGTTAATTTTGTTCCAAATTTTTAGTTTTTTACTTTTACCCAAGTATTTTTAGAAATAACCACTTTTTAGCACTAAAATGTCTTTTTTTTGCTAAAAAATGGTTATTTCTCAAAATACTTGGGTAAAAGTAAAAAAAAAATTGATTTTTCCGATTCCTATCGTCAAGACGAATCAATAACTCACAAAAGTTTGGCGCAAAACTAATAAATACAAAACAAAACAAAATTCAAATAAGGACAAAATTTTCAATTTTAAAGTTCAGTTTAAGTTGAGTTCAAGAGAACGAGGCCTTACTTTCGTGGTTAGTTAAATTCTTATTAGCTTTTGGTCATACTAATGAATTTTTTAGATTCTTCCCGACGAGATATAGAAAAAAGTATGAAAAACTTGGATGAATGTTAAAAAAAAAGTTATAAAAGACAGAGAAAATAACACTCACAAATATTTCTGATTATTTATCTCTTCAGCAAAATTAGCTTTTAGTTGTATTTTTTTTAGTTTTAGATATTTTTCGTCAAAACAGAAACAATGCCAAAATAATAATATCAAAATATACCAAACTGAGAAAGTTAGGACAAATGGTGTAACACTTGTCAAACTTTGCGGGATTGAGAGAGTATACATTTTGAATGACCTCAAACTACCTCTCCCAATATAAACAATGGGAGAAGTATAGGGTTTGTGGTTGTGAGGTGGAGAGAGAGAGAGAGAGAGAGAGAGAGAGAGAGAGAGGGTTTGTGGTTGTGAGGTGGAGAGAGAGAGAGAGAGAGAGAAGGGGTCTTTGTTCATTAGCTTAGCCAAGTTAACGAGGTAAGAGGCCGGACAACGGAATAAGGGAATCTATATATTGTCAGGTAAAGGAACTGTAAGAGAGGCAAGTGACATTTCTGAAACCTCACGAGAGATCTCTGTTTTCGTCAGAAACCTCAAGGGTGGTCAGTGAAATTTACTCTATAAATTATCCCTCGCCTAGGAAAACCAAATACTCCTTATTTTTACAAGAGTTTTGTTTTTCTAATCTATTTGGGGGTACAAAACAAAATTTAAAAAAAATATCAGAATCATAAATATATTTTTTTGAAATCATCAATCAAAGAGACTTGGAAATGGGTAGAGTCAAACGATGTGATTCCGGGCAACCCATGTGCAGGTTCATGATTTCGACCTCGGTTATGCACTCAATTTAATCTTAGTTTAATTGTCTGCCAAATTACTTAAATTTATGTTTCCACCTCTTTTCATTATATTCCTTTGTTGGTCGGCAATATAATTCTCGTATTTTGATGCCATGGCATGTGCAATACTAAAAGACGGGAGAACCTCGAGAGGTTTGGCTAAGTAGACATAAGAAAACAAATAAGTATTTGTCGTTTGCGAAGTTGATCGCATGTTTGAATCTAACGGAGGACAAACAATTCAAATCTTGGGGTCACTAGAGGGTTTGCTGAATCGTTAACTTTATGATCTCTGAATTAATTGAGGTGCGCTCAAGTTGGTCCAAACATCCGATTATTATAAAATAAAATAAAACGCGAACACCTGCATTTTGATGAAACCATGGATCCCTGTACATTTAGGTATGGTAATGTGATTGAGTTTTTTGCAATAGAAAATTTTCTTTCCCTCCATTCTGGTGGCCTAACCGAAAAGCGCGTCAACAAGCACATGCAGACACTCAACCCCGAGGGGTTGGAAAATGGAAACCGGGGATTCTGTAGTGTGGCATCGGACCGTTCATTTCCGTAATCGAAATTTCAAATTTATTGAAACACTCATACCAATCAAAGTTAATTATTACCGGTAAAAATTAACAAACATATTTGAACCGTTGATTGAGGAAACGGACGATCCGATACCGCATTACAGGGTCCTCACTATAATACCTCCGTTTCCGAGGGATTGGTCAGGTGGTCTTGTGTGGGACTTAGAAGTTTGCTCCTTCTTAAGGTTTACGATTCAATTCTCCTTGCCAGGAACTCTTTTTTGGGAACGGGGTCACCTCAACTCCACGCGTAAGGATGTGAAACGGCTGTGGGAGTTGAACCCGCCAGAGAGAGATGGGTAATGTGGGAGTTGAACCCGCCACCTAGTGAAAGGGAGGTCCCTAAACGGGCGAGCACGACGGTGTTCTTTGTACTTGTTTTTATATGAATATGCAATATATTTGTGCTTCCTAGAAAATAAGCACACCAATAAAATTAAGTACAAAGGACCTAAGCCCTAAAAAAACTCATTCCCCTATTCGAAAGCTATAATCACAAGACACATAGCACAGTAGGTGACTCGAACAAGAGTTGAGAGAACAGAAAAGTGTCCATGTATATACGGTATCAGCAGACAAAAGAAAGGAGATATCAAGGATTGTGATTTTGGCATTCCGAAAATTGATGGAAGAGTTCCAAAATTGAAATGTGTTGATACAAAAAATGACGTCATTTTGGAGTCCCTCTATCAATTTTTTGAGTGCTAAAATCAATTTCCTATCCGTTTCGGGAAAAAAAAAAAAAAAGGAGATATATATAAGGTCGCACTGGGCCGAATAGAAATTGGAATGGTCAAGCTCGGTAAACTACTGGTAGGCCCAATTATACCTGCGCCGGATTGCAGTACTGTGATCAACCCAGTTCTATCATCAGCCCAAATAAAGCCCACTTCCAACAGGATCAGAGGAAAAAAAATGTACACTGCGCATGTGTATTTGCTAGCAATAATTCAAAAGCCTAGTCCATTTTCAATTATTTTCTCATCTACGATAAAATTTCATCTCCAACTAAATTGCATGAGATTTGAGATCCTATATTATTATTTGGAGATGTGACGAACATTGATGCAAACAAATTGTTGTCAGCAATTGATTGTGGGCTGGTTATGCCACTTCGTTTTCGTTGTAATTCGTGTCCTAAGTTTGAGCCGAACTTGAGCTTGTTTACGAATTTTAAGGAGCTAGTTTTTTTTTTTGAGCAGCAAATTTTTTTTATTAATCAAATGTAATGGATACAAAGATTAATTATTAATGATACATTTATGCTCGACATATGGGACTAGGATACAAATAGCATTTTCATTTTGGAGATGAGGCTCCAACGTGGTGACTGCGATCAAGAAGAGGCTTTAATTTGGAGCAAAACTTTGGACAAACCCTATCTCAATTTGTTTCTTGAATATGCTCAGGTGCCAAAAAGGAATAAATACCCAAAAAGGTGAAATCAGCATGAATAGATCCTAAAATGATACTATATGTAGTATTTATTGAGTCTAAGTTTTGAAATCTAATTGAGTCAAATACTGTAAGACTTAGACTAATAAATGAGCTTAAAATTAAAGTTCATGGCATGCTTATTGATTCTTCGAACAAACTCTTACCGAGCCGGGTCTCGAACAGTTTGCAACGTCCCACTTCATTTGCAACCCATGTCGTCAACACTTACAGCCCCTTTGGATGGTAAGAAAGGGTGAGATAAGAAAAAAGAGTCATTTCTCACAAAATCTTACAATTTTTTGTGAGATTAGGTAAGAAAGGGAATAAGCCAATCAAAACATTTTATTTCGATACTTTTCTCTCCATTTCTCACCAAAATAGTCAATCTAAATAAATGATTTGGCTAAAAACCAAAACCCTTTCTTTTATTTTCTTTTGAAATTACTCAATCCAAAGGCGCTGTTATTTCGCCACTAAACAATATTCTCAAAGCACAGGGCTGTTCTTACAAAATAGTGCAACAAAATTAAACCCTAAAAACGGATAAGAAAAGAAAAAGGGCAAAAAGAAGAAACCGAATATTCACACTATATATACCTGGCGAAGCTCCACTTGATTCTCTGCGCTTTGCCCATTAGCTAGTTTCTTTATTTTCTAATTTTTCCGTGTTTTTTTTTTTTTTGTTTCCTCCCTTTCTATGATCAGTTAATTTGGGTTGATAGAATTAGGAGGCGAGCACTCCCAATTAGGGTTTCTCGGTTAATTGCCGCCGTTTTACGTTACCCGTCGTTACATATACGTTTTTATGTAAATTGTTTGGTTCATTGTTCTTTCATCTTGGGCACGATCAATCACAAATCTTGACCTGAAAAGTTGTCACCTATAGGCAATTGGGTGCTTTTGGTTGCAATTAGGGTTCTGTTGTTAGTTGATTTATTCGGCTGGTGCATTGCAAAAAGTTTTCTGTTGAATCTGTTTGAAAAGATCAGTCTAGGGTTTTGTGGGTATTGGGAGTTTGGTGTTAGTTGATTGATCTATTCGTCGAGTACATTGCACAAAGTTTCCTTTTGAATCTGATAAAAGGGATCAGTCTACGGTTTTCTGGGTATTTGGATTTTCTGGGTAATGGACAAGAAGAAGGCTTCAGCTCCGCTCGTGTGTCACGGGCATTCTCGGCCCGTGGTTGATTTGTTCTACAGCCCAGTTACACCGGATGGATATTTTCTCATTAGTGCCAGCAAGGGTAAAAAAATATTCCTTTGGAAAGTTTCTGTATATACAGTTTTAATTGTAACATATGTGCTCATGAACTGTCCTTTTATTTACTCCCTTTGTTGAATTCGGCTTTAGAATGACGAAATTTTAGTTGCATCAGTGTAAATAGCTGTTAGAAGTTGATCACCACCATTTGGGTTGGCATGTCTCCCATGATGATTGTTACAAGTTACACATCCAATGGGTGGGCCCATTTGTGGATTTAGGTTGACATTTTGAGTATGACTGAACCAAACCCTATTTGAATTCCCAAGTTGTTAGACGAACTTTCGGATTTTAAGTTTTTATCCTGTATTTTTTTATGTTATGACCTACAGCCATGCAACTAATATTTGGAAAGTAACATTTCAATAATGTTTCAAGGATTTGTTCCTTTGCCCTGCACTCGCCAATTCTAGGTTGCTGGGTACTAAAGAAGAATGACATTACCAAATGCCATACACACATGTATTGTCAACCACACTTGTTGGAAGTTTGTCTTACACAGGTTTGCCTACTCATTTTGGAGCTCTTTGATCCCATTAAGTCACTGGACCTTAGTTAGGGAAGACTAATCATATCAGTTTACTTTACGAAAGAAGTATATATTCCAACACACTAAGTCTGGTGCTACAAAGGAATGTAAGCTCTTTGTCTTACTTGATTAGAATTTAGTAAAGTGAACTACGGGGAATTAAACTCTAGGAAGTTTTTTTGTTAATAGGAGTGTAAGCAGTGGTGGAGCCACATGGAGTAGGGTTGGGGATAAGTACCGCCCCAAATTTTGAACGAAGGATTTTTTTTCGTACAATAATGTCATTTGATTAGTTACTTATTGGTATCCGAACAGCTTAATGTAAATACACGGATACTGTAAAATCGCGGTTTAAATAATAAACGGTCTGGATCGGAACAATAGGATCTCTATTGCTTTTATTTCAATGTTACAACTTACAAGAGAGTTGGACCAAGCCTTTATTCTTTTTTTAATCCAAACAAAAAGAAGCCTGCGACAAGGCCTAATAACATGTCTTTGCACTTAACCATCCTCTTCATACTTTTACGCAAAACATGCAATGAAACAAATGGACTCCCATCAAAAAGAGCCACTTCCGAATTCATATCGTGGCTCCGCCGCTGTACAAGTTAATAAAATGTAGACAGATGATAAAAGAGGAGCACATCCATAACTTATCTGTATGGGTGCATTAACACTATGAATACCTGAACAATTCATGCTGAAAGTCATACTATTTAATAGATCAAGTTGCAGTCCAATGTTCCAAGTGGAACCTGGTACAAAATAACATCACATTTAGATTTTAGCATCATCTGTAATTCTTTGGGTGGTAATGGTTTCTTTTGGGGCTTTACTGACTGCCATGTTTGCTTATGTTTTTTTTATTTTATTTCCCTGTGCATTGTTGTTATTTAATTATCTACCTCCTCTTCTTTCTTTTTTTCTCTTTGTTTGTTTGTCTCTTATATTTTGGTGATGACTTGTTGATAGTATATCATTTATTTGAAGATTGTTGAAATGAATTGCATCATGATCCAAGTGCAATTGTTTTCCAGGTTGTCTTAATTAGATAACAATTCTTCTATTCTTTTTACCATCATGTGCAAAAGAAAGATGCCTGCATATGTCGGGTGTGTGTAATATTGATCCATAGGTTGTTATCTGTAATGTAGATTCCACACCTATGCTAAGAAATGGTGAGACAGGAGATTGGATCGGAACCTTTGAAGGGCACAAAGGTGCAGTGTGGAGTTGCTGCCTCGATGTTAATGCTCTACGTGCTGCATCTGGGTCTGCTGATTTTACTGCGTATGTTTAAGCCTTATCTTCTTGTAGATGTGGTTAATGAAAATGGTTCAATTATGTATCCATGTCATTTTATCTCTATGATACGACAAGTGCTGCAAGTGTTGCCTGTTTCCTTTTTAGGATAATTGAGGTGTACAATTGTAACTTTGCATTCTCTTTTATTGTCACTACTCACAAATAGATGATATCATTGTTGAGAGCTTCAAATTGACTTTCTTGAATTCTCGACTGCTAGTATTCACGAGGTTGCATCTGGATTTGGTTTCTTAACATATATTTATTTCCAGGAAGTTATGGGATGCATTGACGGGGGATGAATTGCACTCTTTCGAGCACAAACACATAGTCCGTGCTTGTGCCTTTTCAGAGGTAGTTTCGATTTTCTTCTCTCTTTATACTTCTGTCATTCTTTGTCCTATGCCCTCATATAATAGCTACAATTTATTATGAGTCCTCGAATGCCAGTGCAAAAGCTTAGTTGGAAAGTATGGCTTATCAGATGCTGAGACCTAGTGCAAAAATTCAGCGCGGATCAATGATCTGTTTTGATATCTGATTTTTTTTGCACAAATCTTGAACTTTCATGCTTTGACACCTAATCGTGCCTGTGATTGTATTGTGTACTTGATTCATAAATCACCTAGTAGGGGCTTATTAGATGTTAGATCTTTTTTATATACACCATGCAAGATTTGCATGCCACTTTAGGATTTGGAGTCTGTGAAGGGATTTTCTATTTCTCTCGTTGTGATCTTTGTATGTAAAGGTTCTCCAGGCATGATAACCTGGTTTTTATTTTATGATTCCTTTTGTTTTTTTTCTCCCTTGATGCGAGGATGTTCTTTTGGCTAGTTACTGTTGCTTTTACCTTCATGTGTCCTGCAGTCTTTTTAGTAAACCATTTAAAACCACCGATTGATACTTTATATTCTGTTGATAAAACATCAATTATTGTTTTACAAATGATCGAATTAGTACCGATTGTTTGGTGGTGTTAAGGTTCACTTTTATGGTTGTTGAACTTAGTTTGAACTAAATGTTTGTCAATTATCATTCAGGATACACACCTCCTACTCACTGGTGGTGTTGAGAAAATACTCCGCATCTTTGATTTAAACCGTCCAGATGCACCTGCTAGAGAAGTTGACAAGTCTCCTGGTTCAGTAAGAACTGTTGCATGGCTCCACAGTGACCAGACCATACTAAGTTCGTGCAGTGATGTTGGGGGTGTGAGGTATGCAAAAGGATATTACTACCGCCTTGCTACTTGTACTTTGGAAATTCGAAGTTGTCTTTTGTTTGTGGGCTTATACTGTATGTTTTTACATTTGTTGATAGAGTAGGAATCTAATTACATTATGTATCACAAGTTTGGCTCAAGGCAATGTGTAATATTTAGCCTCTGGAGTACAATTTAGGCTCTTATCTCATCAGTCATGAGATACTTGTCCCAGAGAATGGATGGAGGAGTGAACTTTGTGTTTCAATAATTTTTTTTTAATCCCAAATTCGAATGGCACTTGAGGCTAAAGCTGAAGACATGATTTCAGAACTAGCTATTCTCCACGTTTAAGTGAAAATTTTCAATTTGTTTGTGGAACCCTTGCTTGAAATCCTTGTCTTCTTTGTGTGCCCGGCATGTTCATTGTTATTCCAGTATCATGATAAAATCAGTGTTTCTTTGTCGTACATTTTCTCTCAGAAACATCTTGGATATTTCTACCGCCTGCCCAAAAATAGAAATGTACAGTTTTGGTATCTTTTTTAGTGAATACTTCTAGAGAAATAATATATGGATGTATATTCAGTGGATTTTATGTATCAAGTGCCATTTTGAAGTAATCCTGTGTCTTTCCATTCGTTTGTGTTGGTGGGAGATATGTCGATCCTTCAACAAGATATGTGTAGAACTAAGAAGCTTAATATCAGATGGGGCAATGGCAGTAATAGATAAACCAAAATCAGGCTGCTTCATAAAAAGCTGTTTAAAAGACCAACTCCACTAGTTCTCAAGATGACCAGCTCTTCGTTGTTTACACACAGTGTCTCTTTGGGATGTCAGTAACACCCTTGAGAAAATTATAGGTTATGTGTGGTTTTGTTATTAGTTGATCACTTGAAAGGTGAAGCGGCATAACCATCGTCCCTTGGAAACTTGGATATGTAAAGATCACCCACACCCTATGATCATTGATAAGTTGTAACACATTGATGCCCATTTCACCATTTGTTTCAATTGAGCCTTTCGCTTCCTTTTTAAGGTTTTAGTTGTAACTTTTCCTTAATTTGTATCTTAACCGCATGAGTGGGTGGTAATCTGTTGGCTCTTCACCTTGCCCTTTCCACAATATTCTCTCTGATTTGAATGGTTATGCTCTAGGTTATGGGATTTTTTTTTTGATCATAGGTTATGGGACTTGAGAAGTGGAAATATTGTTCAAACTCTTGAGACCAAGTCCCCTGTAACCAGTGCTGAAGTGAGTCAGGATGGCCGCTATATAACTACTGCAGATGGGTCTACCGTTAAGTTTTGGGATGCAAATCAGTAAGTATTGAACTTGTTTTTTTGTACATCCCATAAGAAAATTGGCTTTGATTGGTTTTATACGTTTCCACTTGTTCAATTTTCAGTTTTGGGTTGGTGAAGAGCTATGACATGCATTGCAATGTGGAATCGGCTTCATTGGAGCCAAAGTTTGGCAACAAGTTCATTGCCGGAGGCGAGGACTTGTGGGTTCATGTTTTTGACTTCCATACTGGAGAAAAGATTGGTATGTGTCTGCTGAAATGACCACTAGAAAACAGAAAATTATCTTCTTTGAATTAAAACTGCTTGGTGCCTGATCTTAAAAGGCACCAGTCATTCACTGTCCTTGTCCAGATGGTAGTGGGTTGGGGTCACAACTTAAATGTTGTCGTTACCCCCTAAAGTCTCGACCTATATATGGCCCTGTCTGGCAGCTGTTTGCAAAATTGAATTTGCAAAGCACTTTTCAGTAACCGATTTAAAATGAAAGTTACTTTTCTTCCTCGTAGCATATTAATTTTGCAGTGGAGAAAGTTTTTCGAGAAATCGAAAACATCTTTGTTAACACTAATTTATACATGAAATTCCATATGTTTTGTGTCACTATGGTGATGACTCTCACTTGTTTATAAGTGATAATAGGTGATAACTGTCAACTCATTTGTTCAATGAGCTTTATTGTGATTAATCACTTCCATTGTTTTAGGGTGCAATAAGGGCCACCATGGTCCTGTCCACTGTGTGCGATTCTCGCCTGGAGGGGAATCCTATGCTTCAGGATCAGAAGACGGAACCATTAGATTATGGCAGACGGGCCCATTGCCTCTTAGTGAGAATGATGCATCGGCAAACGGGGTGACTGAGAAATCAAACGCTGCAGCTGATGAGGTCGCTCATAAGATCGAGGGCTTTCATATTGACAAAGAAGGGAAGGCTGGAGAGAAAGAAGATGCAACAGATGCCTAACCACCACCGTTAGACATGTTTTCCTCTCTCTGATTGGCTGAGTCGGTGACCGTGTGGGTGTGATTTTCCTCCGGGATGTCCTCGTCTAGAATTACGTTGAATTCCGAAGTGTTTTTTTTTTGTACTTACTTTTATCGTCTTGTCTTTGACTATGTTTTTTTCCGGGTCCTCATAATAGTTACTGACGTTTAATAAGACGGTGATTGTATATGTCAAAGGAACATGCCAGACTCGGTTAAGAATCACATTCAAGGGGTTCTTTTCTGGTGAATGATAGATTAATGTTTTTTGATCAACAAATTGAAAGTAGATGTTTCCGAAATGAAATGAAATGAAAATCAGGGTAGTTGTTGAATTGTTGTCTTGGTTTTCTTAATCATCGGTTGTCTATGAAGTTCAAGAGCTGTTTCAGAGGCATTTGGTACCCTAATGAAGAAAATATCTTTCAGAATTCCCAACAAGTTGTACCAAATTCTGCAAAACTAAACTTGATAGTACTACTATTTTGTTAATGTGAATTTCTTATCATATGATTCATGTCTAGAACTTCTACTGTAGCAATATGACTGGAATTGCATAAGGTAATTGTAAGTACTTTAGGGTTGCATAGCGGTAGCAGTACATGCGCCCTGTGGGCGTTTTTGTTTATCAAAAAATAAAAAAATAAAAAAAATAGCAGTACACGCGTATTGAAGGTCTGGTGACAGCAGAATTTCCTCGGCGTTCCACAATGTATGCACCTAGTTGAATCATTGACTTCTTGGGCGAACTGTGACCCTAAACTACCTGATTTGATGTTGTTCAACCAATTTGAAAATGTTTCACGATAGTAAAAAGGGAAAAAATGACCATGGCATTGAGTGAGGTGATATTCTGCCAATTTTCTGGGCAAAAAGAGTCAATTAGTCTCTTTGTTGGACGATATAGAACGGGGAAGATAATTTTGTGAACTTGTTTGATGGACTGATACAAGGTCCGTAAATTCCTCTATCTCAGACTTTACCTTCCAATCTCTTCCCCAAGTTCTTTTGTTTGCTAGTAGTAGTATTAGTTTATGGATGAAATAAATCAAATTAGGAGTTGAGGAAAAAGAAAAAAAGGAAATCGTGGAAATCGTGGGCTGCAAGCAATCCGAGTTTCTCGTGAGCAACTCGACGCTTGGCTCGACTCATTTAGTATTTGAGCTCGAATTTTATGCTTGACTCACTCATTTATAGAGATTTCTTTAGCAATGAGCTTTGTAAGCTAGGCTCATTTGCATCCCTGCGTGCCCCCAATGTGTGGTCGGAAAAGACGGCACCATGTGGCGGTGACTCGGGGCGTTCAATGATTTTTCCGTACTACTCCGTACTAGGCTATTTTTGTCATATCAAATCCAAAAGGGGTAACTTCGTCGCACAGCCAAATAAACTTCGTCAATCAGGATCAGCTTGGCGTCGACTCTCTCTCTCTCTCTCTCTCATTTCTCTGCCGTTGATTTTCCCGCCGTCCAGCAATCGACCGGCGAAAACCCTAGCTTTCCCTCTGTTTTTTGGCGGGAAAATGTCGGGAAAAGGAGCGAAAGGCCTGATAACTGGAAAGTCGTCGTCCTCCGCAGCAAACGGAGCCAACAAGGACAAAGACAAGAAGAAGGCCGTCTCTCGCTCTTCTCGCGCTGGTCTCCAGGTTCTCTTCTCTTCTCTCTCTAGAAATCTCTCGGTTTTTTTTTCTTTTTTCCTGATTTCAGTTCGTTTCCTTTCGATGATTAGGGTTCTGAGTGATTTTTCTTAGCATGCTGTTGTGGAAGTTATATGCATGTCTATTTGGATATCTTAGTTTTGTTGTGGACTGTTATCGAAGTCGAAGTTTGGGAATTTAAGAAGGTATTTAGGCTCTAAGTTACATAATGCAACAGGCGCGGATACGGGTGTGAAAGGGTCTTTGAAAAACATCGCAAACTACTAGAATTGGCGAGGGGTCCTACCCAAAGGATTATGTGACCAAGGTTAGGCTACGCTTGGGCTAGATGTGGATTTCAATCAAGGGATTTCATGGTTAATTTTGTCAAAAATACAAGAGGTTTAGCTGTAGCCTGTAGGTAGCTTGTGCCTTTTGCCTTGCAACCCCACGTTAGATATGTGAAATCCATAATGATAAAGCATGCAAACACATTCTCAAATCCATACATAAGCTAGTGAATCTCATTTGGGCTCCTCTTATTGAATTGTATGTCCTACCCTTTCATTTCAAATCTACATCCATCCAAATGGAGACTCTCTCTTTTTTTTTCTTTCCCTCCCCGTAGTGAACATCATCTAGTGTCCATCTGTTCAATATTGAGAATCAACATAGAAGGAATTCTCTTAGGTCATACGGAAGAATCTCATCGCATGATTATCCATGGCTATTTATGCCTCTAGCATGACCATTTGCTGAAATGTCGAGGGAAGAGGGTTAAATGGCCAATACTACTGCAAGGATTCGTCTTTGGCTAATAGGTACTATAACTGGTATTGTTGTGATCGGTTTACTAGGTCTTTTATTTTATGGTTCATATTCCGGATTTGGTTCATCCCTGGAGTCATCTGATGAATTGAGTTGTAAACATGAAAGCGTAAAAGCTCAATGGAATTCCCGTCTTTCTTTGTCTGATTCAAGGGGGAAGGACCCGTTGATTGATAGGACAATCGCAGATGCATAAGTCTTGCCAATGGTACTTCCCAGACCAAGACACATATGTGCAAAGAAAAGTTTGTTGGAGATACCGGGAAGTGTTCTCATTGGGAAGCTAGTTTTGCTGAATAAGAGGTGGTTTCTACCAATACAGCCATTTTAGAGGGGTGACCTTATTGTCCACTTTAGTTATTCCTGCATTGTTGGTTTGGAAGGTTCCTGGCTTTTGACACACACATGGATTTAGATGAAGGGATCCATTAATCTCCCTTACTGATTTGGTATCAAATCCAAGGTACATTCCTTGGTGCAATATTGCTCTATGGGCATTAATACTGTCATAGCTCGAACTAACATGCCGACTGGGCTGTCTCTTTTGACGGTGAAAATAATGGAATTCCATTGATTGTTTTTCTAAGTTCTGAGATTATTGTTGCAAACGAAATTGATGGTGTCATAAGTAATAATGCCTTGGTTATTGAATTCTTACATTTTTTTTTTATACAAATGAAACTAATGGTGTCAAGGGTGTCAATATGTCATTAAGTAATAAATCAGGCAAGATGATATTTGTGCATTGGTGTTTTGCCAAGGAAAGCATCGATAATTCTCTAAGTCTGTTAGTGAGCGGCTAGGTTGACTGTCTATGATTGCCTCTTTTCTGTTCCCTTTTGTGATCCTTGATCCTTGCCACTGTATCTTGTTGGTTTAGTTTTAGGAGCAGTTGTTCGTGCTTTTTGTGTTTGGTGACTTTGGTCTTTATCCTTCATTTGACGGGAGATTCCGTTATAGCTTGGGATCACTAGTTGGATTCTGAGATCTATGTCATCCTCTGAGTTGCCTTTCCAAGGTTTAAGAGGGATCAGATTAAGGTTGTCCAATTGGGTGACTCACTGAGTCACTGTGCTGTTTTCTGGTCTGTTTGGTTCAAAAGAGCATCAATTTCTGGCGTCTAGTTGTTGCTGAGGCGCTGACCCCAATTGATTGGGCATAAAAGTTTAGTTAGGTTGGCGTAGCTTGTGATTGCCTTTGAACTTTTTATTTTTTATTTTCATTAAGCACGGTTAAGCATCAAGAAACAAATCCAACATACAATAATGAATGTGTGGCTTGTTGTTGAGTGGATGGAGAATACTAGGTAGGGTTAAGATTAAAACCTTTTCGGAGATGTTTTCCTTGATTCCTCGTGACATATTCAAAATACTGTATTAACAAATGCACTCTTTGAAAGTTGAAAGGGAAATGACATTAGTTGGTCTGCGATGCTGCATACAAGCCTGTTAGTTGCTAAAGGAACTTTAACACTGGAAGTACTTTCCTTTTAGGGTTCTAGTATTGTGCCTCAATGTTTTAAACCTGTGTGAGTAAGGATTGCAAAATTTTGAAAAATAAGCCCATTGTTGTTGGTGAAAATACTCTTTCATCGCTGTGTGAGGTTTTATTCTCCTAAGTGGAGCCATGTTGGCAACCTGCAGTATTTTCTATTTGAGGTGGAAAAATATGTGTGATGTGCTAGGAAGGAAAACTGTGATGGTACTGTCCTCCAAGGGGGGCTGTGAAAAGTTAAAGGGAGATTCCCAACCTGGCATTTTCTGCCAAATGCTTTTCTTCTGTTAATTGATTGTCTGCAACCGTTTTGAGTAATTGAAGCATTGTTACAACAAAATGGAAGGAGTGTGTGAATAATGGAAGCAGCCCAAGTAGTAATATTGCTATAATTACATGCCTATGATATATGTGGTGCTCAAACGTGTTTTACTGGGAGCTATTCTAGCTTTTTTATTTCGTAGTTGCATTGCCTTGATGGTTGAGTGGAACTAACCCTAGGCAGAAGGTAAACAAGGAAACGGCTGTATCAACTGATACCTCTTGTTTACTGAAGGATAGTTTCTAGTGGACTCAAGAGTCAAGTCACTCAACAGATTATGTTATCAAGTCAATTGGATGCATATAATACGATTTGGCAGAGGGCTTGCTTTAGAAAAAAGTTCAATATATGGACTAGACAGGGAATTTGTAATGAGTATGAAGAATCTCGGGAAAAGCTAAGATTGTAAAAACGCGGTTTATGCCATGGAGATGCAGAAGAAAAGGCAAATTTACATTCTATTCATATTTGAGGATCAGACGTGAAGGCAATATTTGAGGTTCAGACGCGAAGGCGATATTTGATCAAGATGGATGGACGCTCCTCATTCAACATAACTTCTCAATTTCAAATAGATTATACGCGGAAGTGGGTCTCTTGTTTCTGGTGGCATACTGTTTTCTGCAAACTGTTGCATTGACACTTCCAAAAGGCCAATCCCTGTAACTTTTTGAAGTAAATTTCCCCGTTGCTGACCGAGCATAGCGAATTGGTATGGTCTGTGATGTATATGTTTAATGAATCTGTGTGCGGTTGAGTGCTTCCAGGTGCATGCTTAGATCGAGTAATGCATTTTATTTTCCTTGGTACCCGGTGTCTTTTTGTGGTATATGTGGTGCCCCATCGAATTAATATTGACTTTGTCTTCTACGCCGTTTTTTTTTTGGGGTCAAACAAGAGATTTCATACCCTCATCTATCTCTTGTTTCCGGTGACCGCCATTTCATACCATCTTTTGTTTGAAACTATTTAATTACGTCTGAATTGCAGTTCCCGGTGGGGCGGGTTCACCGTCTGTTGAAGGAAAGGGCGTCTTCCCATGGAAGGGTGGGTGCAACAGCTGCTGTATATACAGCAGCTATATTGGAGTATCTGACTGCAGAGGTGCTGGAATTAGCAGGAAATGCGAGCAAGGATCTCAAGGTAAAACGTATAACTCCGAGGCACTTGCAGCTTGCGATTCGTGGAGATGAAGAACTTGACACCCTAATCAAGGGCACCATTGCCGGTGGTGGCGTTATCCCGCATATCCACAAGTCACTCATCAACAAGTCATCTAAGGAGTAGTTCTTTATATGTTTTCTTGGATTGTCAATCTGTGTTGTTAAAACTTGGAAGAGAATGTGTGAGGAAACAAAACACCTGGAAAACCAGTGTTAGGAGGCTGTTCTGCTCTCTGTTTCTGTTTCTCCCTTCTTGCTGTGATTCTGCATATTGGTTGTGAAGAAGCTCTGTTTCGTACCATATTCTCATTTCCCGATCTAATTCTATTGCATAAAATGTGTGCTTCGACTTGATGGTCTCTACAGATTATTGCTGTTTAGATTGAGAAGTTCAAGTATTTCGGAAACATGCCCCCACCAAAATTGTTTTAACCATGCATTTTTATCTTGTCAGGGTGAAAGCGCACAAGGTATGCGTAAGACTACTAACTATTGGTTGGGCACACCATGTGGACCTTGTTCCGGAAGACCAAAAAATTTCTCGCATTCAATCTGTTGATTAAATAATTATCTCAACTCAAAAAACTGCGTGCTATTGCTCGGAAAAGTCTAGAGCTGCTAATAAGTGAGATTTCGGAAAGTTTTCGCTAGACATCATCTTGAGACAAATCAGGGTAATGTTACACCATCTACGCGTATGTCATGCACTCCAACTTCGCAAAATTCAACTGCCTGAGTCATAATGTGCTTGTTTATGTAAGATGCGGAGGATAATTTTTTTAATAAGAAGATGAATACCGACGAATATGATTTTCTAATACGATGAATTTTAAATTCTGGGATCGTCCAAAATGTCCTGGCAAACACCTTTTTATTTTTTTGGTACACTGGAAAGTCATTGCATATAAAATATTGCGAGTACATAGTTCTGTTGTAGCTAGTACGCTCAAATCATCCAAAAGTTGGTATTTAATACTACAAAATAAGGTACTAAAGATAAAGTAGATAAGGAAAGAGATGATATCGGCCATCTTTTGCAAGCAAGTTGGAACATTTGTTGCTCTCACGGATGGTGCCTCATTTATCTAGTGCCTAATGTCTCAGCTCTCGAGAAGTTTTGAATTCTACATGAGTTTTTTAATTTTGCCAATACTATATACATCAACGGGAATTCATTTTCGCCGTTTAAAAAAAAAAAAATACATCAACGGGAATTAGCAGGTTAGTCTACAAAGAGTATTAGAGGCTATCTATAACATTGAATCCCAAATGTCAACGACGGAGTTCAAACCTTAGCCTGTCAAATGGGGACGACCAAGAGATGTCAACTGGACTAAAGCCGATTAGCACTTCTATACGAGTTGAATTTCCACTATTTGTAGAAAGTAGAGAAACCGTACACGTCAGAAAACAAAAAACAAAAACAGACCCATTCCCAAACAACAATAGTTGCAACCACCAATGATTCAATCTTTGGATTCGTTCATCTGCTGACCATTGCTCGATTTTGATATATCCGATGGATGTCTACGTGCTCCTATCCTATGTCTTTCTTGCGACTGATGGGATTTCTAAACAGACAGAATTATCGCCACTGCACATGTGGTTTCTCACAGGAGGCAAAATAGAGAGACAATTACGCATGAAAACTATACGGACTTTGAATTTGGACCGAAGAGAATCCCTTCAAATTCAAAAAATGAAAAGTCTTGATTCACTTTTTAAATGTGTGAGGTCACAAAATGAAAGTGAATTGTAAAACATACGGTGGATTTGTCGGCGGGATAAGTTTTTGAGAGATACAAAAGAACATAATTGGAGGAGATGGTAGGAGGGATGATTGGTTACACGAGATTTATTTTGGATAATTTTTAACGAGCTTCTTGGTGGATACAGGTACGCGATTGATATTTTCAAACTAATAATAGTAGTAACATTTTTCTCGTCGGTAAATAAAAGGACGAATATAGGAGGGGCTTATGAATCGACTGTGGGTGGAAAGATTATTATAATCCCCTCGCGGGCGACTATTAACAAACAATTAAAGTTCTTTATTCTAAGTTCGCGCGTGGAGAGTTTTTGTTCTCCCAATTTGGAAGCTACCTATTTGTATAATCACAAAATAGTTATGCCTCCGAGATGAATACTTTCTTTATAACTCAAATGTCTGGATTAGCTTTTACATCTCGAGATGAACACGTTAACCGGATACTTGCACATACACCCATACAAATAAAGAGAAGGAACATGATCAGTGTGTGAGCAAGTGCATATCCCTAATTTTTTTTCGAAAATAACTCTTTTACATCTACAAGCATACTTATTAATAATTTAACATGTATATTAACAATGAGCCCCACATACAATGGTGTTGAAGTGTGTGTTTGTTGAGGACCCGTTTCGTTATGGTTTTTATTTTTTATTTCCTCTGTTCTGATTTATTTGTCAGCTTTTTGACTTTTAATTGTCCCAAAGCGTTTGTCCATTTGACTTCTAATTGGATCAAAATTTCCTTTTTGCCATTTCTTTAATAGAATAAAGTAATTTTTATAAAAATGTTGAGGGTAAATGTGGAAAGTTGTGTCTTTTTAAGTGTAATGATTGTGTTTTCCCTAAAAAAAGTTGGATTTTTGAGGTTAGACAAATAAATTGAGACGAAGAGACTCCGTTCCAGAAACCTTCTTAAAAAATAAGTACTTATTTTGGAACATCTAAAAGAAAAATAAGAAAGGTTGTTCCAGAAAATTCAAATAAGCAGCTTATTTCACATTTTCAAATTCAAAAATAACGTAAATGAAAATTAATTTTTTAATTTTTTTTGCACTGTATTAAAAATTTCAATGAGATCTATCAAATAAGATCCATATTGATAGGAAAATTATTTGCGTAAACACATGATTTTTGAGCTTAAAATTACCTTAACCAAAAAAAAAGTATTTACTTCTTATTTTGTGAAACAAGCCTTACTATTGAACAAAAAATAAGAACTTATTCAAGTTCTGGAACGGGGCCTAAGTACTAATTTTTCGTTTTACAAGACAGATCATTTACTTTCAATACATTATTTTTTAATTCAATTGTGTTGGTGAAACACACCCTAAAGGGTGTAAGTATGTGTTCTACTTATGTATTACAAGAAGAGAAAAACTTTACGGAGCAATAAACAAAGTTTACGGCGCTCAATCGTGTGAGTTTAAAAATGTTTTGGACGGTCCAGATTTTTTAAAAATTATTCGCTATAATAGTACTATTTCGCTAGAATAGTTTTTTTAAATCCGAACCATTGATTGCCGAAACGGACGACTGGAATTGTGCGGAGCTGTGAATAACTTGGAATAAGTTTCTTTCTTACGAGAAAAAGAAGTCGGGGTTTCAACCTTTTCTTCTAGTACATCTAGGGACGAAACCAGGATTTTACTCAAGCAGTGGTGAAATGTATACTAAAAAAATAAAAAAAATGCATTACAATATTAATAGTTATCGACTCTAAAAAAAATTAAAATAACATAACAAAAACTATAGTAAATGATATTTGTCATTTGCACAAGGAGTACAAAAAAGACTAATTTTAATTTTTTAGGTTAAGTAGTTTTAGGGGTTAAGTGTGGAGTTTTTTCCCTCCTTATTTACACCTCATCCTTTATATTATTTCAATTTGACCCTTTGAATTTAGTTTTGGAATACTTTTTGGGGTCTGCTTTCTTGAAAAAAAAGAAGAAGATTTAGGATTGATAACAAAAAAAGAAAAAAAAAAAAGGCTAGCGGTGACCAGACTATATAAGTTGAGGGTAATTTTTTTTTTATACATATAATAATTACAATTGCTAAAATTCTTATCGTTACGGCCACCGCAGAACTCTTGATTCTATCCTTAAATACAACAATAATGACTTTTGCAATGATAGAAAAAAGAAGAGTGGAGTATGTGATAATTGAAGAATTTTTAATTTCAAACTCATAAAATATCATCGCATGACGTGTCCCCACGAATTGCCGTTCCTGTCGCTGAGTGCCCAGAAGATCAAAATTTCCGACTCCCGAGGTTGGAGATCTGTTCTTTCTGTTTCTGTAGAAATTTCGACGTGGAATACTCCACATCGTATGGTTCGTGGGGACCCACAATCCCATGAGAATATTGTGAGAATATGCGCCCCTCCATTCAACAGAGAGTTTGGGCCCATCGCCCCCACGGAGTCCTGGACTGGAGTTTCCTGTGGTGCACAACCATATTAGCGGTCGATTGTGTTGTTGATTTTAGTACGGATGGTTTAGGTTTAATTCGAGTTTCTATTCATCTGAATCACTCATTTTTCGTATTAAATTTCAAGCCGTCTATAATTGAAATGAACGGCTGAATCAAAGGCATTATGGGACTGTAAGGCGGGCTGCTCTACAACATTCCCGGGTCGCTCCTCCCCCTCGTGTGTACATTTTTAGAAAGCCCAACTGTTATTGAATGAAATCATCAAGAAAAAATGGCAAAAAAAAAAGAGGGGCTCTCCTCTACCCAGACAAACAAATTGCCAAATAGTAGTTGTTTATAATGTCCTATCACATGGGTCTTGTGTACAAATAGGTCCCATTTCTACGAACAAGTACTAAACTAACCCCAAAGGGGTTTGGTCAAGGAAATATGAGAATGGTTTTCTTTCACGAGATCGCAGGTTTGAATTTTCTGGAGATTACATTTCAAACCTTAGGGCTATTGGAATGTTTGTCCTGTTGTTAATTTCAAGGCTTTAGAATTGATTAAAATTTGCATAAACTGTTTTAACATTTGGTAATAAAAAGGAAAAGAACAAATACTAAACTACAAAAAGCGCTCACACATCCTACTTTCTCTGGAGGTGCCCTTTTGGAAGATTATGCATAAGTATGGAGCAATGCCCCAAACCTCTTCCACGACGCGTTGATGTGGGATCATAATTACCTTGTCCGGAGCCGTGGGTTGGTGCGCATGGGATTAGATCCCACTCGAACGTTTCGATGTTTTGATGGAAAGAGGCTCAAAGAAGTAGTATTGCTCCAAGAATACTAAATAATCTCTCCATTTTTCTTGGAACGCCGGTAACAAGTATATGTATGTATCAAGAAACATGACTGGGAGATTCAGAAAATTTAGAACATTCTGGTACATTTGCACATGCAGCTGCTGTTTTTGAATTCCAAAATAGGGAAAAATGTGCATGAAATTGTTACGGTTCATTTTCAATGCATCCAAACGGTCAATGAGGTGTGTATACCTGATACCTCTAGCTAACTTGTTTGGACTTTGAAAAAGTGCCTTTATAGGTCTCATGTTTTCATTTCTCCCATTAGAAAAGTACGAAAATATGGTGGTGGTAGACAACATTGATTTGTTCTTTGGTGAAAATGATAGTTTGATATCATCGATCAGCTTTGTCAAATTAGTTGTGAAGGCTGAAGCCCCTCCCAAAAGAACTTGAGGCATAACATAACGTTGTCCGGAGCTTGAATAATTTTTCTTCTTCCAGACCGTGAAGGCTGAAGTCCCTTCCAAAAGAACTTCGGACATCACGTAACGGTGTCCCAAAACTTCTGAATAATTTTTCATTTTTCAAACCGTGAAGGCTGAAGCCCCTCCTAAAATGGGATGGAGAAAAGCACAAAATTGTGTGGATGGTTGAATTGCAGCAGCTTCAGAAACTCAACAGTCCTTGTTTCCATTTGCAGTGCACCTCACGTTGCTAGAATCTCTAACGTAGACGTAGAGAATCAGTATTAACCAAATATCTCAAGGAGATTTTGGTCATTTGGAATTTTAGAGGCATTTATGGGGATGACGTTACCTCTATATCACATGAATCTCGGGAGCTTCTAAATGCACTCCTTTCCTTCTCTCCACAATCGAGCATACCTCATCAAGTGGAGTTTTCTATAGAAAATGTGTGGAGATGGTTAGGATAAAAATAAAAATAAAAATGAGTGGAGATAGTTTTGTTGGTCGCAACACACTCTTTAAGATAAAACACTATTACCAACACTTTGGCCTGTAAAATTTAACCCAGACTCATAAGAGTACAGACATGACTCATTTGTCTGAGAACTCACAAGTCAGCAAAGACGGATTCAAGAAATTCATTACACAAGGACAATTATGTATGCGAGCCCTATATATTTTCATAGAAATTTTTTTTCCCTATAGAATAGTAGAATTATTTTTTTCCTTTATAGGGACAACCACCCCTATTGCCCATTCCTAGCTCCATTCTTGCACAAGTGTAAGCTGGGAAAGTACTAGTTATCTCTCTTATAGTGATTATCCTAGTATATTTCTCACCGCCTTTTGTTAGTCTACGCTCATGAAATTTATAGACCAATTCTGGCGCTACTTTTCTAGGATTTGGATTTCTAATGGGTGCACAGAGAAGAAAGAGAGGCGTTTTTAGCAGCTCCCCATGTTTCTGTTGCAAATGTAGGTGTAGATCCTTTTGGGATACTTTCCTCTAGGATTGACTCTTTCTTTCACACATCATACCCTTCCCCCATTATTCACGTTTCAAGACCTCTGTTTTAGTTTGCAAAAGTAATTTCTCGTGCTCAAAAAGTTCAACAATTGATATGCCAACTTGTTTAATCTGCAACTAAAGATTTTATTGGCTTCCCCCACCTCCACTATTTATCTCTTGTGGTTTTACCCTACCATCCATTTTTTGTATATTTTCCAAACCCTTGGCCTCGAGGGTTTATGCTTCTCCGGTGGCATATAAAAAGATATTTGTATCTATTACCCCAATCCCCTCTGAGAAATCAATCTTCTCCCCCTCACCTTATCCCTCTTCTTCTATCCTCTCTTTCTCTCATGCTCTCCTCTTAAAAATCCAATCTTTGGGTTTCTTCAAGGTAAGGTAGAGAGAGAGAGAGAGAGAGAGAGAGAGAGAGAGAGAGAGAGAGAGACATGGAAGCAGTTCTACAAACAAAAGGGCTTCTCTCTCTTCCTTCAAAACCCAACCCTAGGGCTTTCAACCTTCTTCCATCACAGGGGCTCAGGCATAGATTCATCACTCCCTTGAAAGCCAAACCCCTTGATGGGTTATCTCTATCTCTCAATGGGTTGTCAAGGTTCCATGGTTTTGCAACAAACCCTCATGGGGTTTTCCAAAAGAATAGAACTTTTCATATTTGCAGGGCTGAGGCGGCAGCAGCAGCTGATGGGCAGCCACTATTTGGAGAACCAGAGTCCCCCAAGTTTATGGGTATTGAAATTGTGACCCTAAAAAAGATTATTCCTCTTGGGTTGATGTTCTTTTGCATTCTCTTCAATTACACAATCCTTAGAGACACCAAAGATGTGTTGGTTGTGACAGCTAAAGGGTCTAGTGCTGAGATTATACCATTTCTGAAAACTTGGGTCAACTTGCCCATGGCTATTGGGTTTATGCTTTTATACACAAAATTGGCTAATGTGTTGTCAAAGAAAGCTCTCTTCTACACAGTTATTCTCCCATTTATTGCCTTTTTTGGGGCTTTTGGGTTTGTTCTGTATCCCCTTAGCCATTATTTCCACCCTACAGCTTTTACTGATAAGCTTCTAGCCACCCTTGGTCCCAGATTCCTTGGTCCACTTGCAATTATTAGGATCTGGAGTTTCTGTCTGTTCTATGTGATGGCTGAGCTCTGGGGTAGCGTGGTGGTTTCAGTGCTGTTTTGGGGATTTGCCAATCAGGTGATAATATGTTCTATTAAACTGTTTTCTGCTTTCTGATTTTTCCATATGCTTTGTGAGTTTTAGATTTTTTGAGTTTCAAGTTGAGTAAGAATTTGTCTATTTGATTCTTCATTTCTCAAGGAATTCTTAGTATTTTACTGTTAACAAGTCAAACACTTCAAAGTATCTACAAAAGTTTGAAGTGCACTTTGTCACAGTTGGATGATAATCTTATGGTTGTGAAATGCTTTGTGAAGTACATAATATGCGATTGTGCTGTAGCATCTATTTTTGTTGAATTTTTCTTTTTTCGGATTGTGGTTTGGGATACTTTTTCTTGATAATTTGTTGACTGAAATGAAATGAAGGGATATTCTCTATTTGATGTGAGAGATGATGTGTTGCCGGAGATGAAAGCGTTGTCATATCGATTGACTTGATACTGAAATATTACTCTATTTGGTTGATTCATGCACTTTCCTAACGTTTGTTTCAGTCAAGTAGTGGGAAAAATTATTTCTGTTTTGTAGCTTTTATGTCTACTGTGCTTCAATTGTGATCCCCTTGCTACTGAACTGATTACGTTAACCGAATATATGCCCAGTACTGATAGTTAAGGATTATATCTTACTGTTGGCTTCATCAACTTATGTGGATTGTCTTAACCTCCTATGCGATTGAAGGGCGACTTTCCCAGCATTGCAAGACAAATGACCCAAATCAAGTTATGGAGCTTCCATTGCCACCAATTTGTTTTTAACAGGTTCAGGGGGTTTTTTGTCACAAAAATGGTGAAAGTGGAACCACCTTAAAGCACTCTGATGTAGACATGCGGGACAAAGCTACCTATACTGCCAAATGTGGTGTTGCCCTATGATATTTAGCCTGTATAAGATGAATAGTTTGTTGAGCGGTTATGGTTTGTACCATGTATTTTGTTGCTTTCGTGATTGCTCTATGTTAACCTATGTAGCACCGACACTCCACTGAAGGCGACGTACCGGTGTCGGACACGGACACGCTCCCGACACATGTCCGACATATCTCCCCGAGTGTCCCTTTTTTTTTTTTTCCTTCAATATTTGGGGTTTGACACTCTCCCGACACTCTTCCGACACTTTACGGACACTTTCAGAACACTTTAGAGACATGTCGGGGGTAAAAATGCAATTATAAGAACTTTTAAAGTGGATCAAAGTGTACACTTTAGGGATACTCTCTTCGTTATATACACACACACACATATATAACGTGTCCCCCAATGTGTTGTGTCCCGCATTTTCTGAAAATTTGTGTCGGTGTCGTGTTTGTGTCCGTGCTACATAGATGTCAACTTTGAATTCTAAGCTCATCTTGTTTTATGACTCTTGTCTTTTCATTCTGATCTCATCTTGTTTTTCCCCCCTTCTCCCGTGCTTCATTTTTGGCAACTCATGCCTTTTGATTACTTCCCCATACTTTTTTCCCACCATAATTGACTCTTAAACCTGAAGAAATCAAAGTAGCTTCTGCCAAAGAGTTCTTTGCCATGCTCCACGAGGAAACATCTTGGCCACCACTTCATCATGCTTAGTAGTGTCAAACCCCATCTTTATCCTTATAGACTGCATGCTATATGAAATCACCTTATTGTTCTGGTCATGCATAAGAAAATGTGCTCCTTCCATTTGTGTCATTATGAAGTCACTTTGTCAAGCTTAGCCACTTGGCACGTGCCATATCCTGGTAAATGCATTGCTAAGTGAAATCACTTTCTTGCCGACGAAAAAGAAGAAGAAAAGAAATTGAAATCACTTTTGATTGCCTTCTTTAGGCTGTGTTTGGATTGAGGATTTATGGAGATATTTGTTGAGGATAACCGGAAATGAAAAGTTGAGGAAAGCATACTCAATTTGTAAGGGAAATCTTGTATATTTTCTTTTTCCATCCAAAAGTTCCTCTATAAATTTTTGATTTGAGTACAGCCTTAAAGAAAGATGGGCTGAAAGAAAAATGAGCTGATGAGTTATTTAGCCCATCATGTGTATACATGCCACTTAGAATATCCTTAAATGCCTAAACTCTCAAGGATGGTAAAAAGAGCACCCTGGCTTTAATTGCTAGTTTTGACTGCTTCCATCCGATTGAGGCAGATAATGATGACAAATTTGTTGCTTAAATGCTCCTTGCGTCAATGTTTGTGAATGGTATCGATATTACCATGTTTCCCATCTCAAATGCACTGGCTGGTACGGCAAATAACTCTTCCATGCTTCTTTTGCAGATTACCACAGTTGAGGAAGCTAAAAAATTCTACCCACTTTTCGGGCTTGGTGCCAATGTTGCCCTTATTTTCTCAGGTCGAACTGTGAAGTACTTCTCTAGTTTAAGACAATCTTTGGGTCCTGGAGTTGATGGTTGGGCTATGTCCTTAAAAGCAATGATGAGCATTGTCGTGGGTATGGGGTTCGCAATCTGTTTTCTGTATTGGTGGGTGAATAAGTATGTGCCTCTTCCAACCCGAAGTAAGAAGAAGAAGGTAATCCTCTTTTATGACGCTGTCTTCAAATTCTTAACTTTCCGCAGCTAAATTGAAAAACTTAAAAATTATTTTGCAGTTAGTCAATGGGTCCATTTATGTGATGCAATTATCTATTTATTCCTTTCAGGAAAAACCGAATATGGGGACAATGGAGAGCTTGAAGTTCTTGGTTTCATCAAGATACATTAGGGATCTTGCGACTTTGGTGGTTGCCTATGGTATTAGTATTAATCTTGTTGAGGTTACATGGAAATCGAAGCTCAAAGCCCAGGTAAACTAAAGTGGGCCTCTGAATTTGTTTGCATCATACTTTGCTCTGTGTGTGTGTGTGGGTGCGTGCCACTGTGTGTTACCACGGAGCATCTGCATTTATACCTACCAAATGACGTTTTGGAACAAACATTCTGTAACATGGTACACCTTTGTTCCAAAATGGTGAATTCAACGATCTAAAGTGGTCCCTAAATCTTTTTCCCATCATCAAATGCACTATAGAAATAAAGAGAGACTGTGTTTCAGCAAAAGAGAAAAGGTCAAAGCACGGTCACTATGTTCCCCTTACCGTTTAAAACCTTGTTCCATGTAACTTAGCTCTAAGTTGCTTTCGCTCTGAACTATGCAGTTTCCAAGCCCAAATGAGTACTCTTCCTTCATGGGTGACTTCTCAACTGCAACTGGGGTAACAACTTTCACGATGATGCTTCTAAGCCAATGGATATTTAACAAATATGGTTGGGGAGTGGCAGCCAAGATCACACCCACGGTCCTGCTTCTGACCGGAGTTGGCTTCTTTTCACTAATATTGTTTGGTGGTCCAGTTGCACCTGTGATTGCAAAGTTTGGGATGACTCCACTTCTAGCAGCCGTATATGTGGGTGCACTGCAAAATATTTTCAGCAAAAGCGCTAAGTACAGCTTGTTTGATCCTTGCAAAGAAATGGCCTATATTCCTTTAGATGAGGAAACCAAGGTTTGATGCTTTACTCACTACATCACCTTTTTCCCGTATTAGGAATCTGAATGTTGAATCATCGGTATATCTAGTGGAAATTTTGTAAGAACTCCAAAAGTAGCTTGAGCTCAAAAGCAGGGCATGCTTGGTATAATTTTCGCTTCATGTTTTTAGGAAAATGCAGCACAAAATAGTATTTGGAATAATTTCCTAAACACAATCCATTTTCCAGAGAACACCAAAATGACATTTCCCCCTTCTCGAAAGCTGTTTGACACACAGAACAAAACAATATGAAAACAATGAGTGTCCTTTAGTTTCCATTGTACAAAAGCGAAGAGCTGGTATTTCTTAGATCTCAATATAGTATCGAACCTAGACATGAATATGCTTCAACTTTTTGCAAGAGCAGGTGATTCATTTTCATTGTCGATTTGAACCTTACTCCATTTTTTTTTTTTTATGCATTAGGTGAAAGGAAAGGCTGCCATTGATGTGGTCTGCAACCCACTGGGGAAGTCAGGAGGAGCTTTGATCCAGCAATTCATGATCTTAACTTTCGGGTCACTGGCGAACTCAACCCCTTACCTTGGGGGCATACTTTTAGTGATTGTGCTTGCATGGTTAGCTGCAGCCAAGTCTTTGGACACCCAATTTACTGCTTTGCGTCAAGAGGAAGAGCTTGAGAAGGAGATGGAACGAGCGGCCGTGAAAATCCCAGTTTTGGCTGAGGAAAAGGAAGGTGGGAACGGATCTTTTGTGGGTGGGCCCGCGCTGAATCCAACTGGAGGTGACTCGACAAGCGGTTCATCAACCTCAAGGCCTCGCAATCTTTGAAAAGATTCATTCATTACTTCAAGGAACAACAGATGCCAGAAAAAGATGTTGAGAAGTCTTGTTAGTTGCTTTGCTGCTTGTAGGTTTTTACTTCATTTAGACATAATTAGAATCTCATTGGTTGTATTGGACAAAGGCAGGTATTTCACGTCTTTTTAATAGAAAACTGAGATTAAATTATGTCCTAAAGCTTGTGTCACTTCGTTTGGTTAATAACTTAGTTGTAAGAATTGGATTTTTGTTGAATCTTAGCATCTCTTTGAGTGTGGGTTTGGTTGCCTGTGGACTTGGTGTTGCTCTCAATAATGTTTGAACTTTGAACTCTAAAATTCGGGATACAGGCGACTTGCGTAAAAGATCCAAACAATCAAGGGTACAATCTTGGTGGGGTAGTTGGTGAAGCAGCTTATTTTAACTGTCCGTCTTTGTCTCACGCAGTTGCAGGGTAAAATCTACTTGTAGTCTTGTGAATCAAATGTCGTGCGATCAATGCCCCCTCATCCATCCTTTTCCTCGGCAGAAAAAGGGGTAAAGATACGGTCTATGATTTTTTTCTCCAAAAGTTTCGCTCGAAATTGAAAAATTTAGTGAATAGTCCACGTAAAATAGCTGCTCCCTCCATATTGGACCTATTTAGACTTCCAACAAGTTTTCACACAATGCAGGAGGGAGAAATTAGCATGTGCTGTATGCTGAAAGCAATAGCAGAAAACCCATGGGCCAGGATCAAATAACTAGCTGTTATTGCATATCTAGTACACAAACGAAGCTCCTATAATACACAAATCACGCCCAGAAAACCTAAATCTCACACAATTATTCAGCTGAAATAGCTGTAAACTAACACTCTAAACCAAATGATCATAAAAATGAAGATATAGGATATAAAAGAAAAATCATACGACACGCTGTTAACTAAAAGTTCATATCTTGACTGCTTTCTTAATAGTCTTGATGGATGACTTAATGAAGTTATTTCCCGCTGCAAGATCCTCATCACAGTCCTCATCACCAATTACTGATGGCTTCTTGCTAATGCAATCCACTCCCTTTCTCATACCTAGAATCAAAGACGGAGAAGAAGGGATTCGCCTAAACGCCCTAAAACTGTCGGACCTTGCAAGCCCTTTTTCCTTCGCATTCCTCTCCTTTTTCTCTTGCACTTCAAAACTGGCCCTACTTTCTTCTCCTCCTTTTTCCTTCCCATCCCTCTCCTTTTTCTCAGGCACTTCAAAGCTGCTCCTTCTTTCTTCTTCTCTTCCTTTACCAGCAATACCCAACTCTTCATTCACTTTGCTTTTCTCTTTCAATATTTTGTAAGGAGGGGTTTTAATGGGTGTAGTTCTATCTTCAAAGTGAACTCTCTTCTCTTCACTTTTCCCTCTATCTTGTTTTTCATCCTGTTTCAGAGCTACAACCTTAATGTCTGGCGGCGGGTATTTGAGATTTAGCTTTCTGATTATTTCGTCAGTCTTGCTGTTATTGTCATCGAAATGTTGAGGATTTTCATCAGTACCTCCTTCCGGAGTATTCTCCTCCCACAACATCTGAATCCACTTCTCTATATTGCCTTTTCCGCGCTGCCTTCTGCTCTCTTCATCCTCCTCCTCTCTTTCAGATTCACGGGTGCCTGGAAATTGAAGTCTCAGTATCTCCCTCTGCTCTCCTGTTTTTAGCTCTTGAATTTTGGCCTCATTTTCCTCCTCTGCAGCAACTATGCCTTCGCCACATTCGTTGTCAATTTCATCCTGTTTTTGCTGTTCATTTGCTGATAACCCTGCTTCTGATAATTTCTGCTCCTCTTCCAAAAACACCCTAAGTTCCTTGTGCAAAGAGGTCCTTGACTTGTTTCCCGGCAAATAAATTAGTGCCCTTTCGTCCCTCTTTTCCATGAAAGCATCAGTGATTTCCTTCTGTAAATGTGTCCTTGGTTTGCTTACTGGTAAGTACAAAACATTTGTCTCGTCATCTTTCTCGTCAAGTGCTATATCGTCCATTCTTGATCTCTTCCTCGCGTGCTCCCCTCCAGGCCTTACCAGTTTCTCTAGCTCATCTCTTTGTTTGAACTTTCTGTGGAGTTCTTTCTCTGACGAATCGCAAATTGCTTTCTGAGCTTCGAGTCTTGCCATTAGGGCATTAGCTGCTGCCTGGTTCAACCTCAACTGTTCCTTGTAAATGACACTCCTACAGATGAAGAGAGGGAAACGAGATTTTATCAATTATCATCGACCGAACTATCGTCACTCTTAAGATGAATAGAATCAGATATAATGGTAGAGGCAAATAGATAGAGCTATTACATAGTCATCTAAATTGATGAACATAATCTATGTATAGGCAGGCTCATAAAACAAACAAAAGTAAATAAGACCAATACAAGTGGAGAAAATAACATAGTATGACCTGAATCACAAGGGTAAAGTAACTGTTCTAATTGCCCAATGGTATTACGGAGTCGGTACGATATCATGTAGTGATTATGAAGAATTACAAATTATGAATAGGTGTTTGTATCCTTACTGGTGCATGGCATCGCGAATCATCTTCTCCAGCATTGCCCTATACGAAGACTGTGCCTCAGCCAGCCGACGACACTTTTCAGCCCTACGTCTTCGTTTTATGAGCACCAACTCTAGCTCTTGTATGGAAACTTTCTCCTCTTCAGTCTTTTGCTTCAGTTCATTCACTTCATCATCCAATTTCTGAATTTCTCCATGCATCTTTCCACTTTCTTCTCTCTGCCTCAAAGAATCTCTGGCCATGACAATGGCCTGATATGGGTTGGAAACCATGTCTGGGTTCTCATTCTCTTTCGTCAAACTTGTTTTCGATTTCCTCACAGCTGCCACAAGCAAATAAAATTTAAATTAGTCTTCTAGTTACATCCAAATTGAATATTAAAGTCCAAGTATTTGATCTCCCTTTTTGCTTACCAACTATGGGGGAATTTGACCTTGGTCTTCTATTGATATCAAGGGATTTCAGAACCGATGAAGCCTCATAAGATTCTCTCCTAGATAAAACAATAGCAGCTGGGGCAAGTCCTATTTTTTCTTTTGATTCAATATAATGTTGTGGGAACATATGTGAGTCCACTGTCTGCGAATCATTTATTTCTTCGCTTTCTCCCTCGGAAAACAACATAGAAAATGCCCTATGCCTGCCAAAATTGTGGAAACCATTTATGACCAGTTTGGTCTATTGGAACAAAAAAAATCCTAGGAAAGCAGAAACTGGAAAATGAAGAGGACCCACCTGAAATCAGAGTTTGAAGAAGCAAAGATTGACAAGAACTGGTTTATGGAGATACCCAATTGAAGATCCCACCAAGGAATGAGAAATTCAAGCTTGTTATGCTTCTTCTTGCATACTTGCCACTGAAGTATCCTAAGATTGCTTGGAACTGTTAATCCTCCTCCTGCATAAAACCGAAACCCATATGTTTGTTAGGAATTTGTGGAATCCTAACACAGGACCTCGTGACACGAGTGCAGAAACTAAATGACGTCCCAAAAAGATTGTCGGGATGCATAACGTGGACTTAAAAACGTTAATTTTGTTTATACAATAACGTTGACGTCAATGTAGTTGTTTAATTATGATGAAATGAACAACAAAATTACATTGGAATTGCCTTCTTATCGACATAATATAACTAAGGCTACAAGTTTGTGAAAAGTACCAAAAATGCCCTTAACATAAGTTGTGGCTTAGTGTGAAGGAGTATCATCATGTACTATACTTCGTAACACTGCTTTCACAAGTAGATAGCTCGAATTGATATGGCTCTAGAAGTAAGCATAAAAATACCAAAAGTGCCCATAATATAACTTGAATCTGCGAGAACATGACTTAGTGTACAATAGTAGTATCATGATATTCATAACAATGTTTTCACAAGTAGTTAAACAGCTACAATTGATAAAAGATCTACTACATATGTGAAGCAATAGATGATTACTTGAGCAAGGAAACCAATGATCAATGTCCCAAGCAAGAGGCGAAGCCGTATCAGCATGGTAATAGAGGACATTGCCATACGGGTCAACCCGAAAAGTTGCAGGGTCGAATCCAGCATTCCTAACACATTTCAAACAGGAAACAAGAGTTAGAAACCCAAATTTTTATAACTTTGAGAGAGCTCAAGAGTATAGTTCAGTGGATTTACCCAAGGTGGTTGAGTTGCTTCCACAGAAGACTGACAAAAATCTTGGGCTTGGCAGTGGATTTTGCTTTCGGGTCAATAATCGGGAACATCTCCTCGAGTTCTCCCACTCTCGTAGCCTATAATCACATAATTACACAACTATAAACACGTAAACAACAAATTTTCTGATTTGGAAGGAAACTGGGCTCCTTACCAGGTTCAACGTGAAATGCATTAATTAAGACCAATAATTCATCACTTTCCAACGCAGAAAATGCTCCAAAAGTTCGGATACACAAGGGTTCAAAGTCGTTCTATGTATTTGGGTCCCATGTGAATCATGTAGGACGCACAAGTGCATTGGGCGAATCTGGACACATGTTTTCAGGATCTCTTCCAACTCACCTATCTTGCAATTAGGGTTATATACCTCCTAACTCAAGGAAAACCCAGAATGAATTCCAAATTTTGAGGTTTCAAAACTCGAATTTGGGCAAACTCCAATTTACCTCCAAGTTAAGGTTTGAACTAATAATTCAAAAAAACCTCAAAATTGACAAACTTTTTCACACTGAACTTACAATTTTCATTAAAACATAGTCGTAAAAAGGATTAATCATAGTTTTCCAAGAGAGGATCCAATCAAAATGGTAGCTTTGCAACACAATTCGTAACTTTCTTGTACTTTCTTACTAAGCAAATAGCTGGGTAGTAGTAAATCAAACAAGGGTCTTCTTCTTCTTGTTATTACCTCGTTCTGTTGGAGAGCATAGGGAGTGAAAGTGAAAGGAGGGCCATGGATGTACGGACCGAAACCCCGATCTCTACAGAGCTTCCCATAGGCTTTTGGGTACCCGAGTCCTTCGTCAATTGCCATCTCTTCTTCTGTAAACAGAAGATCAGCCGTCATTGTCGTGTTAATTTCTTCTTCTTCTTCTTCAGACAGAGAGAGTGAGAGTGAGAGTATGGGGAAAACTAAGAGCTGAGAGAAGTAATTTGTTGAGGAAGAGACCAACGGTCGACTTAATTTTAAACTAAAATTTAATGTGCCAGGCTTGCAAACGGTGTGGTGCGTAACGGCTAGATAAGCTGGTCCTACAACCTTAAAATTTCTCAACGGCGTAAGTACCATTTCAGGTTTATTTTGTTTAGTAAAAGACAAGTTTGCCCTTCATTAGTTTAAGGGGACGTTTCCTCTAACCAATAAGTTATGAACAAGTTGTCCAAAAATGTCAAGTTGTTTCGACTAACCCATAAATTGTAAATGGTATGGACGGGCGAAAGGGAAAAATGATGAGGAAGAAGTTGTGAATTAGTGCGAGCAAAATAACAAAATGCAATAACTTGTACTTCAAAATTTTTAGTGGAAACGTCCCCTAAGAATGTTTGACTGTATATACAAGTGGAGAAATTTTTGGGTGCAAATAGGGTCCCATTGATGTGGTACCTGTGCACCACATCTGAATCGTCCAAACATACAACCGACGGCTCAAATTGAATGGTACTGAGCTAATTTAAGAAAAGAAAAGAAAAGGAAAAGAGTGTTTTAATTCGAACCATCGGGTGCATTGTTCGGACGGCAGGATGTGTTGACGTGGTACCCGATTTGCAACCAAAAATTTCTCATACAAGTGAATTTAGAAGGAAGTGAGGGTAGTTTCGTAAAGGGAGGGGTGGAGCACGTTAGACCTAGTCAAACCGTTCATGACTACGAGCACCAATGATTTATATCATCATTCTGAATTTGAATATGAAATAAACGCAGGTAGATAGCTATAATAAAGTCCCTTTTAGCATTGACTACTGCACCAACGGATTGTTGTTTGACTTCGCGTTGCAAAAATAAGCAATGCTCTAAAACAACTATATTTCGTGCATAAATCAGTAAGAAAAATCAAATGTTTTCCCCAAAATTAATCTAGTTGCGGTTCCAATAACATTTTACGCTAATGTGAGGTGTATCCTGTGTTTTACCACTTTTCTCCACATAACTTTTTCATGTACTTGAGATTTGAAGATTTCAAAATTAGACGAGTTACACGTAAAACTAATATGAGATTCCCAATTATAAATTGGAAAATGAAAGCCCTACGGAATACCTTGTTCAAGGTCCACACAACATTCACCCATATATGGTGCTTTAATGCATCACATATGTTTTGGTTGGCAGACATAGTTGTTAAAAATTTACAATACATAATACGTATCTTATGATTTGTATCGTCTCCTTAAAAAAATGATACATATCCCATCTTATATCTTTTTTTGTATAGAAATTCTACAATACAACCGTGTATCATACAATTTATACACGCATCCTAATTCGGTATATATCCTACGATTACTTATTGAAAAAGAGTCGAACCTTATTTCAAGAAGCGGAACCCCAAATGTATTAGTCTAAGCCGTTTGATCCACTTATGACATCGATCTTTCTAACCATATGACATCTTTCAAACCATTTGATAGATATTCAACCTCAATGTAGAGCTTGTATAGAAGAAATAACTATACTTCGATGATGCTGCCAGACTTTTCTTTCCCTAACAAAGGGAACATAAAGCCTTAATATAATAGGTCCCAGTTGAGAGACTTGAAATTTTGCATCTTAAAAACTTTTTTTAAATAGAAGCATAGTTTGTTGGTGTTATTAGGTGTATTTACTTTTTAATTGTCTATTAATTATGATTAGCGTTGTTGAAACATAAACTAAATTTAGTATTTTGGTACAAGAAAGTTAAGTCCAAATAAGTCTAATTAACAAATCCCAAAGATGTAAGATATTATTGAAGAAGATATAAATATCTAGTTTTTAGAAATTCTAATAGCTCTAGAATACTCTTGTAAAATATCTAGAGTTCTTTTGTGAGAATTAGTCACATGTAAATTCTAAAATTATCTCAAAGGTTATCTTGTATGAAAATATCTTTGTACTAGAGTCTTCCATGGGTAGTATAAATAGGGATGCGTTCTAGCTATTTTTTACTGAGCCAAAAAAAAAAAAAAAAAAGTTCGAGTTCAAGTGTAGTTTATCCCGATTTGAAAACACTGCCACTAGACAAGTCGTGGGAGGACGTTCATAACTTGCACCAATAGCTTGACACCGAACATAAATCTATATGTTCTCCATTTTAACTATTTCAGTACCTCTTAATTTCTCTCTTGCTTTTTCCCCCTCTTTCTAGCCTTCAAATGTCTCTCTCTCCCAAATGCCTACTACTATTTATGCAAAATAGTAACTGACTGACTTTGAGGGAGTGGGTGAGTTGGGGATTGAGTGTTGTGGGATATGTGGTGTTGAGAGAAAGTGAGAGATGCAACTAACAGAGATGTTCAATTCATAAATTCATCGGTGAACTTTTTGGTATATCTTAGACATGAAAGGCAAGATTAGAGTCTTCTGTCGATTAAGGCCGTTTAGTGAAAAAGAGCTTGCTGAGAAAGGAAGAAACGTCCTTGTAGATGTGGATGAGTTCCTGTTGAACATCAATGGAGAGATAAGATAAAGCGACATTTATACGATCATGTTTTTATGGCTATGCCAACCAAGATGATGTATTTGAGGACATGAAGGTAAGCTTAATTTTCTTGTAAATCTTGCTATTTTTGCAGTTTATATGGTTAACTCATTTGATTTTCATTATCATATGATTTTCTCATTTTCTTTATGAATTTTGCAAGCAGTATTTGGTGCAATTTGCCGTGGATGGGTATAATGTGTGCATTTGTTTATGGCCAAACTAGTTCTAGAAAGACTTTCATAGTTTATGGCTTTGATGAGAAGGAATCCTGACTTACACCATGGGCTATTTCAGAACTGTTAGAACTGTGGCTCATATGTTAAGTATGAAGAGATATTAAGGAATTTTAGAAAGAAAGCCAGATGCCGGAGCGGAGCGGAGCGGAACGAGTAAAGCGAAGCGCAACGAGTGGAGCAGAGCGGAACGAGTAGGTATAAATACTATATGTTGTAAACCCCATTTCGTATTGTGGTAATAAGAACAGCAGCCGCTTTCGTTTCCGTGGACGTACTCGATTTTGAGGAACCACGTATATCTCTGTGTCGATTTCTTAACTGCTTTTATGCTCATGAATCATGTGTGTGTGTGTGTTGCGATCTTAACAAGAACTTTTTGAAATTCTGAAGCGTGACTTCAACAAATTCTCATTTTGTCTTTAAAAATAAGAGCCGTAGGGCAAGACTCTCACGAAATAAATAAAAATTTGTGTTTTATTGCTTTTTTTCATAAAAAGAACAAAACAAAACAAAACTGTTTTTAGCATTATCAATTTCCTTAATTCAGCCTTTACAAATGCCAATTTGGCAGCACTATAGAAAGGCACTTTGATAACTCAATTTCTTTGATAGGCATAAACACATAAATATGTTGATGTAAATTTGATTAGTTGTAGCTTAATTGGTGTAAGTTTCTCATTGCAAGAGGTCTCATCCAAACAAAACGACAACCCAATAGTCAGTCCAAGAGAGATTAGAGACGTGCAAGTTTCGTTGAATGTTGGTTGGAGTAGGACGTACAAAATGACTTCAGTCACTTCACAGAAAAAAATCCAAACACAATTGTCCAATTGTTTGGAACTCAAATGGATATTAAAATCGTTGATACCGTTGAACTGGTAAATAAAAATAATTAGTTATTAACGTCCGATCGGATTATTTTTTGAAACGAATAATTTGATCGGACAATGATAACTATATAAACGTCTTATAGTTTGAAAGGCAAAACGAACAGTGGAAGTTTAAAACTTGCACGTGCTATGCGTTTAATCTTTTAAAAACGTGAACTGTTCGATTACCACATTCAATTGAGATAACTTAGGAACCTATCTTCTTCGTGAGACACACCATATTTCGATCACCTACAACGACTTACAACTCAAAGCTCAACAAAACTTCAAAAGATAGGGACTGAAGCCTGGTTCACGGGTCTGAGTTCCAGACCAGTCCCCCTTAATATGAGCTTTCGATGGTTTGTTTCGGACCCGAAAAGTGATCTGAATTGCATGCTGTTGTGTTTAGATGAGTTTTTGAGAAATTTTTTATGAGAGTAATGATTGGAAGTAAGGGTAATGAGTTGAAGAAGATAGAGAGAAAAATGAAAAAAATAATTGGAGATAGAGATAATGAGTGGAGAGTAATAATTAAAATTAAGAATAATAAGTGTATTTTGAGTTGAAATTTTTTTTCCAAAACTTGATGAGAGGAGCACCTATGCCAAAAATCAATTGGATCGACGTATCTTATCAAATAAATAAATAATTACTTGGACTACTATTGTTTTTTTCTAAATAAGGAAGAATTTTTCAGTGGCGAGCGGATATCACGTGGTGCCTGCTCGGCACATTAAAGCTGTCCATTGCGGTTTTGGACGGCTCAAATTTGGAAAGAGAAAAATAAAAAAGAGTGGTGGAATGAGAGGAGAGAGAGGACGGTCCAAAAGTGCAATGGTCGAATGTGTCAAGCGAACACCACATGAGATATATCCGCACGGAAAAATTTCTCATAAAGAAGACCTGGGAGGCATTCCAAATTGTATTGGAGACAATCGGACCAAGACCATAACAAATCGGGGAAATTATTACCTGCTCCTGAAGTACCGCAATGTTGTGTTTTGATAGTCTTTTCCATCACATACTACAAATCGGGGAAATTATTACTTGTTCTCCGTTTAATAAACAGATTGGAAGTTAGGATTGGATTGCTAAGGTGGTAGTATTAGTAATATTTTGTTTGATTTTTAAAATTAGTCCGGATTGGTTGTCTCATGTGATGAACAATTCAGCCCATAGAGAGTATTAGCAATACCTTTTGGTATTTGATATTCGTAGTCCAATCACAACCCCTTCTCATTACCAATTCCTTCTTATTACAAATTTCTTCTATCAATCCAATCTCATCATATATTCTTATCTCAAACAAACATGATATTAATAATTCCAGCATCTAATCTCATCTCAAACAAACATAATTATTATCAAACTCTTCTCATTAACAATCATTTCTCATTATTAATCTCAATCTTAATCTTAATGTTAATTTTAATCTCATCTCTTTATAAAATTTTATTCATTTATCACTGCTATCAAACGTAATCTTAAAGCACCGCAACGTTGTGCTTTGGTACTCTCTTCCATCCACAAGTGTTGGTAGAAAATACTAGCAGAGAAGCACCACGTGAGGACCCTCGCGAACCTCCATCACCTCAATAATCGAAACAATAAGTCTACACTTACCGACCCTTTTCCCCGATTTCTTTCCCGACGCTGACGTGGCGGTGGGCCCCACGTCAGCAGGTACAAAAAAAAAAAAAAAAAAAAAAACCCCTCTGAAATCCTAATTTTTCCCCAAACCAGACCATTTCCCCCAAACCCCCCATCTGGAAAACCAACGAAAAGAGAGAAGAGGAGGAGGAGGAGGACCACCGGCGACACCCACCACCACCGGCGACACCCACCACCATCGGTGACTCCCACCACCACCGTCTACCACCACCACCATCGGCTCCACCTCCGGCGATCAACCCTTCGCGAAAATCGCGACACCACGAGCACCGACGCCACCACCGACGACAAATCCCATCGCCAAGGTCTCTCGCTCTCTTTTTCATGCTTCTTTTCCTTTGTCTAATTTCTCTTTCCTGTATCGAAATCCAATAGGGATTTGATACCCTCTCCACTCACATGGGTTTAGCTCGTTTGCACAGTAGGGGAAACCAGCCCAATTACCTAGATATTGATCCGGTAATTATATAAACTTGGCATTTCAATTTCAGGTTTAAGGGAAAGAATGAAAACTTTATGTGATTGTGTAACTTGGTTGTGGTGGCACTTAATTTGCTTAATGATTCACCTCTGTATGCTTCCTTTGCAATTTTTAGTTCTTCCTAATTAGTTCTTGTCGGAGTTGGACAGTTTTTGCTTTCTACTAATTTCTGTTTTTGGTATCATTGTCCTATAGTTTGATTTGAGAAATGCATGATTATTAATGTAATGCAGGGTTGGACAATTGCAGTTTGTTTTTGTTCCTATTAAACTGGTGGCCCCTGGACAATTGCATGATTATGGTGATGGGTGGTTTAATTCGATAATTGTGAAAACTATGTTGTAACATTGGTAAAATGAGTAGGGAACACAGCGGGAAAGTGTTCTTAGTTATTAGGTAAGTTTGGTTTCCATTTACTGTCTTGGTTCACAAGAAAATCATCCAAACCTTACTACAAATCTTTATTGATCTGTGCTTTTCATTTTATTTAGAAACTGAAACAACTTCGGAAAACGGCAATGAAACATCCATATGGTGCTCGAGTGTTTTCTTTTCCTATAAAAGTATTCTTTTTGATTGTTTCGTCATTATAGTTTCTCACTCAAATACACTGATTTGGCATATATCGTGATCGGTTGAACTACAGACTCAGCTGAGGGACCGAAAGACACAAGTTCACAGCATGAAGGGGCACTAAAGACAACTGCGCTACATGGAGAAAGTTCTGACCCCGAGGTAGACTTCGTAGACAGTTTTGTAGGTATTACAATGTTCAGTCAATTAATCTGCAGTCACTTTTTTATTAGCATTTGGCAAATCGTTGCGTCATTGTTCATAATGAATCAAATGAACATTGTCTTTTCAAGTATTAGAGGGCTAGACATTTCGGATTACAAATTATCCATCCCATGCCTTACTTTTGCTTTTCATGGGGCTGCAGAATGTATGTTTTTTTGGATATTCGATGAAGACTTTGACAGATGAAGATCTAAGATCCATGATAGCATCAACTCTTACTTGCCGCATTGATCATCAGTAGGTCTTTCTACCAAACTAAGTGAAGGTGTGAACCAAGGAGGGATAACATACTACAAGTGGTGAAGAACCGAGGCAATGGTCAAGCAATTAAGTCCCAAGTTGTGCTCAGCATCATGGAGAATTGAAGATCCATTAGAATGGTCTGTACGCAACTCAAACAAAGATGCTGAATCATTTGGTGGCGAAGAAGAGTAGAATCCTTTGATAGCAAATAAAATGGAGATGTAATTACTAGGTCTATTTGTCCTACAATTGAAATACTGGAATGTAATCTATTTTTGTTTTGCAAATGAGGTTTAAACCATTAGAGAGGAGAATGTACTCTTATTTATTTGCACGTGAATGATAATTAGTATGAGAATGACCATACTTATTTATTTGGCTTGTGAATGGTGGTTTAGAATGGAAAATGCCCGGCGTGGGCTTGTGTGTAACTTGATGCTATTCTTGTTGTTGTTCTAGTTGTATTGACTGAGACACGAGACATCGGGTTAGGACCAAAAATAGGGGAGACTCTGCCGAAATTTTTTCAAAACCTACCTTTGGTTAACCTAGGAACCAAACTTACGTATTTCCATCAGACCATTGCAACTACATGCTTTCAAATGCAAGGACCAAATTCAGAATAAACAATTTTAGGCTACATAAATAGATGATGTACATAAATTGAGTCAATATGGAAGAACTACATACTTTCAAAATTAGGACACGAAGTCGTGTCCGACACGCTTGCGATACGGATCAAGAGTTCCAGTGCATACCAGAGATTCCATTTCATACAACATTAGCAAAATATATTTTAGATGATTACAAACAAAAACTGAAATGCATACATTATAAATTACTTTCTAACAAAATACAAGAAACTTTCTACATCAACAAGCAAGTCTTCTACTCTTTGCCGTTATCCTTTGCATTCAACATATCTGTAAAAGAGATTTTTCCTTCTTTCCAACCTTGCCCTTGACTTTCCATTAAACTTGATTGCCCTCTTCCCCAAACTTGACTACTCGTGATACTTGATTGTCCTCTCCAAACTGCACTATTGAATAAACTTGGCATGTTGCTTTGTGAAGTTGGGAAGTTGCTAATAAATTGGTCAAAGCTTGCTCCGGTTCCGCCTTGTGCCATATTTGGGAGGATGGCTCCGCCTTGTGCCATACTTGGAGAAAATGGGAGGATAGCTCCGCCTTGTGCCATAGTTGGTTGCATATTATGAAGCATCATGTTGGGCCACATAAATTGCCCCATGTAGCATGGGTAACTCTGGCAAAAAATAATCAAGTTTAACATGAAACACAATAAAGGAATTATAGTACGAACTTAGTAAAAAGAAAATTTTCGTACATTTACATTTCCAACACTCTCTTGTGTCCCAAACACATGGCCATCCGGAATATTCTCAATCTCCTGAAATTAGTAAAAAAAATATAACTAGTAAGCATCCAAGTTAGGTATATGTCCATAAAGTAAGCAACAAATGAATATAAACTTATACCTTCGTTTTTTCATTAGACAATATCTTCTTTTTTGGTTCTCTTTTCTTCTTACCAATTTTTTCAACAAAATCTTGCTTTCTTTTAGACGGCGGTCTCCCTTTTCGACGAAGAGGTTCCGGGTCAAGGATGATCTTACTCTCTTTGGAAGCTAGAATTTCATCTCCAAATGAAAAGGAATCATTAGGAGTACCGAAAACTATATTACTTCCACAAACAACCGAAGATTCAAGTAATTCTTGTTTTAGCTCCCGTAGCCGTCCCATCACCTTAGCATACTTCTCTTCACAATCTTCCGCCAAATCGGCAACCTCATTAAAGAGATTGCACATGTTGTCATACCGACGTGCTTGAATTGTCCTTGATGAGTTATCGTAGTTTATTCGAATTTTGGTGTGGACCCTCTTCACATCTTTTCTCCATCTTTTCAAGACATACTTATCAGGTACTCTTTGAATTCCCCTATCATGGAATACTATCAGTTGATGTCTACACACCATTCCTTTAAACTCAAACAATCGACAATTACAATTGGCTTCATTGGTCTCGCCATTAAAATCGACGATAAATGACACACGTTTTCTCTTTTTCTCTTCTCCATATGTAATCCACTCTTTTACCTCATACTCTGACCAAACATCATCCCTTGTTTTTTTTTCATAAGAACACTTAAGTTTCCCAACAAATTCATCTTGAAACTCTTTCGCCTTCGCATTCGTGTAAGCACTTTGAAATTGATTCTCTAACCCATCTTCAATTATGCATGGGATGTAAGATTGCGAACTTTTCGTATCTTCATTTTTTTCATTGTCTACCTTTCTCGCCAATGCATTCTCATATTGCTCGACAAATTGCTTCAAGGTCGTTTTCGAATTGATGTAATCGTCAAAATAAGAATTCATGCTCTCACTTCTTTGTGTGGATGACATTCCCGCCCAAAATACATCTTTCACAAAAGCCGGCACCCATCGGTTCCTCTCTAAGTACAACCCATGTAACCATTCATTATCTTGAAGTTCGTACTTTTTGATAAACGCCTCCCAAGCATCCTCAAATTCATCTTTTGTAAGTGAATCATAAACCACACTGTGCAAAGAAGGTGAAATTGATTTATACGCATCGTACTTTCCTAACTTTTCTGGCACCTTTTTCAAGATATGCCATATGCACCACCGGTGTCGGGTGTTAGGAAATACGTCTTCTATAGCATTCTTCATGGCCATACATTGATCGGTAATAATTGCTTTAGGAGCACAACCCCACATGCACGTCATCCAAGTCTTAAATAACCATGAGAATGACTTGGTGTCTTCATGAGATATGAGTCCACATCCCAATAATACCGATTGACCATGATGATTGACGCCTACAAATGGAGCAAAAGGCATGTCATACTTGTTTACCAAGTATGTTGTGTCAAATGTCACAACATCACCAAATTCCTTACAAGCCGCCCTACTCCTTGCATCAGCCCAGAATACATTTCTCAATCGACCCTTATCATCCAAATCCATGGCAAAAAAGAAGTCAGAATTGTCAGCTTTCATCTTCATGAAATAACTATGCATTGCCTCAGCATCTCCTTCAACAAGTAATTTATGTCGCTCAGTATTCAAATAATTTCGGCAATCCTTCTGATTATATTGAAGGTTATCATGTCCCCCCGCCTGAATCTGAAGTGAGTCATAAGTCTTATACAACGGAATCCCAGCTTTATCATTCAATACGAGCTTTCTTTTCACATGTTCATCAAGAACCCTATTGCTTTTGTAAAACTTGGACTTTCCCGGGCTATATTCATGATTGTGCTCCAAGGCAACCCGATTTAACCTCCACTTTCCATCCGGACATATAGCAAAATTAAGACGTGCTGGACACTCAATTTTTGTTTGTGGCCGTGGTTTGACCGGATTGGTTGTTTTGACCTTTGCCTTTCCACCGCGACTACATTGAAAAGTAACATTCCTCAAGTTTCCATCTCTTCCCTTCTTGCTAGTTCTTTTAGCCACAGCAAACCCATTTTCTTTGGCATATCTTGAGTAATATAGATAAGCATCATTTGGTGTGTCGAATATCATTCCCTCATTCGGTTGCTCAACTCTATCTTCAAAATTTTCTGTTTCCTCTTTTCCATCTTCATTAGTACATATCTCATCACACTCCTTTTTTGAAGAACCACTCGATACATCGTCTTCATCTTCATTGTATCCACTCCATACGTCCTCTTTCTCATTAGAATCTATCTCATCTTGATTCGACGATCGTGGAGGCATTGTCGAAGGAATAGAATCTGGCAACATCGGAAACATCACCTACATGTTGAACAATTAACTAAGGTCGATAAATATTATCACAAGATAGGACACCCAATCAATAACAACTTCATGAGACAAAAAAAGACGGCCAAGTCATGCATCATTTTCACAACAAAATCAAAACTTTCACCAATAGGCATTAATAATTTCAGTTAAACAAAATCTCTAATTTCAGTTAGACAAAAAACCGACTCTAATTTCAGTTAAACAGGAACCGCTAGATTAAATAAAATGAAGAATTGGTTTTAGCCTTTTAGGATTAATGCTAAGTCTTCATAGTTAAAATAAACTCATATTGATACACCAATTTCTGTGGGTTAATGCCAAGTCTTCACAACTAAAAATTAAACTCAAATTGATACACCAATTAAGGCATCTAAAATCTCTCACTTTCAAGCCGCCACAAATCTCGCACTTACGCCACCATCGGACTCCGGTATCAATCTTAGGCTTAATGAAAAACTGCTAATTCCGTCATTCCAAACAAGCCCATTATTCATTCTATAGGCTAAATCCACAAAAAATAACCATCAAAATTCCCATTGTTCATCACTACAAGTCTACAAGAGTCCCACAAAAAATAGCCATCAAAGACATAAATGACATAGATCAAAGTTCTTCAAACACTTAACCAAAATGACAAAAAGTATACTCTCAAATCCAAAGACTGAAAAACAGTTTTGTAAAGTCAGAAATTAAAAATTTGCAACAAAAAATCATCGATTTATCAATAAGGACCTTGATTCAGCGAATGTGAAATTATCAATATTCTGTCCAAAAGGACAACGGAATCCTAAAACAGTACTAATTCATTGAATTAGAAGAGAAGTTCAACAAGAATGATAACAAGCATTAAAAAAATGGAGACTTGTAGATGTACACAAATGGTGCTCGTGGTGTCGGTGCTCGTGGTGTCGCAATTTTCGCGAAGGATTGATCGCCGGAGGTGGAGCCGGTGGTCGTGGTGGTAGACGGTGGTGGTGGGTGTCGCCGATGGTCCTCCTCCTCCTCTTTCTCTCTGTTCGTTGGTTTTCCAGATGGGTGGGTTTGGGGCTTTGGGGGAAATGGTCTGTTTTGGGGGGAAAATTAGAATTTCAGCGGGTTTTTTTTTTTTTTTTTTTTTGTACCTGCTGACGTGGGGCCCACCGCCACGTCAGCGTCGGGAAAGAAATCGGGGAAAAGGGTCGGTAAGTGTAGACTTATTGTAATCGAAAGGGTCCTGCTATTGGGCCCATGCATGCGTCGTTTAAGTGTAATACCTTATTCTTATATTTCTATTACAAGTGACGGACAGGACTCGAGTCTGCCATTGATTGCTTTTTGAACAAGGCTTACAGTCGTCCTATTCTACCTTTATTTTTTGGAAATGACAAATCTAACCTCCATCCATCTGTTCTTAAAGTTCATATACATACAAGATACTAATAAATCCTTGCACAAGAAAAATGCATACGTGCAGTGCTCCACCCCGAATATTTAGGTTTTTTTTTTTTCAAGAAAAAACTTAATTTCAGTTCTCTTAGGCTGAGTTCTTTTGAACTTAACTTAATTTATTTTTCTGATTCCTTTCATTGAAACGAATTGATAATCTACAAAAATTTAGCGCAAAACTAACAAATGCAAAAAAAATCAAATAAGGATAAAATTCTCAAATTTAAGTTAAATTCGAAAGAACTCAACCTTACTAAGCAACTATCATTGGCAAGGTTATGGGCAAAATGTGAGCTTCATGTATGTGAAGGTCTCACTACAAATGAGAGAGCGTTACAATTAACAGTTACATTGAAAATTTTCTCGTTAGCACTTTAAATGGAAAAATTATTGGGTGGTGTTGGGGTACCGCTACTTGGTGTTTCAGCACTCTTATCATCATACATTTCTGTGAGGTCCAAGACCACCCAGTAACTTTAGGCTCTCCATTCTTGTAAGAAGTGAGGAAGTATTTGAAATATAGTGTGAATATAGAAATATAAAGGGCTGTGATTGAAATTTATACGGATAATAAAATCCTCTATAATCACTTTTTTATTAAACAATACGTATTAATTTAATTCTCGAAAATGAAGAAATAAAAGGATGTTTGATTGAAGATACTTTAAAAGAGAAATACTAGGTGTAAAGAAAATGGATAAAGAAAATATCTTTAAAGTATATATGAACGGTTCAGATGCACTGTACATTAAATTTGAACAGTTTATGTACACTTTAAGAATATTTTTTTTGTCAATTTTTTTTGCCCCTAGCACTTCTCGCTCTAAAACTAGATCCTTTACAGCTCTTTTGGGGATTACACGGGAGAGAACTGTTCTTGTAGCAAGAGGAAATAAAAAGGGTTAAAAATGTCACTCAATTGCCCAAGATAAAGGAGCTCTGTCATTCCCCACTTTGATAGGACGCTTGCAATTTAAAAATTAGACCGGCAGCGCGCGAGACTTCGTTTCAGAACACTTTTTTAAAAAAAAAAATAAATATTATATGTTTTTAAATTAAAAAATAATATAAATAAAAAATAATTTTTTAATTTTTTTTACACCTTATCAAATATATCGATAAGATCTATTAAACAAGATTTATATTGATAGAAAAATTATTTACATAAATATATTATTTTTAAATTTAAAATTATTTTTTTTAAAAATAAATACTTATATTGAGTCTCCAAACGGAGCCTGAATCACACAAACGGGCGCACCGATGCGGTGTGTGGCTTTTCCGTAATTGAAATAACCACAAACTGGACTGAAAAAATCAAAAATCACTCCTCACTCACTCATTGGTTTTCTTGGGTGGAGTGTCCAATCAGCCAACCATGGAAGAGGAACAACAGCCAACCAATCCCACAACCCCTCTCCTCCACCACCCCACCACCCGGTGGCACCACCGCCTCCTCCGTCTCAAAACCCCCCTCTCCTCCGAACTTGCCGGCTCCGTCGGCGACCTTGGCACCTTCATCCCCATCGTCCTCTCCCTCACCCTCGTCTCCCACCTCGACCTCTCCACCACCCTCCTCTTCACCTCCCTCTACAACATAACCACCGGCCTCCTCTTCGACATCCCCATGCCCGTCCAGCCCATGAAGTCCATCGCCGCCGCCGCCCTATCCTCCTCCCCACCCCTCACCGTCCCCCAAATCTCCGCCGCCGGCATCTCCACCGCCGCCATCCTCTTCCTCCTCGGCGCCACCGGCCTCATGTCCTTCCTCTACAAGTTCATCCCCCTCCCCGTCGTCCGCGGCGTCCAGCTCTCTCAAGGCCTCTCCTTCGCCTTCACCGCCGTCAAGTACATCCAATTCAACCAGGATTTCGCTAAAGGGAAATCCGGGTCCACTCGGTCCTGGCTCGGACTCGACGGGCTCGTGATCGCCTCTCTGTCTTTACTCTTCCTTATCTTTTGTACCGGGTCAGGCGACGCACGGGCCAGCTTACACGCATCTGGAGACACTGAGGACATCGAACAATCTCAATCTCAATCCCAACGTCGCGTTCGAAAAAGATTGAGGGTTTTATCGGCAATTCCTGCCGCGCTTATTGTGTTCCTAATAGGAATTATTGCTTGTTTTATTCGGGATCCATCGATCTTTAAGGATCTCAAATTGGGTCCCTCGAAAATTCAATTTGTGAAGTTCACGTGGGAGGATTGGAAGGTTGGGTTTGTTAAAGCGGCTATACCTCAAATACCGTTGTCTATACTGAACTCTGTGATTGCTGTGTGTAAGTTGTCCGGTGATCTGTTTCCTGAAAAGGAAGTATCGGCGACAGCGGTTTCGATGAGTGTGGGGGTGATGAATTTGGTCGGGTGCTGGTTCGGCGCAATGCCGGTGTGCCACGGCGCCGGTGGGTTGGCGGGGCAGTACCGGTTCGGCGGCCGGAGCGGCTTGTCGGTGGTGTTTCTGGGGGTTGGGAAGTTGGTGCTTGGGTTGGTTTTGGGGAACTCGTTTGGGAGGATATTGGGTCAGTTCCCGATAGGGATTCTTGGGGTGCTGTTGCTGTTTGCTGGGATTGAGTTGGCTATGGCCTCAAGGGATATGAACACTAAGGAGGAGTCGTTTGTGATGCTTGTCTGTGCTGCTGTCTCACTCACTGGTTCTAGTGCTGCTTTGGGATTTGGGTGTGGGATTGTGCTGTTTCTGCTCCTGAAAATGAGGCAAATGGAATGGACTAGTAGTGTTGGGTTCTTTGAATGCAACTCCAAATCTTCTCTTCATGATGAAGCTGCTCAGTTTCAACCCTTGGAAGCTTAGGGAGTGTAGGTATTGTCATTGGTTCTCTCTGATTATTCAGCATAATTTGTGTACTGTTCTTATTGATTTTAGCATATGCTATCTCATAACGTTGCATAGAATGGTAGTTGGTGTATAATTATTTGTACAAAGAGTTGAAATTGATGCAAATCAATGGAAGTAGCTATCTTTCGTTTTTGGAGTTAATTTTAAGTAGCTATCTCATTCTTTCTGCTTGATTATGTCTGATCTAGGGCTAAATGAAACGCGGATTGTTCCCGTATGAGGAACGAGGGCGTGGTGCGCCATATGCAGTAAATGTAAGATAGGGGTAGACTCCTATATTTTATTAAGTTAAAATGTATTTCTTGCACACGATGAACAACTATTAAAACATCTTATTTTTCAAATTACTCATGTAAGACACCTTTCTCGGAGTATTTTGGTGAATTCTTTTACATTTTGTCTTTCAAAGCTACAATCTGTCTAGATTTTATTGGAACAAATGGGAAAAACATTGGGATCGCTTTGAATCGTTAAGTTCATCGTCTCAGAGCACTATGGTAGGGTGTTTCGAAACATGCATCCCAATACTTAAATCGTTAAGTGTTAGCTTCATCTGGTAACATGGGTCTGGTCGCGTGCTTCTTATATTCTACGAGAGCTATATATGCATATGAAACTCTAAAAGTAGTTTAAAAGACTGTTGAAAAAGGAATCAGCTTCTCTGGAATAGAAAGAAACCACGATTAGTTATCAACTCTGCTATTGTTGTCTATTTGGTTGTCTGCAGTGGCATATTGCAGCAGTTATTACCTCAAGGGCTCAGTAGAATCCCAAAGAGAAAGTAATCGAAAATGTTATGTGATTCACTGACATGGTAAGGATGAAACAAAGAAAATGACTGGTTATAGATTTACCAGATCCGCCATGCAAGAGTTTATGTATTTGGAGATTGCTTTGATCTTATGATCTTGGATTATGCAGTTTGGTTCCCTTTGCACTTTGCACGCCGCAATGGAGAATGGTATGAATCATGACAATAATGAGATCAGGACGAACAATTTTCATTCTGTTAATTCTGGCATTCTTCATCATTTCCCTCGCTACCCTAACGACTCAACTTCCAGATTTTGAACTCTCAATAGCCGATTTTGAAGATATAGATGTAACAAGTGCTAGATTATCGGCATTACGGAACATCAGCAGAACAGCAAGTACTCTCTCTCTTTCTAGAAATGACATGCTAAAAACAATTTCAGGCATTGAATCCGTAACTCATTGTTTCCATTTGGGTTGTAAGCTGTTAGTATCAAACTTCCAACGATGGGGTTTCTCTTGAGTTCCAAACCGTTGTCTTGAGTTCCGAACTCAGGTTCTATTGCTAGTAATCTATCTATGCAATATGAAGCATGGATACTTTCGGATACAAAACTTCAATAAGCAAGATATACCAAGTCTTCGTTAACTACTTCTATATAAGGATATCTAGTTTATTAGCTAGTTCTACCAATCACGGTGTTAAGAAACTTAAATAACTAGTTCTCCATATGAAGATATAGCAAATCTGTACTTATGGTCTATGCTGTAATCTCAGATCAACCTGAATCAGAAGCTCTTATCCATTGGAAATTGGCAATACCACTCCAACAAACCTTACCAATTTGCAAATGATTTGATCAATCATACCTCCTGCCACTTCTCTGCCTGATTGATCATCATTGGGGCCAGGGACGTCTTAAACGGGCATGTCATGAGTAGCAGAGCTAAATCTCTAGCAGACTTCATGCTGTAAGTCTCCAAACTGAGAGATAACGTAGCACCAATAGCCACTAGTGCATGGGTTTAGGCTGAAACAATCGTATGTGCATGGGTTAAAGCTGAAACAAACGTATATGTCTGATACTGTATACATGAAATTTCTGCACAGGAGTTTTCAGGCTTGCTTAGGTGAAAGGAACATTAACATCATGAGCTCCTTAATGCAGCACAAGCTTCCTGTTATAGACTTTTTCAAGAAAAACTCTAAGCCTGTACACATTCATGATTCATGCTTGTCGTGAATCCTGCCAAAGGTATGGCTGTTTCTTTGCAGTTTGAGACAAATCTGCCAAAGAGATCCACGGCATTATGTTGATATCTTCAACGAAATGAAAGAGTTCTTTGATTCAAGTCCAAAATACTTCTGATAGACTGATATCTTGGCTTCGGTCAACGTGGAATCCCCTCCACCTTGCTGGTTGATTGCATAGGCTTTGAAATGCAGCCTCTCTTGATGCAACTCAAAGTTTCACCAACCTCTTGTGGTCTCACGGAAACAACACTTTGTGATAGAAGTTTGTGTTTTTTTGTTCACTTATTGTTTCTTTGTTCCTTTTTGATTTAATCTTGGTCAGTGAAACAGGCATCTGTAGTCGAACTTATTGTCAGTGTTTATGTAATTTGTATGACTCCCTTGATTCATTCAGCCTCATTCCTCTTGACATCCCTGAATTATCGACTACCCCAGATGAGCGATATTTGTCCGGACTGTAGTTGATGCAAATCAAGTTCAATGTTTGGGAGATTGAAACAAGGGTGAGTGGATCGGTCATGAGCCTTGCCTTTGTCTTTCTTGGACATAGGTGTGAGCTTAGTCGCATAAATTGTCAGTAGTACTCTTTGTTTCTGCTCTCAATCCTCGGCCTACACTCATTCTTTCAATCCTCTCTCTCGAATTTTAATAGTTTGGAATGTTTTTGAAAGACACTTTTTTGCTCGCGTACACAAATTATGTGACTAAGTTTCTGATTCACTTGCTAACCTCATTACCATCGGCTAGATAGCTACATTCCCAAGCTCATGCAGTCTCATCATATCTTCACAATGAGTCTATTAGTTACTATAATTAAATAGTCACAAAAAGGTGATATCTTACTAAACTTTTTTTCACCTATTCGTGGAATTGAGAAAGTGGGAGGGAGTTGTAGATAACTGTGGAGGGAGATTTTAGAGATCAAAATAGAGATTTGCATTTGGAGTGGGAATGAATAGTGAAAGTCTATATGCATTTTTTTTATTAAATAAAAATTAAATAGAGATAATGGATTTCTTGATAGAGAAAGACAAAACCCATGAAAACTTTCAGGACTTTCACGTAATTAAAACAAAAGCTCAAGTTACAGAAATCCAAAGTCAGGACATAATGTTGAGAAATAGTTCCAATGGAAATGCGAAAATTGGAATGTTGCCAGATGATTTATAAATTCCAACTTTGAGAATGGAAATATTCTGTACTGTCAACAGAGAATTTCTCACTAGGTTGAGTCTCATTTATTGCTAATACGATCAAATACATGTTGATAGTTTTCACATTATTGAAGACTGAAAAAATAATCTGGAATGTGAAATTTGTAGTTTACAACATCAACACAAACACACAATGAAGTAGTGCAGTGACAAACAATACCAATGATTCAATGACAAGCTCAAATTTTGATTGCCCCACTGGGCTAAGGGTGGCTCCACCAGTGGTCAAAACGATGCTCAATGCTCAGGACGCGGGGGCTCTGCTGCCCCTGGTGGGGGCAGCAGCCCCAACCCACACCTCACACACCTCACACACGGCACATAAAGTAAAAAAAAAAAAAACTCTTCCGCTTGCAATCCTATGGAGCAGAAACGTGATTATGACAGCCTTAGAGTTAAAATTTAATTATGTCTCTTTAGAACAATATGATCAGAATAATAAGATCTGCGCGTCAATTCAAACGGATTGAAAATTGGAGCACTTAATTTTTTAATCATATTTTTTAATATATAAACGGTCTAAAAAATTAAGTGTGCCACTTTTTAATTCGTTTGAATAAGTACGAAAATCTTATTATTCTAATCATATTATTCTAAAGAGATATAATTAACTTTTGTCTATAGGACTCTCATAATTACGTTTTTGATCTACAGGATCTTAAATAAAGAGCAGATACTTAATTATGAGAGCCCTGAAACAAAAATTAATTATGATACTTTAGAATAATATAATTAGAATAATAAGATATTCGTACTTGTTCAAACGAATTAAAAAGTGGCACACTTAATTTTTTAGACCGTTTATATATTAAAAAATATAATTAAAAAATTAAGTGCTCCAATTTTCAATCCGTTTGAATTGACGCGCACATCTTATTATTCTGATCATATTGTTCTAAAGAGACATAATTAAATTTTAACTCTAAAGCTCTCATAATCACGTTTCTGCTCCATAGAATTGCAAGCGGAAGAGTTTTTTTTTTTTTCTTTTATCAAAACGGTGCCGTGTGTGAGGTGTGTGAGGTGTGGGTTGGGGCTGCTGGCCCTGGCGGGCAGCAGAGCCCCGCGTCCCAATGCTCAATGCCATTACCCTCGAAGCTCAGTTGCCTCGAGCTCAATTTGTGAAATTTTACGATTCTTGGATTTGTTGGCTTTGATGCTTCTGCAAACATAGAGAGAGCGCCTAAATGTATAAAAATTAAAAGAGTAAATTAGAGAGAAAAAATTGGACACGTCCATACTGTTGAGCACTTGAGGCCCTTTGCGGGTATACTTCGATAAATGACAATATCTTTCATTTCTAAAAACTTGTCGAGAACATCAGCCATATCAAACGATACTGTGATCGGATACTAATAAGTAATAACCACATAATCCTTGAGTTCTCAAATATAAAGACTTGTAAACAAATTAGAGGTGGACTTTTTGAAATATAGGTACACTCATGTGATGTAGATCCGATGTCTATATACTGATTTTTTTTTTTCCTTGGTATACATTGTAAGTCTGTATCTGTATTAAAACTATTATGCGGAAAACAGATATAACAAAGATCTTGAATTCAACACATCTCAAGAACAATAAATAGCGTACCTTTGTTGGCCATTATGATTAGAAAGAACAAACCCCTTAATTAGAAACACCTTAATTCTTGGCTCATTTTCTTCTTTCTGTCTTTACTTTTTTAGAATACCCCAGTACTTTAATTGATGGAAAAAACCATAAAAATAAGGGGGTGGGTATTCTATCTTTTAATATAGGAGAGAAGAGGGCCTTAGAGATAATTATTAAAAGACACATAGTCCATCAAAGTCTCTTTTATTATCAAGAGTTTTTCAACATCTATAATTCTAATTAGTTATCGTAATGAACCATATAATTTCATTGGCTTATTTGATAGTGGAGTCCCACATACACAAAACGTGGAGGCTAGTGGGCCACACTCATAGGAAAAACAAACATTCTCCCACTTGGCCCATCAAGCCGATTGTGATGCATAGTGTATTTCTTCAAAATATGCATTTTGTTTAAAACGACTCAAGTGGACTCCACACTAAAAAAACTTGACACATGATCACGGATTTAAAACAGCCAATTGGTTTAAACCAATTAGAAACTTTAATACTGTAATTAATTCAGACTACCAATATGACTCATAGCAGTTGTATAGCATCATGCCATATTTCCTTCTATGCACCACACCATTGATAACCTTCACTAACCAAGTTCATAATAGGAAAAATATCATTATTTAGGCTGTAATGCCTAAAACCCCTGTAATTTGTCTTGTCAAAACATTTCCTGTTGAACATAATCTAAAATAATATGTGTACACATAATTGGAAACAGAAAAATCAGAAACAAACTTTTATTTGCGCTAAATAGTATTAATGACAATAAGCACTCAACTACTAATATCAATGATTGCTCAAAAGACCCATTCTAATAACATGTTCTTTGTATGTCTTTGGATGCAATCTTTTTGTCAACGGATCAGCAATCATAAGAGTGGTGCTTATATTTTCAATAGACACTTGTTGTTTCTGGACTCGTTCTCTAACAACCAAGTACTTTACTTCCATGTGTTTCGAATCACTAGACTACTTTTCATTCTTAGAAAAGAAAACTGCAGCGGAATTATCACAATAAATCTTCATCAGTCTGGCAATTGAGTCGACAACACTAAGACCAAAAATGAAGTTTCGCAACCATAACGCATGACCTGTGGCCTCAAAGCACGCCACAAACTCGGCCTCCATTGTAGATGAAGCAATAATGGATTGCTTCACACTCTTCCATGACACTGCCCCACCAGCCAATAGAAAGACATAACTTGATGTAGACTTTCTGCTTTCGTGACAGCCAGCAAAATCAGAATCCGAGTATCCAATCACATCCAAATGATTCGATTTGCTATAAGTAAGCATATAGTCCTTGGTTCCTTGGAGATACCTCATAACCTTCTTCACTGCTTTCCAATGTTCCATTCTTGGATTACTTGATATCTGCCCAGCGTCCCTACTGCAAAACTAATATCCGGTCTAGTGCAAATCTGGGCATGCATCAAACTCTCTAATGCTAATGCATATGAAATTTCATCCATTTGCTTTCTTTTTAATTCATTCTTTGGGCACTGATTTTCATTAAATTTGTCACTCTTGAAATGGGCACATCACTTACTGAGCAAAACTGCATATTGAATCTCTCTAGAACTCGGTTAATATACCCCTTCTGAGACGGTCCTAGCAGTCCTCGAGATTGATCTCTAAAGATCTCTATGCCAATAACATAAGCTGTCTCACCCATATCAACCATTTTAAAGTTCTTCGAGAGATACCCCTTAGTTTCATGTACTAAACCAAGGTCATTACTGGCTAATAAAATATCATCCACATATAGCACCAAAATAATAAATTTACTCCCACTGAGCTTCAGGTATATAAACTGATCAGCAACATTTTCTTTGAATCCAAAAGAGATAATGGTATCATTAAACCTTAAGTACCATTGTCTGGAAGCTTGTTTAAGACTATATATGGATCTCTTTAATTTGCATGTGAAATGCTCTTTCCCTTTTATTGCGAATCCTTCAAGTTGCTCCATGTAAATATCCTTATCCAAACTACCATTCAGAAAAACGGTTTTCACATCCATCTGATGCAACTCTAAGTCATAATGAGCTACTATGGCCAAGATGATTCTAAGTGAGTCCTTCTTTGACATAGGAGAGAAGGTCTCTGTATAGTCAACGCCTTCTTTTTGAGTGAAACCCTTGGCCACAAGTCTGGCCTTAAATCGTTCGATATTGCCTTTTGTATCGCGCTTGGTCTTAAAGACACACTTACAGCCGACTTTCTTACAATTAGTAGACAATTCAACGAGATCTCAAACTTTATTCTGGTCTATTGATTTCAACTCATTATTCATAGCGTCAAACCATTTATTAGAATCATCACTATTCATGGCTTGTGAAAACGACATCGGGTCTTTCTTAATCCCAATGTCGAAATTCGATTCTTGTAGATATACCACATAATCATCTGAAATGACAGACTTTCTTTCCCTCTGAGATCTTCTCAGAACTGCCAGTTGTGGTGGTTCTACAATATTTTCAATGGCGGTATCGTTATGAAGTGGAGAATCATTACTTACATGTTGTTCATTCTCCTCAACCAGTTGAGGAATAACAACTTCTCCACGAGAAAGAATTGTTGGGATATCAACTCTTTCTTCATCGAAATTAACCTTTCTTGATTTCTCACTCCCACTATTTTCGCCATTTTCTAGGAATTTCGCATTGCCGGTTTCAACTATTCTCGTACTATGTTTAGGACAGTAAAATTTGTACCCCTTAGGCTTTTCTGGATAACCAATAAAATATCTAAAAATTGTTCTAAAATCTAATTTTTTCTCTTGTGGATTATATATTCTAACTTCCGCTGGACAACTCCAAATATGTAAATGTCTTAAACTGGGTTTCCTTGTCCACAACTCAAAAGGAGTAGTTGGAACTGCCTTACTAGGAACCCTATTTAAGAGATACATAGCGGTCTAATACTTCACTCCACAAGGAAACATGTACAATTGAAGAACTCATCATATTTCTAACCATATCTATAAGTGTACGATTACACCTCTCAGCAACACCGTTCTGCTATGGCGTACCAGGCATTGTGTATTGAGCATGAATGCCTCATTTTTTTAATAGTTTGGCAAATGGGCCAGGATTTTAGCCTGACTCATCATATTTTCCATAAAACTCACCACCTCTATCCGACCTCAGTATTTTGACATTTCTATCTAATTGTTTATCGACCTCAGTAATGTACACCTCAAGGATGTCAACAGCTTGAGACTTTTCATGAATTAGATATGCGTAACCATAACGTGAGAAGTCATCTATAAAGGTGATAAAGTATTTCTGTCCAGTAAAACATAGAATAGGACTTTTGCAAATATTAGTATGGATTATCTCAAGAAATGCATTGCTTCTAGTTGCACCTATCTTTGTGTGTTTGGTTTGCTTTCCCTTAATGCAATCCACACAAATTTCAAAATCAATGAAATTTAGGTCTTTTAAAATTTCATGCTTCCCCAATCTGTCAATTCTGTCCTTGGAGATATGCCCTAATCTTCTATGCCATAGGGTAAATGATTTTTCATCAATTCGACCACGTTTTAAACCAACATCCGAATGTAGGGTCACTAATGATTGTGCAAACTCATGATTCAAGACAATTTTATATAAACCATCGTATAAATCACTAGAACCAACCATTATTGAATTAAACATCAATTTGAGTTTTCGACAACCAAATGAAACTGAATATCCAGAACAATCTAATTTAGATAAAGAAACCAAATTCCTAGAATAAAGGGAACATAAAAAGTGTCTTCAAGATCTATCTGATGACCCATCTCTAAAATCAAGCAATAGGTACCAACAACTACCACTTCAGTCTTGAGACGGTTCCCCATAAAGACAAATCTCTCACTCTCTTTTGATTCCCAGGTTGAAAGGTATCCCTGCAAAGAATTCGTAATGTGAGTTGTAGTACTAGAATCAATCCACCAAGTATTTGAAGGAACTTCAGCAAGATTTGATTCGTAACATACAAAAGAAAGATTATTACTCTTCTTTTCGAACCAAGCCTTGCGCTTGTTGCGGTCCTTCTTCACGTGTCCTTTACTGCCACAAAAGTGACCCTTGACAGTAAAACCATTATGAGCCTAACTACTTTTCTCAGGTTCACTGACTTTCATTGGTGAACATGTTCTCACTTTACCCTTTTTCTTTATAGCAACTTGAGTCACTGCCAATGCAGTGTGACGCCTTTCCTTTCTTAATCTCACTTCCTCATGAACACACAAGTTTGTTAGCTCATTCAAACTCCACTCTTTCTTATGAGCATTATAGTGAATTTTGAATGGGTCAAACTGTGCTGGAAGTGAGTTAAGTATAGTCTGAATAAGGAAAGGCTCACACACTTGAATTCCCAAGGTTGCAAGCAATACAACTTTATCATACATGTTCAAGATATGCTATTGAACTCCACTACTATCATCATATTTCATAGTGCTTAACTCAGCCATAATCGTACATACAAGTGACTTATCAGCAAATTCAAAGCAATCTTCCCCAGCCTTTAGGTATTCTCGTGCAGTGAAATAAAGAACTATAACAGGAAACAAAATAGGACAATACTTAATAAAAGCTTTGAGAATTATAAATATTTATAATAATGAACTATTGATATCACCTAGGTCCTTGTTTAGGCGAAACCTAAGCATACCTATTGTTCACTCATTAATTAGGTGCAACATAATCACCTAAGTAGGTCTAAATAATTTATAATGATGAACTATTGACATCACCTAAGTCCTCCTTTGGGTGAAACCTAAGCATACCTATTGTTCACTCATTAATTAGGTGCAACATAATCACCTAAGTAGATCTAAATAATTTATACAGCTTATCAAGTTAGTCATGTTATCTTTGGATATCCAATCCTAACCTGCTAAGTTGCATAAATTACTCACTCTACCCAGCTCATAATTATTTAAATGTGACTCTCCTTTGGGCCTAGTCTCATTTTTATAATTATGATTGCAATCGAGAATATCATTGACTTAATTGTTACCCTTTTAACTAAACTTTAATGTAATTTAATATTCATAAGTTTCACTAACCTAGGCCACTTTGATGACTACCAAATTAGTAATTCCTATAAATATTAAACTAACCAATGATATACTCTATTCTTTTATTCGAGTTATGCCGGTGTCATTCTTTTATCCAATCACTTCTACCAAAAATAAAATATACAAGTATTCTTTTATGTGAATGATTATTCGTTCAATGACATTCAATATAACCATAACTCTTACATATACTGTAACACAATAATAGAAAAACTTTCCCGATTAAGTGCTTCAAAACAATCATACATTATTGTAGAAAATATAATCTGACAAAACAAATTAATTTTGTAAGCATGCAGTTATGATCTTTATTTCTATTACTAAACACATAAAAACAGAATCACGATTACAGCAAGATCATTTTCCAGTCCACTAAGCATGACAAATAAATGAATCCCAATTACGATTCAATCAATTTTACCGCAACTTACTTACCCAATCATTATGCAAGCAGTATTCATATATAACAGAAGGTGAACTATTAGTTGCGTGAAGGAGTAAAACTAATAAACTCCATCTAGCAATATCCACTGCGGAAATTTAGATCTTAAAATCACATAGATTACATGTGAAAAACAATTAAATGCCGAGACAAGGACTGTCTATGCCGAGACAAGGACTGTCTTTACCAAAACATTATCAACCAACAAAAAAAGTTAATGGTTTATGCTAATATATACACTTATTAGCCCATGAATCAATGTCGACGATAAATGAGATGAAAAACATCCTTTCTATCTCTCACCAAAGAACGGCATAGTAGCAATAAACTATTAGTTACATAAGAAGTAAAATCGATAATATGCTCCATGTGTCATCATCAACTGTGGAAAATAAATCTTTAGAAGACATGTATGATAGGGATTCATGAACCGTAGCAAACAAAATTCAAATACCAATAAAAATCAAAGATCACCTTTGCCATATTATAAACTGCTAATTCACGAACGTCGGTTACCTGAAAAACACGTGAGTATCACAGTAGCATAAAATTGGGTCTGATGTTTCAGTTTACTCGATAGGCAATAATTTGACGCATAGCAGTATGTTGAACATGATTAAATTCCAAGATGTATTGATTCAGAAAAAACCAAACTCGGATACCAACTGTAAGTCTGTATTTGTATTAAAAACTATTATGCGGAAAACAGATATAACAAGGATCTTGAATTCAACACATCTCAAGAATAATAAATAGCGTACATTTGTTGGCTATCGTGATTAGAGAGAATAAACCCCTTAATTAGAAACACCTTAATTCTTGGCTCACCTTCGTCTCTACTTTTCTAGAATACCCTAGTACTTTAATTGATGGAAAAACCGTAAAAATAAGGGGTGGGTATTCTACCTTTTAATAGTGGAGAGAAGAGAGCCTTAAAGATAATTATTAAAAGACACCTAGTCTATCAAGATCTCTTTTATTATCAAGAGTTTTCCAACATCTATAATTCTAATTAGTTATCGTAATGAATCATATCACTTCATTGACTTATTTGATTGTGGAGTCCCATATGCACAAAACTTGGAAGTTAGTGGGCCACACTCAGTGGCGGAGCCACTTGAGGACGAGCGGGGACACGCGCCCCCGCTGAATGCTATTTTTTTTTTCAAATTTTGTATTTTTTTCTATAATTGGCTTCTGAAATTGTTTGTTTAATGAATAAAAAGAGAGTCATCACTCACCATTTGAAACTCCTCAATACATAATGTCCAAATTTTTAAGTGACTAAACCATATGCATTATACTTCATTAATTATTCACAATTTTAAAAGTAATCTTGTCTTTGTCGATAGAACTCAAAACGTGTGGTGAAATAGAGGTTTAAGCATAAAATTTGAAATGAAAAGCACATTTTTTCTGATTGGATCAAGATTGCTGAATATTAACATTTTGGTTATTGTGTATCTAACTGCTATTAGACCTGGCCCATTGAGACAATTCAAACAATTGATTTGTTTTGATAGTTTATGAAATTACTACCTTCCTTAGTAAATGTGTTTAGCTTTTTTCTTAAAAATTATTTTTTAGCATAAGCATTCTTTTATTATTTTGGTGTTGCTAATTATGTTTTTTTTTTTTTATTGAAGTGTGTTTAAAAAGTGCCCCCACTCCTGTTAATTCCTGGCCACGCCACTGGCCACACTAATAGAAAAAACTAACATACATCTGTGGCAATATAAGATACATATGCTGTTGAATATATATATCAACACTACCTCCAAATGAGATCATCATTCTAGAGATTTTGGAGGAAAAGTTAGTTTGGAATTAAATGATTGAGCTTTTGAGAAGTTGAGATGCAAATTAAGAATCGTAATTGGAGTGTTAGCAAATAGATATACTCTCCTGGACTTCATGAATAACTAATTTTGTGAGTCTTTTAAAGAGAGATGTGGGTTGAATTGTGGCTCTAAGATGTGAAGAGAAAGCATTAATTAATAAGACAAGAAGAAGATTTTCAAAGATGATTAATCCATTGACCAAGTTGACATTAATGAGGAGAGAAAGCAACAGATAGGAGAACTCACCTACGAGAGCCCCCAAAGCACTAGCGGCAGCACCCAAAGCACTAGCGGCAGCACCAGCACCAGCAGCGGCACCGGCGGCACCAGCGATTGGAAGGAAAATTGAGCCTGCATCAAGTACAAAGATAAAGAAAGGAATTGCAGACAACGAAAGGATAGAGGTTCACCACTTACAGGTGATGAATAGAAATAGGCAACTAGGTGAGTTCGGTTTATGAAAACTATGGCAAATTTTCGTAGCCGACCCTCTAATTTTACAGTTGTTTCAATTTCGTCCATCCAGTTTCAATTGCAATCAAATATTTTGTAGTTTGTTTTATATTTCAAATTAGTAAAATCGTTAACACCGTTAATGAAACTAACGGAAAAATTGGTTTGAGTTTCAGGACTCTCTTAGGATGCCCATTGAAAGACCTTAAAGTCAAAAATTCATTATAACCATTTAAGATAAAATGATAAAAAAAACAAAAAGATCTTGGCACCGGTTCAAATAGATTGAAAATTTGAACACTTAAGATTAATGGTCATAATGGATTTTTTGGCTCTAAGGCCTTTCAATGGGTACCCTAAGAGAATCCTGAAACTCAATAAGAAGCCTTAAGATGCTCGTTAAAAGGCCTTTGAGCAAAAAATTTACTACGACAATCTAGGATAAAATGATAAAAAATATTTCGCACCGGTTCAACCGGATTGATAATTCGAGCACTTATTTTTTTAATCATAATTTTTAATATATAAACAGTTCAGAATGATGCCGTTTTGGGGCTGGTCGTGCCTAGAGAGGAGGGTAATTTAGTAATTTTACCCTAAAGGAGACAAAGAGAGGACCGCCTCAGGGGGATAATTGGAGCGCAAAAATCATAAAAACTTACTTATTTTCAATCCGTTTGAACCAGTGTAAAAATCTTATTTTTCTGATCATTTTATCTTAAAATAGTCATAATAGATTTTTACATCATTTATATATTAACAAATATAGTTAAAAAATTAAGTGTTTCAATTTTTAATCTGTTTGAACTAATGTCAAGATTTTATTTTTCTGATCATTTTATCTTAAATAATCATAATGAATTTTTGGCTCTAAAGTCTTTTAATTGGCACCTAAGAGAGCCCTGAAACTAAAACCAATTTTTTCCTTAGTTTCATTAACGGTATTAACGATTTTATCAATTTAGAACATAAAACAAACTACATAATTTATTTTGTTACAATTAAAACTGGAGGGACAAAATTGAGATAACCTTAAAACCAAAAGGACGACTACAAAAATTTATCCTAAAAACTGTGACACTCCTTTGGAGAACAATAGGTAGGGACTCAAGGGAGTGCCAGCCGAAAGATAAGATTCATAAGAAAAGCTTACACAGAGGATTACATACCCGCTGCAGCGCCCACACCGATGACTGCCGTAGCTATTACAGCGCCCACCACTGTTGCTGCGAATGTTTTTCCTTTCCCCTGAAAATTAAAGGAATGAAAATGATTTAGTTCCGTTCCAGAAATCTTCCTAAAAAAATAGCAGCATATTTCATATTTTTGAATTTAAAAATAATATAAATAAAAAATAATTTTTGATTTTTTTTGCACCGTATAAAAGATTTTGGTGAGATCTATCAAACAAGATCCATATTCGTAAAAAAATTTATTTACGTAAATACATTATTTTTTAGCTTAAAATTATCTTCTTAAGAAATAAGTACTTATTTAAGGTTCTGGAACGGGACCAGGTCATTAAAAAAAAAGCTTAAATATCACAACAAAATTAAACCAAGTTATCTATGATTCTATGTACGTAGTAGGTTTTATGATGCCCACCCCAACTAATTGGGATTAAGACTAGGTTTGATTTAGTTTGCATGTTTTATGATATAAAATTAGACACAAAAGAAAAGGAAATGAGGTAGAAGAAGCTTCTCTTTGTAAGGAAAATTTAGAAAACTACACCCAGTTTCCCTAGCTCTTAATAGGCTATAGGGGTATGGGATTTTGTACAAGAAGGCTTACCCTACATGCATTAGCGACTATAATGAACAAGTTATGTATAGATAAATGAATTCCACCAAGCTAGTTTGACCAATTTGAGAACGCCTGAACCCCACGATTACGTGAACAGTTTCACTTGCAAGATTAATTATAAATTAGGACAGAGAGATAACGAAGTAAAATAAGTAAAAGAAAATTTTTATACAACTACAAAGCCAGCAGTCTCGTACTGGACAGAATGCTTTCTATGATTTCAAAATTTTTGTTTAATAAACGTAATTGAGGTCTATTAAACAAAATTCATATTGTATACAAAAAATTATGAATTTAATGATATAACCAATTTTTTGAGAGGTCCCAAATGGTAAACAAGAGCAACAATTTGGGACGGAAGGAGAATAAAGAATATACTAAGGTAGTGAATATAGTTGTGTTTGTATGGTTGTGACTCGTGTGAGTTTTTTTTACAGTTCTAATTATTGATCGTAGAGCTGATGAATCAACCGAGCGTTCGAGTGGTTTAGGGTTCTGTACTTACATCTCTATCGGAATGATCTATCGATTCTTATCTAATTATCTATTGAGTACATACTATTTTGCCCCTTAAAATCTTGAATTAATTCTTATTCTTACAAAAATTCATTTTAACCCCGACATATGCCGTAGTAAACCTTGTGTCTCTGAAAGTTAAAGGGCAAGCCCGGTACACAAGGCTCTCGCCATTATACGCAGGCTTCTATTCTATGCTCTTTTGACCCGTCTTAGCCAAGGCATGACAAGCCGATTGCTTGTCACCGGGCATGGCAAAGCACGAGACGACTCTACCGAGCAAAAACTAGATTCCCTCGGCCGCTTGCCTTCAATTGCTCTTGCTTTCACGTCCCGTGGGTAATGCTCGAAAAAAAGACAGAAAACGGAATGCTCTTTTAACCAGTTTAGACAAGGCATGGCAAGCCAATTGCTTGTCACCTGGCATGGCAAGGCACAACACGATTCTATCAAGCAAAAACTATTCCTAGGCCGTTTGCCTTCAATTGTTCGTGCTTTCACGTCCCATGGGAAATGCTCGAAAGAAAGTTAAAAAACGGCATGCTCTTTTGACCGGTCTAGCCAAGGCATGGCATGCTGATTGTTTGTCACCGGGCAAGGGAAGGCATGACACGACTCTATCAAGCAAAAACTAGATTTCCTCAACCGTTTGCCTTCATTTGCTCATTCTTTCACGTCCTGTGGGTAATACTTGAAAGAAAGTTCAAAAATGGCATGCCCTTTTAACCTGTCTAGCCAAGTATGGCAAGCCGATTGCTTGCCACATAGCAAGATATGACACTATTGAGCAAAAACTAGATTTCCTAGGCCGTTTGCCTTCAATTGCTCGGGCTTTCACGTTTCTTGGGTGATGCTCGAAAGAAAGTTTGAAAATAGCATGCTCTTTTAACTGGTCTAGCCATGGCATTGCAAGCTGATTGCTTGTCACTGGGCATGTCAAGGCACGACACGACTGTATCGAGCAAAAACTAAATTTTCATAGCCGTTTGCTTTCATTTGCTCGTGCTTCTCGTGGATAATCAACTGGAGTATGACTAGGCTTTGTGTTACCACTACAAAAAAAAAAAAAAAAAGGCCCATAGCGGCATTTGAAAAACACCGGGAAAGACCCGACAAATGCTAGCAAAGGTTTCTGTGGCGTTTTGCAAGCGCTAAGGATGCCAAAGTCGGCTTAGGTTTCTGGCGTTTAAGAAACGTCACAAATGATGTATGGCAGTGTTTTTCGAAAAAAGTTGGGATTGTTCACGAGTAAAATCGCCTCTTTGGCGACGTTTTTCCAAAAACGCCAGGAAATGTCTTCTATGACGGGTTTTTTTTTTTTTTTTTGAGAAACGCCGATAATAAAAGCGTCGGAAATACCTTTTCTTCTTGAAGAACTTCACACTCAACTAGAAGAACTCCACACTTATCTTGAAGAACTTCATTTTCTATCGCAAGCTCTAGTTTCTTCCGCTCTACTTCTGTGTTGCAGTTGGCTTGTTCAACAATGACATCTGGAAAGTAAATAGGTAAGTATCCAAAATGTGGGATGCTGGAAAGATAAGCCACAAGCAATTCATCTTTTAACTATTTGAAAAATTGGACAAGCACGTTCTGCACATCACAAACAGTATGGTGCTTAAGTCTAAGGCAAAAAAAAAACAGAATGGTGCTTTGAAAATCTCTCAGAGGACACATATGCTGTCACACTCTACCCCACATGAAAAAATTATTTCGTGGTCTAGAGGCACTGCTATATGGTGTCCCAACACCCTTACCCACCACACATTATTGGTTACTCGTATAAAGTGTATCCATATTTCTATTTTGGGCTTCAGTAGATTCTTGGATCTTTCCATTCAGCAATCAGAATAACTGTTTCCATGGCATATAACCTTTAAATTCAAACTAGTAAGTAGTACCAGGACAAATGTGTTGTAATTATACATGAAGTTACTGGTGGTAAAACATATATTTATACACATGAACCTTGCCGAAGAAGAAAACAAAACAAAACACAAACAGAAGTTTGTATACAGCAGCCGAAGCCCTAATTTGTGTTAAGTCACGTGCATTTCCATCCCATTGAGTATGTCGTATGGTTACTCTTTGTTTTGAGTAGAACTGTTTATATAAGTGGCATTAATAAAGGGAGCTAGCATAAGATACACCACCTAGTGAGTATTTACTTAACAGATACCAAATCAGAGAATAAACGTACAACTCTAAAACCTGTAAATAGTATGGTTTTTGTTTCACAACCACTATTGGCATCATGACATTTGTTATTGTACCTGCGCATCTATCATCAAATGACTTCAGGCAAGCCTCTTTGCAGTTATGAGCAGCATTTTCCCCTTTTTTTAAAGCATTACAAAACTTGAATTCCATCAGAGATTTTGACCCTATATTTGCTAAAATGGGTTGGATGGCCGATTGAACCACCTGAAAAATCAGGAGAATATGCATTGATAATAATGAAGACACATCAAATAATATCAAAGATAAATATTTAATTATTATAAACCAGTGACCTGGTGGAATCAGGAGTATCCAGAAATGAGAAGCTAAAATGATAAAATACTCTCCCACTGTGAGCTTAATAAGGGAGGGAGTCTTCGATGAAATTACAAAACACAAGGATGTGGTATAAGGTAGGGCGTGTCACATGCACCATAGGACCAGAAACAGCATCTAATTAGCCTTCTTGAATTGCAATATCTCTTCCTCATGTCACTGTGCAAATTCTAGGTCTCATGTTTAAGTATCTCAAAATGGAGAACGTGATTGTGTTTCGTACTTTGTTCCACACAGCAACTTGGGAAATTATTCTCTTTTAATCCTAAGACTGCTTATACATCATGGTTTGTTAAGTGAATTGAAACTTAGCTGGCCGATTACCAGCAATGCTAGACTCAGATACGATACTAGAAATCTCAATAAGTTGATTTACTGATCTCAGTTTTTTGTACCCTTTGATTGGATATTGAGCACAGATTCTAAGTTCCTACTATCTTTCAGCTGTGCATTGTTGTGAATGGGATACTCTCATCACCTATAGCACATTTAATGGTATAAAAATCCAAAACTTTAAACAGCCATCAGGAGGCTTACTAGCATCATTTCCTTTCTCAAGTGCTCTCTCTTTTCAGACCTAACATCTGCATCATAATATTCAGTCTCCTTATCGTACCTGCAAAAAGGAATGCATTCAGTTTAATGGAAGCACGTAGAAGAAGATCAATTCAAGTGGCAAAATGTAAAATGAATATTGCTAAGGTTCTGTTGATTCTAAGCATACTGAGAGTAAAGTTCACAAAGAAGACATAGTTCTCTCCAGTTTTATGAGACTAGAACTTCTGGATATTTTATTCCGAAGACGTATCATGAGATTTGTATGTTATGACAGAGAATCCGAATCAGAACAGAAAACACAAACATGATGATTTAAGGCTAATCCCAAAGCTGGTAGACGATAAAAGTATTGCTAGAAACCTAGAATTACGAATTTGAGTTAGATTGGATAGTGTAAAATATGTGCATGTAAAAATAAACTACTCCAAAGTAAGCAAAATTTCTAGACACAGATGGAGCGAAAATAAAACTTGCAAAAGAAACAAACAATTAATGTGGGCTCACAAGCAAGCGTGTTATGGTCCATTTTGCAACCGAGGGAACTGTCTGTTAACACTTATCAAGAAGGATATTACTCAAGAGCACAGCGCTAGATGATAAAACATAATATTACATGGACATTATGTTTACTTTGTGTCAAGTGCGGGTGCAAGTGCGCATGCGTAAAAGTGGTTCATATCAAATAGTACAGACATTATTATAATGATTTAATTTTCCTGTACTTCTATATATGTTGTCAGATAAAGGTGTTTTACACACTAGTATATATGATGTTATAAAAAAGGTATTTCACTCCATTTGTCATTAAAGCATGAAAATCCATACACTTATACGACTAGCGTATGAGGGAAAGTATCTGGACATGCGTACCACAAGACTTATTATCAGGGATGGAACAAAGATTTTACCCTAATAGTGGCAAAATGTATATTAAAAAAAATAAAAAAGATGCATTCCAGTATTAGAAGTCATCGACTCTAGAAAAAATTAAAATAAAATAACATAACAAAAACTTAAATGATGTTTGTTATTTGCACAAGAAGTATGAAAAAAGACCTACTTTAATTTAATCTATCTACTAAAGTGAGGCATCTTGAATTGTGTTCGACAATCTTCCATGTCATTAAAAGCATCGATAGAATTGACGTCAAAACTTCTAGTTATGTCATTCTCAATGTATGTGATCAAGAAACTTGCCAAAACTTCTAACTTCAATTGAATATTAAAAAATTGAAGAAGACTAATCTTTTTCTTATGAAGTTTTTGAGAAATTCACACAAAACGCTAGACGATAAATGATTTTTTAATGTTTCGAAAGTCCACCACTACACTAAACAAGAAATCCACACAGTGCCGCCGTCGGAAATTTGGAACCAAGAATCATAAATAGAAAAGGAATCCAATCTATAATACAAATCGCGACGGTGTAGTGGCCCACACATTTTTCCTACATAAATTTTCACCATTGGCTTAACACACATTTTCCTGCACAAATCTCCACCTTTCATTCAACCCTTGGCATTTGAATGGCTCAAATTGATTTCATCCGCCGGTTGATTTTCTCAGTTTTTGGAAATGAAATTTTCAGTTTGAATGTTCAAGTTTTGGATATGTTCAGTCAATATTCAGTCACCTACTTTATGGGAATCTTAATTATTGGCATGGCAAATTTTTGGAAAGATTTGATTGGGAGAAATAATATAATAGCAGAATTTTGGGTGACAAATTTTTATGGGCAGCTTGATTTTTGGTAATGATTTTTGATTGCCAATTTTTGGTAATGAAAGCTTGATTGAGCAATATAGTCTTCGACTATTATTCTCATAATCTTTTATTTTCTCTCTCTCCCCCTAAACATTTTCCTTCCAGTTTTCTCTCATAATTTTTTTATTTTTTTGATTGCCGATTTTTGATAATGAAAGCTTGATTGAGCAATATAGTCTTTGACCCTTAGTTGTTTAGAAAATTAGTTCTTTGTTTTTTATCCACAGTGAATTTTCTTCTCTTTTTTTCGGGTCAATTCTTTGCTCTCTCTTCACGTTGTTTAGAAAAATTGGGAGTTGGAGTTAATCGAAAAATTCTTCCAACAACCATATTGCACGGGCCTCATCTCATATTTGAAATTGTCAATTTTATATTTGAATGCCAATTTTACAGCTTTTAGCGATTAGTTTTAATTCCATTGTTATATCCATCACAAAAAAAGTACTTGCAATTTCAAAATTCAAATTCCTTTTGCTATCATAACCTCCTCCCCCTTCTTTCTCTGTGTGCGTGCGTGCCCGTGTGCTAGGTTTCGATGAATTTCTCATTGTTTTTTTTGTGCCAGGGAATCATTTTTTGTTTTAATAAAATTCTCATCCAAGTTTCTACCGTCGCTCACAGGTCAGTGGTGACTTCTTAATTTTTCTTTTTTCTCTCCTATATTGCAAGCCTTACACTTTGATCTTGCCAATTTTACAGCTTTTAGCGATTAGTTTTAATTCCATTGTTATATCAATCACAAAAATTTTAAATAATGTATTCAGGATTGGAGACATCAGTAATTGTGTAGTTCTTTATAATATCAACTTAATCAATTTGGCCGATAGGTTTTCTTTTCTTTTTTTTTGCAGGGCTAGCTTACTCAACTAATTTCCAAGAGACTAATCTAATTCTCGCCTAGAGGGGGGCCAAGAAAAAAGAGAGTCCTATGTTTGCAATTGAGGAACTATACTCTAATCATTTGTATGGCTTGGCGTCTTGCTTAAAACCTTATTTTTGCTTAAAGAGGCTGCAAATTGAAGCATCTCTAATTTTTAAGTTTACCTAAATTTTTTTTAGTTGGCTACCAAGTAACCAAGAATGTTGGCAGAAAGGGAGATTAGTTGGAGTGATCAGGAAAGAAAGAAAAGAAATTTAAGGGAAATTTTTGTTTCATGATCAATTTAATTACACACTTACTAAACACATGTTCGGTTTATTTTTTTCGCAAATTTTGTCACACGAATATTGAAAAAAGTATGGTCATGGTCAATAGTAATAGTGGGTAATTGATTTTAGATTCGTTGAGATTATATTTTGTCGTGCCTTTAGAAAAGACAATTAGTTGATGAAGCTTGCTTTAAAATGTGAATTTTGAGATCAGACGATTTGGGGGGAAAATTTCAAAAAAGCCCCTGAACTTTCTGACAACTTGCAAAAAAACACCTGAACTTTCACTATTAACAAAAAAACACCTAAACTTAGCATTCCGTTAGCAATTAAACCCCTGCCGTCCAATTCCGTCAATTTTTAACGGATGGAGCTAACGGAAGGCGTTAACTTTTTATTTTTTTTTACTTTTTACATTCAAAAATTACTTTTAACTCTTTCTTTTTTTATTGGTAAATAAATATGCAATAAAGTTCTTTTTTTATTCTTACTATTTATCAAAAATTACTTTAACTCTATTTTTTACTATTTACAAAAATAACTTTAACCATCTTTTTTGTTACTTTCAAATTTTACCTTTTCCCTTCTCTCTCTCTCTCCCTCTTTTTTTTTTAGAACTTTAACCCCACTCCACCAATCAACTGCCAAAGCTCTAGCTCTAATTTTAGAAATTCGAAATTACTCTTTTTTTTAGCATTCTTGTTTTTTTATATTTTTTACTTCCAAAATTACTTTTAACTCTTTATTTTTAGTAGTAAATAAATATGAAATAAAGTTTTTTTTTTACTATTTATCAAAAATTACTTTAACTCTAATCTTTACTATTTATAATAATAACTTTAACCCATTTTTACTATTTATTGCATAGTTATTTATGACTAAAAAAAAGAATGAGTTAAAATTAATTTTTGGAAGTAAAAGTAGTAAAAAAATAGAAAATGTTACAAAGAGGAGGTTAAAAGAACTTTTGAATTTCTGAAATTGTGGCTAAGGCTTTGGCAGTTGGTTGTGGGGTTAATTGGTGGTGTGGAGCCGATTCTAATAAGAAAAAAAGGGAGGGGGGGGTGGTGGGGAAGGTAAAATTTGAAAATAAAAAATAGGGTTAAAGTAATTTTCGATAAATAATAAGAAAAAAAAGAACTTAATTGCATATTTATTTACCAATAAAAAAAGAAAGAGTTAAAAGTAATTTTTGAATGTAAAAAGTAAAAAAATAAAAAGTTAACACCTTCCGTAGCTCCATCCGTTAAAAATTGGCGAAATTGGACGGCAGGGGTTTAATTGCTAACGGAATGCTAAGTTTAGGTGTTTTTTTGTTAATAGTGAAAGTCCAGGTGTTTTTTTGCAAGTTGTCAGAAAGTTCAGGGGCTTTTTTGAAATTTTCTCCGATTTGGATTAAAGCAGTTTGTTGTTCGAACTTCGAAGGCATGGACATGCGCTTTTATTTTTTGAATAGTTGGAATTGCTTGGCAAGGGTTGAAATATTGCACGTGAGCTCAGTATTAAATTATGTGTGCCGATTGTTTGAGCATGTGCTAATTGTTCAAGGTGTGTTAATTATTTGCCTCTACTACCTATAAAGCAGTTTAAGGCCCCTTTCCCGCTTAAAGATTTGACTTTTTCTTTGACCTTGTGATCCGGTTTCCCCATTCAAAATTTGCCCAAAGGAGCAACACCAAATCAAAGGAGAGACCGGACTCATAACTGTAAGTTATTTTCCTTCTTTTTTATTAGCAAAATTTAGGTATTTGCAAGAATGCCTCAATGGAATAAAAAACTCTATTTGCAAGAATTTAGGTGACTGTTTGAGCCGTGCCTTTGGGTATGGATATGCACTACAAGAACTTTGTTTGAACCTAATTTTAGAAAAAATCTTCCCGTATAAATTAGCTTCATGCATTGGCAAGGGTGGTCAATAGTTTCGTAATTTATTTTAGTTGTATTCAAAACGCGTTGCGCCGTGCCTTCAGGCATGGGCAAACCCTAGTATACTAATATAGCACTATGCGAGAACTCCTATTTAAAAAAAAATTCAATATACGTGGTAATATGAAGTAAAAAGATTAAACATGGTATTTTAGCTAGCTTCATAATTTAACTAAAATAAATTTAAAAAAATTTATAACCTTAGAAAGAATATGATTCAAACATAACGAACTAACGAAGTACCGCTCAACGTTTTCTCTAACTAATCATGGTATTAACTTTAATTGTAAGAATTCTATTTTTAATAATGAGAGAATTAATTATTACAATTTTGTTTATCAATGCAGGTTGAGTGAAAGTAAATTATTTTGGTTTATTTTTAGTCAACAGTATTTTATTTTTGAATTTGATATAAAAGTTAAAAGTAAAATTAAAATAAACCAAAGGAAAATAAAATCAAAACTTATCAAAACATTTATGGTGTCCAAAATATTTGAACCTTGGTCTTGAGTAAGATCTACAACCACTAAAGCATAACTAATTACTCCACATGAGTAGCAAGAGTCATTACCTAGGCCTTGATCCAAGGGGAACATAAGAAAGAAAATCAGTTTGCCAAAAAGCACCGCTGGGATTTGAACCAGCGACCTTCTTTCTTCACTCTTATATCCACCTGTGTCTCTCAGCCAAACAACACAATTGGCCCATCTCTATCATCGGTATGTCATTCCTAGGACGGTTCTAAGACCTTTTAAGGCATGTGATTATAGTGTGGAGCCCACAATCTTGTAAGTGTGGGTGTGCAAATGAGTGTGTAAGTAGGTGTGGTTGTAGAATACTTGATTAAGTTTGGACAACCAACACTTGCACCCTTGTCAAAGTGTCAAAGTCTCCTTGTTTTGTTTGAGCAAAACCTGTAACACATGAGAAGTTTTTGGGTGCAAATTGGGTACCAGCCGAGCACTCTCTGTCCTCTTTCCTTCTGCTCGAATGGGCTGCTGGGTACAACGTGGACTATATCCAATTTGCACTAAAAAATTTCTTTGAACACAGAAGTGACAGATCCCATGTAAACGAGGACAAACGAGGTCTAGATTTAGTATGCTTTTTCAAACTCTTAAGAGTCATGATAAAGCTTACGCAACATGAACACCAGTCATTATGATATGCTGCTAAGACACTGGAAATGAAATTCACTGATGAGAGGTTAGCTAGGTACTTACCCGGTCAAACAAGAGTCGATTATAAAATTATACTCCTCCCGGAAGCCCGTTGCTGGATGGGTTCGTGCACCCTCTTCTAATTGACGCCTCACCTATAATATTTGCATCCAGCTTAATTGGTCATTACAAATGGGTATCGCCACAAATCCACTTCAAAAGCAATATTAATGCAGGGTACCTTATTTGCTTTAAAGTCCTCAAGCATCTTGTCCGCGATTTCCCCACAGCATATATTAGCAACCATAACCTACACAAATATATAACCCCGTAAATAACACCAACCTCTAAATTAAGTTATGCAAATAGTAGTACGTACCCCGCCTAGAGTAGACTTTGAGGGCATTACGTACCTCGTCTTTGGGAAGGTCAAGCTTCCTGTCGTCCTTAATAGTTTCCCAGATCTCTTGTACTCTAAGAGAAAAGTTTGAACCAATTGTCCGTCGGCTATCTCCAGCTAGCCCACCAGGTGCTATGGAATGATTGAATCGCCGCCTTAAAATTTTCACCTTCAACACACAAAACACGAACTTATATATCAGAAAAGGTTGCGACCCAATCATTACTAACCATCTAAAATTATAGCTAAGAAAAAACATATTGCCCTTAGCTGCTATGAACATACATAAGTAGGTTTAATTTACACCAGTGCGGCATTTTACATGCGTACCTGCTCTTTAAAATCCTCTTCCCTCTCCACATAATTAGGAAGCCCCACAACTTCTATCTGGAAATAATATTAGTAATCACACATGAATTTATATACTTGCAAACTCATCCATTCTAAACTCTGCGTAGACAAGCCTAAGATAGTCTTGGGAGGAACTGTGACATCTTACATTAAAAAATGCATCCAACTGAGTTCCCTCGTGTTCTTCTGGCTTAGGGATGGAGCCCCATATCTGCAACAAATAAATAATTAGAGAAGTGACCGCGCGCATAAAGATTTTGAAGGAAAACCAAGTACATCACCTTGTGTATATCTTCCCTCAGAATAGGATCTAAAATTTTCAAGGGTGTCGTCTACAAACACAAATTAATTAGAAAAACACAAAGGAGAAAAAAAGGTCAAGTGCATGCCATGTTAAGCTTCAATTAAACAAAACAACATGTTAGATCAATTTAGAGATTAGCAAACACTAAGTAAAAGAATATGCAATGTAGAGCTACAAGATAAAAAAAACAAGACGAAACATACCCGTACTATATCACGTATTACAAACATCAAAGTTGTTTTACTTGGACGAGTAGGCAATCGCAATACGCCCTGTACAAGTACCATTGTAACATTAAACAATTGTGGGGTGCATGTAATTCAAGGTAAGTGCCTCTACAAAGGAAATACATGAGAGATACCCGGAAGACATGTTTCAAAAGAGGCTTACTTGCACCGTGCTCAAGACCAACACTATGGGCAAACCTAAATAACAAAAAAAATGGAGAAAAGTAACGGTATAAATTGTAGGGTATCCTAGAAAATCAGTTTAAGAGGAGTGCATATATATGAGGATGCACCTTGGTAGATTACGTAAATATAACTTACATATTTATTAGCACTATATGGGAAACAGCAAATGCAAAAAGGCCACTCCGCCTTTCAAATGAAGTATCATCCTGAAATAGCACATTAAAGGAAAATAAAAAATGGATGAAGAACAGTTAGGGAAAGAATCTAATTCTTGTCGATTTTGACAAAATAAAAGTCAAATATACGCTTACAAGTCACTGCATTATTCAATGATTGAAATCCAAATCCAAAATCGACAACCCAAGTCAACTATTATATATAGTTTAAGGAGTTAACCAAGACACAAACTTAAACCATGGATCTATGCTATTACAAGTCATCTTTGTAAGATTGCTTCAACAGAACAAAATGCTACAAACATACGTATTACATTCTTTGTCCAGTTAAATTATAGCCCCCGACCTTTATCGACAAAACGCCCAATCCAATTGAATTCTTTGAAATCCACAATTGAGTTTCTACAGCGGTCCAACTTAAGCTTTCGAATCTAGTTCTTCAATCGAGATGCTGAAGATACTGTTTAGTCCATGTGAGAGAGGCACTCTGCTATATTCCTTGGGGGCATCAATCCATGTAAACAAATTTAACAGGCAATAAAGCAACTACTCATGCAACTCAACGCGCCATGACCTTCAGAAAAATATAAACGAATAGCAACAGCTATGGCTATTTATAGGCATGCATGCGTCACTCACGGTAAATGTATAGACATGCACATTTATATGCAACTCAAAGCGCCATGAACTTCAGAAATAATATAAACGAATAGCAACAGCTATGGCAATTTATATGCATTTGCAAACACGCTACTAAATATAATTAATATTCCCTCCGTTCCAAATTGCTCGTTCCTTATACAATTTTGGGATGTTTCAAATTGTTTGTCCTCTTTGAAAAGTCAAAAAGCATTCAATCTTCCAAAATAGTCCTTTTACCAAAAACAATGGTTTCATTCAAAAACTGAAATGTCAGGGCATTGTTAAAAATTAATGTATCTTTTTAGGTGTAAATGCATTTATTACATGTCTCCTTAAAAATTTGGATTCCCGAAAAAGGGCCAACAATTTGAAACGAAGATGGTACATTGTTATGCATATAGGACATATGCACTTATCTTCCTGAAAAGGCCAATAGACTCACAACATATAATGGCAATAGGAAAACAGAGAGTGGCTGGGATGCAAATCATCAGGTCACGTAATTATCAGCTCTAAGTTCCATAAATGTACCTCTCGATCTCGCCCATCACTACCCTCCACATCCATTACAAGAGTGCAGGGTTCAATGTTAGCACATCTCGCCAACCAAATACCTTTAGTTGTTTTACCCCTGGACCAAAAAAAAAGAAGAACGGATCTCGTTACCTTATGTTGAATGCTCAAAGCAAATGTGTCCATAAACTAAAGCTTAATAAGCACATGCCTTCTCTGAAGTCCATCCAACTCCTCAAATTTGGACAAAAACAGATGATTTAATAGAGTGCTCTTCCCTGTTGTAGTCATTTAAAGTAATCATCAAAATCGGATAAGTAAAGCATATCTAATGCAGAATATACACAAGCAGGATAAGCCATAAACGAAAATGCTAGAGCAACAAAGACACTGCCTTCTTCAAGAACCAGGGATCGTGGGAGAATAAATCAATCTTGAACGGATCTGTTATACTTTACGCAAGTTAATTCATTCTTTTCCCATAAATGAATTGATACGACATGGGAAGCTACCAGCTTGCTTATGAGAGAATCAATATTTTTAGGTTAAATTGCAGGGACGCCCCCCTTCTTATCTATTCACTTTTCTCGAGCACACCCCCTCAACTATAAACTTTACCCAACTAGAACCCTCCTCTGTTACATGACCGTTTGTTACTAGGGCCAATATCACTGGTTTGGCCATTTTCAGGGGAAAAAAGGCCCTTTACATAGGGTAAAACTATTTGGACATGTGGCACGTTGCTTGAAACAAGAAGTGAAACGACGATAAATGAGACACGTGGACGACAACCAGTTGGGTAAAATGACCAAACCAATAATATTTGCTCTAGCAACAAACGATCATGTAACAAAGGGTTCCAGTTGGGGTAATAATAAAAAGATGAGGGGATCAATTTGGGGGCTTTGAGGGGGTGTGCATGAGAAAAATGAATAGGTGAGGAGGTGTCCGTGGAATTCAACAATATTTTTATACTGTTGCACAATGGCAACGCAAAATGCACATAAACATGGAATTTAACGAAGAAGACTCGTAGTGGGAATGCATGAACAGAGAAACACACAATTACTTAACTAACAACTAGAGGAGAGTAGTCGAGATCAAAATCATACCACTACTTTGTGGCCCTACGATGGAGACTACAGCATAGTTAAGCCCACATGCAGCCAGATTCACCTTCTTCAGAAACTTGTCTAAATCGACACCATTCCACGTGCCATCTTTTTCAATGAGGTGAGTCTCAAAACATTCATTGCCTGTTCCTGTTCAAAATACACCCGTGAATTAAAAAGAATTTCACTAGAGGTAAATAAAATTGGCCACATCGCATTGTCAATGCTAATGAATGCTAATAAATCTTCGTTATCATAGAAATGATGGGCCTCCTAGATGTACAATCAAGGTTGATCTTATGAAAGCATATGATTCGGTTGATTGGGATTTTTTGCTTGACACTATGATTGCTATGGAGTTTCCTACTATATATGTTTGTTGGATGGATAAAAGAATGCATATCCACTCCTAAGTTCTCTATCATGCTTAATGGTGGGTTAGTTGGCTACTTTCCGGGAGCTAGAGGCCTTAGGCCGGGGATCCAATCTCCCCCTACTTTTTTCTCTTAGTTATGGAGTCTTTTTCATCCCTTTTACAGTGGAATACTGAGGTTGGGGACTTCAAGTTCCATCCTTAATGCCAAGAGTTGGAAATTTCACATGTTGTGTTCGCAGATGACCTGTTTATTCTGAGTGGTGCTCATTTGGGGTCTTTACAGACTGTGTTGAAAACTTTGTAGGAGTTTCATGGGTTTCCTGGGTTACAACCTAACTTGCTGAAAAGTGCAATGTATTTTGCTGGTGTCCCTGATTTTGATAAACAAGTCTTCTCTGATTAATTTGTTGGGTATATATTCCTATAGGTCAACTTCCAGTCAAATACCTGGGGGTTCCTTTGATTAGTAAGCGGCTCACTTCAACTGATTGTGCTGTTTTGAAAGACAGGATTTTGGCTTGGATTCAGAGCTGGACACAAAAATCTCTTTCTTATGGAGGCAGGACTCAATTAGTTCAGTCTATCCTATTCAACATCCAAACATATTGGAGTGCCATTTTTATCCTTCCTCAAAACATCACTAAGGAGATTGAGAGTGTTGTATGTGCGTTTCTTTGGCCTGGAGTAGATTTGAAGCATACTGGGATAAAAGTAAGCTGGTCTTCTCTTTGTGTCTCCAAGAATAAAGGGGGTTTGGGGTTTCAATCCATAAAAGAGTGGAATAGAGCTATTAACATGAAACATCTTTGGGCCCTTAGTAAAAAAGCTGATACTTTATGGGTGAAATGGGTACATGTCTATATCCTTAAAGGTCAAAGCCTATGGAGGGGTTCCAATTCCTAATGAAGCTTCTTGGGTAGTAAGGAAACTTCTGAAGCTAAGACTTATCTGTAAGGAGTGGATGAAATATGTTATTGGTAATGGTAGGGACACCTTCTTATGGAGTGATAACTGGCATCCAGTTGGGGCTTAATTCCAAAGGTTTGGTGATTTTGTGGTGGTTCATAGTGGACGAGCTCTCACGGCTAAAGTATCTTCTATTACTGAGAATGGTCTCTGGAAATGGCTTAGGCAGCGCAACAGGGTCATTATGAACATTATTAGGCAAACTCCAGCTGACTTTCTCCCTAATCCATCTGTTCCTGATAGGGTCATATGGACATTAACCTCTGATGGTAAATTATCAGCAAAATCATCTTGGGAAGCCTGTTGGCATAGGAATTCTTTCCAACCTTGGCATACACTTGTGTGGTTCAACCAAGGTGTGCCTAGATGGAGTTTTATTACTTGGCTGGCTTTCTTGGGAAGGCTGTCAACAAAGGACAGGTCAGTGAATTGGGTTATGGTGGTGCCCCCTCTTTGTACTCTCTGCTTGACTGATATAGAATCCCATAGCCATCTTTTCTTTGAATACAAGCTTTCTAAGATGATTTGGAGGTAAATTTTGGCTAGAAATGGGATTGCTAGGCCAGTTCTTCCTTTGGCCTAGGAATTGGAGTGGGCAATCCAGTATAGACAAGGGAAAAGCTTACGTGATTCTCTGTATAAACTGTCTTTGATAGCCCTCATTTATGTTCTTTAGGGGGAACGGAACTTGAGGATCTTCCAAGGCAAATCCAGAGGTGTTGATGGGATTGTGGGTGAAGTCTTTAACTTTGTGAGAGTCAAGGTTAGCTCTCGGTCAGCTGTCAAATTCTCCATGCAGAATAGAAGACTTTGCGATGATTGGCTTCTAGATTCTAGGATTTTTTCCACAAATAATTGTTCATAGTTTCCTTGTGAGTTTGTTTTTTGGTCGTCTCTTGGACCTTTTGATGTATAGGTGGCCAGGAGATGCCCCTATTGATTCCTTGTAGCTTCATGTGCATTTTTTGGTTATATAAAATTTTACTTACCAAGAAAAAAGAAGTCTTCGTTAACAGAGAGAGAGAGAGATTGTTGGCATATCCGGCGGTACTGTCTGCACTCTCCGAAGGCGAACGCGAAAGCTGTCCATGCCATTGCCAGTCGCTAGAAATGGTATGGTATCTGGCCTCTTCGGAAGCCGTCGAGTCCCATTTACATGTTATATTTTCTGTGGATTCGAAGGTTAGTTCGATGGCCTCTCTGAGGCCGGATTGCAAGACTTGGTTGGCGGGGTCAAGCTCGAGGCCTTTTTTGTAAGTGAAAACGGCGTCGCTGTAGTTTTGGAGGCCTAAATGGGCGACGCCGAGTTGGGAGAAGGCCTTGGGCTAGTCGGGCTTGAGCTTGATGGTCTTCTTTGCATTGAATAAAGCCTCGGTGTACTGGTTGCGAGAAGCGTAGGCAGCAGATTGGTTGGAGTAAAGGAAGTGGTTGTCGAGAGAAAGGTCTATCGCCTCCATGTAGTGGCGGATGGCGTTGGCATTGTTGGGAATGCCTTGTATTCTTAGTCCCACATTGGTTAATTATGTTGTTCCCGTTTTTGTAGCCTATTATAAATAGGGCTTTTGGGGAACTTCTAAAGTATCTTTGAGCTCTTATATTGTGGCATTTCTAGAGTTACGGATTATAGCTGGCTCTTTGTATCTCTTCTTTATGTTGGTTAGTGAATCCTCTCTCTCATCGCCCGTGGACGTACCCATCTTGGGGAACCACGTATATCTTGTGTCTTTGTGATTTCTTGTTTAGTTTTCAATTTCTCGTTCTTAGCTTGCGTTCATAGCATTCGTTACAACAAACTGGTATCAGAGCCGTAGGTTGCAAAAACTAGGGTTTCGTTTCCGATTGTGGCTATGGCGGCTAAAGTTGAGATTGCGAAGTTTGATGGGCAGAGCAGCTATTTCAGTCTTTGTAGAGTAAAGATGAAGACTCTGTTAACCCAACAAGGATTGCACAAGGCTTTGTTAGGCAATATTAGTTCTGGAATCAAAGAGGAAGATTGTGATGATACGGATGCTAAAGCTCTGAGTTCTATTCAGTTGAGTTTGACAGATGATGTTCTTCGCGAGGTGGAAAAAGAAACTTCAGCAGCTGGAATTTTGGCTGAAGTTGGAAGGCATATATATGACAAAGTCGCTCACAAACAGGTTGTATCTCAAACAACGTCTTTATACGTTTCGTATGCGAGAAGGTATACCTGTTAAGAATAATTTAGATGAGTTCAATCGTACTATTATGGATCTGAAAAATATTGATAGTAAAATTGAGTATGAGAACCAAGCCCTAATTTTGCCATGTTCTTTACCACTTTCATATGAGCACTTTGTTACAATCCTATTGTATGGCAAAGACACAATATCCATGGAGGATGTTAAGGCTAGTGTAATACCCGCCTCGGATATTTCGGTATTTCGATTACTTTTAATTGAACTATTTGTTTTGGGGGTTAAAAATCGTAAACAATAGAATTTGTGAGGGTCTTATAGGTGATTTGCGATTAGAACATAAGTTAACAATAGGTCTCGCTTGCACGCGATAATCTTTATATAGATTTACAAGTATCCTGGGGAGATATTTTTCTCCGTTCTTCTCTCGTACGTGTAGAGAGAGAGAGAGAGAGAGAGAGAGAGTTGGGAAGAGGAGAAGAGAAAGAGGAGAAAAACCCAGTTTGTTCTTCACGAAATTATTCAAGATATCTAGAAAGCTTGTTAATTTCTGGTATTTTTACTAAGGGTTCAATAGTGTGTCTATTGTATTGTGTTAAATTTTCAGAATTTTTTGAGAAATACGGAAAAAGATAAAAATCGTAAATCAAGCTGTGGTAGGATTCCTGTTTTTGAGCAGACAGCTTACAGAGCTGCGTCTTTCATCAATTTTTTTTATGGTTAAACGATTCTCTTGATTATGTGTCCTTTTGAGTTTGAAAGATTGATAAATTGATGATGTTTTGGCATTGGAATTACTAAAAAGTATTAAGTATTTGATTTTTTATGAATTTTCGAACACAAACTGTTCTGCTGAAAATTGTGTTGCTCTGCTCAGAATTTCTGAGTTCGGAGGTAATTTTGACTAGGTTCCTTTGTTGTGAAAAATCAAGAAAAAATCAGGGATGAATTTTGAAGAGTGATAATGGTGTGTACCTAATTTGAGGTTTATTAGATGCATATTATAGGTTTGGCGGAATTTACAAGTTGGTGTGATCCTGCTGGATTTTGTATTTATGGCTCCGACATGTCTTGAAAAAAACAGTCATATCTTTTAGCTCGAGTATCGAGTTTGCGCACCAATTTTTGATTTGAAAACTAGACTCGTATACTTTTCGAATATGTAGGGTTTGTGGCTTATTTTATTATAGGTTAAATCAGTTTTTGGTTTGAAGTTGGCGGACGTCCAAAATCTGTAATCTTGGACAGTTGTATGAGTAACTTCGAATAAGCATAACTTTGTCGTCCGGACACTATGTTGGGCAAACTTTATATCCAAATTCATGTACCAGAAGTGTACTTTCTAACGGTGGTGGTCTCATGAACTAGTTCTAAATCTATTAAATGTTATGATTGTTCTAAGACAGATTGGTTGTGGAATATGTTGTCTTTTTGGAGAATTGGGAAGTGTTTGAGTTTCACACTTATCGTGGGATACTTTTAGGTATGGACTTGGAAATATTTGTATCCGTTAGACATTGTTTAGTTTCTTATTAGCTTTATAACATTGTGCCAAGTATTCGTTGAATTAGTAACTAATATGAGTTAAATTGTGGCTAGATAAAGAGCCGGTTATTCGGGAGGTGCCGAAACCTTAGTTTGACATACTTCGGTTGACATAAAGGTGAGTGTGTTTGATATGGTTATGTTCAATAAAGTATTACATGGTGTTGATTATATATCATGCTAATTGGGATTTAGTTAATGATATGTGTTTGTTGGGTGTTGATTGTATTCGCTAAAGGATTGTGGAGTGAGTCACACTATATCGTGGGCCATGCCGTCTAATTAACGGTGAATGGGAGTGTGGTGTGCGAGACACAATACCTTGGGTACATGGGATGTGGCAGACGTGCCACTGTATGTTGGTGTTTACACATGTGGTTATACGATTGAGTACTTATGTTGAGTTTTGTGTGGTTTGCATTCAAGTGAGATATTCCTTCAGGCTCTGTGGTATTTTATTGAATGTATTCTATATCTCACACACTCTGATTTTCCTTTTTGGATTGCCAGGTCACAGGTGGTCGTAGAGTTGGTCCACTACCAGTCGGCATTTTGGGGACACTTGGATTAGTATCGAGTGTTGGTATTTTTGGGTCGAGTTAGTTGTAATGGGTCAAACTCTAATTTTTGTTAAACTCATTTTGTGACTAAGATTGTCAAGTACTTTATGATTTCAAGTTTTTTAATTATGTGGGAAATTCTGTTAATATTTTAATTACTTATGTTGGGATAAGATGCAGCAACTTATGTATTATGTAAGTTCGTAAAATTGTTGACACATTGTTTACGTTAAAGTTAAGTCTTCCGATGGGGTTTTACTCTGTTATGTGCATGATTTATCGTTTAGATTTTGTTCTTTGGTGTGGAATGCCACGTGGTTGTGTCGGTTCGGGCCCACTTCGGGTGTCATTCCAGGACGAGGCATGATAGCTAGCCTATATTCGAAAGAATTAAGGAAAAAAGTGTCACGTGAAGGTGATGTACATGCGGAGAGTTTGTTTGTTAGGGAAAGAACAGTAGAATGGAGGAGTTGAGTAATAGAGGAAGATCCAGGTCATTAGGTAAGAAGAAGGGAAAGTGCAATTATTGCAAGAAATCCAGACACTGAAAAAGTAACTATTTAAAACTCAAGGAGAATGAAAAAGAAAACCAGAAATGGGATAAAGTAATTACTGGAATTGCTGAAAGTTCAGATGAGTCAGATAACGTGTTATTAGTTACAAAGGGCGATTCTCGCTCTAAGACCGAGTGAGTTCTAGATTCTGGATATTCATACCACATGTGTCTGCATAAAGAGTGGTTTTCTACTTATGAGGCGATCAATGGTGGTACAGTTTTGATTGGCAACATGGCTTGTAAGACTGTTGGTTCAGGAACAATTCAGCTTAGAATGCATGACGGTATTGTTAGGACTTTATCTGAGGTTCGACATGTTCCAAATTTGAAGAAAAATCTTATCTCCCTAGGTGCTCTTGATTCTCATGGTTGCAAATTCCTCAGTGAAGGTGGAGTTTTGAAAGTCTCAAGAGGTGCATTAGTACTGATGAAGGGTCAGAAGCGTGGTAACCTCTATACACTCCAGAGCAGTACAGTTATAGGTGCTGCAACAATGGTTGCTTCATCCAAAGTTTCAGATTCAAACTTGACTCATTTGTGACATATGCGCCTTGGGCATATGAGCGAGAGGGGGATGACAGTTTTGAGCAAACAGGGTTTGCTATGAGGTCAGAAAATTGAGAAGCTAGATTTCTGTGAGCATTGTGTCTACGGCAGGCAATGCAGGGTAAAATTCAGTACAGCTGTTCATCGCACCAAAAGCACAGTGGATTATTTTCAGTCGAATCTATAGGGTCCCGCAGAGGTAACTTCTAAAGGTGGTTTTCGCTATTTTATGAGTTTTATCGATGATTTCTCTCTTAAAATTTGGGTGTATATGTTGAAACATAAGAGTAACGCCTTTAATACATTCAAATAGTTTAAAACTTTGATTGAGAATCAGACTGGTAAGAAAATAAAACGTTTGAGAACTGACAATGGTATGGAGTTTTGTCTTGACGAGTTTGATAGATTCTGCAATAATGAGAGCATTGTAAGGCATCACACAGTGAGAAAAACCCCTCAACAGAATGGTGTTGTTGAACGTCTGAACAAGACTCTTTTAGAGAAGGCACGTTGTATATTGTCCAATTCCGGATTAGGCAAAGAATTTTGGGCTGAAGCCGTTTCCACAACATGCTATTTGGTGAACAGGTCTCCGTCGACTGCTATTGAGTGTAAGACTCCATTTGAGGTATGGTCAAGTCATCCAGCTAATTATTCTGTGTTACGTATTTTTTGGTGTCCAGCTTACGCTCATGTGAATGAGGATAAATTGGAGCCACGGGCCAAAAAGTGTATTTTCTTGGGTTATGCAGCAGGTGTCAAATGGTATAAGTTATGGTGCTCTAATGATTTGAAGTTTTTGATCAGTAGGAATGTGATTTTTGATGAAAATTATCTGATTAAGGGGTCTAAGCAGGTTAATGACACAGTTCAGGAACAGAGTATATTCCAAAGTAGGTGGAGTTTTTGAGTGAATCTTCCGACTCAGGGAAGAAGCACATTGATAAGCCAATTGAAGAGGAGTTCAAGAGTTCAAACACAGAGGTTGATGCGTTAGTTGAACAACCACGCACTATTGCTAAAGATAGGCAAAGGAGGGAGATTCGGCCTCCTGAAAGATATTCAGCTTATTCTGAGATGGTGGCCTTTACTTTATCAGTTGCTGAGACATTTGAGTATGATGAGCTTTCAAGCTATACAGAAGCTTTTTTGAGCGCTGAGTCTGCACAGTGGTTTGTTGCTATGAATGCAGAGATTGAGTCTCTCCAGAAGAATTAAACATGAGAGTTAGTAGAACCGTTGAAAGGGAATAGGATTGTTAGGTGCAAGTGGATCTCCAAGCGCAAACCAGATATTCTAGGGGTAGAAGATGTTCGGTTCAAAGCTCGGCTAGTGGCAAAAGGACACAGCCAGGAGGAGGGTGTTGACTACAATGAGGTATTTTCTTCAGTTGTAAAATATAGTTCCATTCGCACTTTACTTGCTATTGTTGCATGTTATGATCTTGAGTTAGAGCAACTTGATGTCAAAACTGCGTTTTTGCATGGCGAGTTTAAGGAATAGATTTATATGCGTCAGTCTGAGGGATTTGTTGTTTCTGGTAAGGAGAATCACGTTTGTTTACTTCGTAAGTCTTTGTTTGGCCTCAAACAATCCCCTAGGTAGTGGTATAAGCGGTCTGATACTTTTATGATAAGCCAGTTATATTCTAGGAGTGAGTATGACAGTTGTGTGTATTTTTGAAAACTTTCAAATGATTCATTTGTTTATCTACTGTTGTATGTTGATGATATGCTTATTGCTGCCAAGAGTATATTAGAAATCAACAGGTTGAAACAACAATTAGGTGGTGAATTTAATATGAAAGATTTGGGTGCAGCAAAATATATTTTGGGTATGGAGATTTGCAGAGATCGAGTAGCTGGCAAATTATTTTTGAATCAGAAGTCTTATGTTCCTAAAGTGCTTAAGCGCTTTGCCATGCAGAATTCGAAGCCAGTCAGTACCCCTTTGGCAGCATACTTTTGACTTTCAGCTGAGTTGTCACCACAGTCGGAGGATGAGGAGAAGTATATGTCTCAGGTTCCATATTCGTGCGCAGTTGGGAGCCTTATGTACGCCATGGTATGTACTCGTCCTGATATTTCACATGTAGTTAATGTCGTTAGTCATTATATGGGGCGTCCAGGAAAGGCACATTGAGAGGCTGTGAAATGGATACTACGGTATTTGTGCAGAACTGCAGGTGTTGGTCTATTGTTTGGGGTTGCCAATTCTGGTGATCATGCTGTTGGTTATGTTGATTCGGATTTTGCCGGTGACCACAATAAGAGGAGGTCTCTGACAGGTTATGTCTTTACTCTGTCCGGAAATGCCATTAGTTGGAAAGCTACTTTACTGGCTACAGTCGCACTGTCTACAACAGAAGCGGAGTATATGGCCATTGCTGAAGTTGTGAATGAGGCATTGTGGATGAGAGGTTTGCTTTGTGAGCTTGGTCTTGCACAGTGTGTGAGTTCAGTATTTTGTGATTCGCAGAGTGCTATACATTTGACTAAAAATCTGATATATCATGAGAGGACCAAGCATATCGATGTCAGGTATCACTTCGTTCGGGATATCATCTCACATAAACAAGTTGCGGTGAAGAAAGTGGGTACGACGATAACCCAGCAGATATGTTGACTAAACCGGTTTCGATTGCCAAGTTCAAGTATTGCTTGGGCTTGTTTGGTATTTGCAGTTGATCACCCCTCGGGGGCATTTGGCGAGTAAGAGGTTAGAAGGGGAGAGCTATATTTGGTGATTTGGTTTAGTGGAATTCAAGTCAAGGTGGAGAATTATTGGAAATGCCTTGTATTCTTAGTCCCATATTGGTTAATTATGTTGTTCCCGTTTTTGTAGCTTATTATAAATAGAGCTTTTGGAAAACTTCTAAAGTATCTTTGGGGTCTTATATTGTGGTCTTTCTAGAGTTACGGATTATAGCTGGCTCTTTGTATCTCTTCTTCACGTTGGTTAATGAATCCTTTCTCTCTTCGCCTGTGGACGTACCCATCTTGGAGAACCACGTATATCTTGTGTCTTTGTGATTTCTTGTTTAGTTTTCAATTTCTCGTTCTTAGCTTGCATTCATAGCATTCATTACAACAGGCATAGTTGCCGGTAGAGAAGGCCGCGTTGCCTTTGACCTTTGCTTCGTCGGCCATGTGGTTATCGGTCGTCGGAGTATTCTAGGAGCTGTGCATAGAGACCAGAGAGAGATAGAGATACTCCTGAGTCCAGCTCAAAGAATTTATTCACCTGTCTTCCTCTTTAAAAGCAATGATGACATAAAAAGAATCTCCAACCCAACATTTTTTGAATCTTCATTTTGGATGACAGAAATAGTAATACTATTTTATAATCAAAAAATAAATTTGGAAAGTTTTATTATTTATAACAATTCCAACCCAAATCTCACTCCAAAACTATTTCTTCCTCTATGTCTTAACTATTTCTTTCTCTATCTGGCGATTTCCACTATCAAAGATGGTATGGTATCTAGCCTCATCGAATAAAACTTGGGTTTATTCAAGGAGAAAGAACAAAAGGGTTATTTTAAAAAACAGACCTCAACTATGACAGGAATATCACTTACCTACTTATTAAACTGAAAATCCTTCGAAGTGGCCCAAAATACCAAAAAAAATAACTTCCCATATGCCTAAATAACCTGTTAATATATATGACTCCATATATATTTTTTAAAATATCTCAATTAGAGCATGCGCACAAGGGGGAGTGGCATGCCGGCCTCCCCGTCCGAGAAGAGAGCTATCCCCTTGATCTGAACTGCAAATGTTGCAAGCTTGTTAAGAAGAGCATCAATCAAAAAAAAAAAAAAAATTTTTTGATCAAGCATGAATAGGTATCAAAATAGTTTGAAATTTAAAATATCTTTGTAATTTGATACCTACCGTTGACCAGATAATTTTTTTGGATGAATATCTTGTCAACATGCCCTACAATCTATACGATTCAGATCAAGGGAATTTTGAGCACACATTCTCAAAAAAGAAAGGGCTTTAATTAAGGTTAGATTTATCCTTGCGCAAGAAAGAAAGGGCTTTCGGTGGCCTGTCAAGCGAACACTCTTTATCTGGATTCTGCTGCATATGTATATCATGCTATTAAATGCCTAGAAAAGTATATAAGCAAATCTTAGAAGTCTATTAGGAATATTTTAACTGGGCGGCCGTTTGGCGGAAGAAATTAAACAGAAACAAATAAAAATGGACTAATTTTAAGATGAGACAATTTACCCGTCGCCATGCTTAAAGCTTTGTCTGCCTGGCTTGATACCTGCGATAAGTGGTGTGGAAATTACTCTAAATGCTTCTGCACAAAAGATAGTTGAGAACCATATATGCCTATATGTTGCACATAATGAGAAACATCACTGGGCATTACATCTCTTATTTATACTAGTACTCTTCCTCTTTGAAAAGCAGGGCCGCAAACGAGCCGAGTTTTACTGTGTTCAAGCTTGTTTATTAAGTTTTTAACGAATACGAGCTCGAGCTCAATAAAAACTTAACGAGTCGAGCTAGAGCTGAACGGGTCCTGGCTTGACTCGAGCTCGAGTTAGTTCACGAGCCTTAACGGACCAACGAAAAATGTATATATATTCTCGCATAGGCCTAATACAACCAAAAATATTTTGATTGTAAAGGTATATATCTTTTATTTTTCTATGGAGTAAGGGTGTACTGGTGTGCGTATGCTCTTGCCTCCCTTAGTTGACTGGAAACTGAAAACGAAAAGAACAAATTATGAAATAACAATAAAAATCCTAAACTTAAGTGTATTTATCCCAGCTCGCGAGCCGACTCGAGCTGAGCTTATCCTAACTCGAGCTCGGCTCGTTTACAAAACGAGCTGAAAAAATCGACTCGAGCTTGTTCATTTAACTTTTAAGCCGAACTTGAACGAACCACTAACGAGCCAAGCTGCGAGCCACTCGCGAACGATTCAGTTCGTTTGCAGCCCTATTGGAAAGAAACTCCTCCGAACTTCAATGTTCGGCTCGATAACGAAGTACGCGCTCTGTGGGAATGTTAAATTTTTTAACTGTATTTTGTATAAATAGAAGCCCCTTTAACAGCTGTCAAAGAAACCACCATATTGCATGGTCATGTGGGATGATTTTACGCACCCCTCACCAAACAGTCAAACACTCAAGTCTCAGGTCAAGACCACTCGGTCAACCCCTTGGGATTAGGTATGTTTATATTGATCTCATGTAATTTAATATAAAGTGTACATGTTGACACCCAACTTCGACTCAACTACTTGCGCACCCAAAAATAAAGCCGAAATCGTCATCTGAAAATCCAAGTTGATGCACAGAATTTTTACCGTAATTTGATCCCAATTAGACACCAATAAAAATCAATCCAGAGCATCACAGAAAAAGCGGATCGAGTGTGCATCCCATTTACGACATAGGTCACATATGGGACCATTGTTGTACGCTCCGAACGCGTTCATTGGTTTACAAATTTTGTATTTTTATGGACAACCACATCAGTATGTATATTAATTGTATAGCTTGTAGGTAGACCTAAGAAAATTCAACTGTGGCTGCGGAAGACTAAAAGAGAGGTATTCAACGACCATACCTTTGGGCAACCAATTTAAAATCCAATGATGTTAGTACCACACCTACACCTTTTATTTTTTTGATCCGTATCACACCCAAACACACACCAACCACTCATGTGAGTATGGGTGTGTGTTTGGATGTGAATTTAGGTGTGTCACTAGAATTATTGTTTAAAGTCCTTGTCTTGTACTAGCCACATCCGTACATGTGCAATCTTTTCACATTTGGCTTAGGCCCCGCTCCAGAAACTTTCTTAAAAAATAAGCAGCTTACTTTACATTTTCAAACTTAAAAATAAAGTAAATTAAAAATAATTTTTCAATTTTTTTTGTATTGTATAAAAGATCTCACCAAGATCTTCCAAAAGAGATCCATATTTCATATTTTTATATTTTAATAAGCCCATAATATTTAAGCTTGAAATTGTCTTTTTAAAAAATAAGAATTTTTTTTTAATTCTGAAACGGAGCCTTATCCTGGTGTCACGCATAGTCCTCTGCACGAGACCGCGTGCTCAGTGGACTTTGTTGGATGTTTAACAACTTTGGTAGGTATAAAGTTATCAAAAATGCTACTGGTACAGCAGCTGCTGTACAGATCCCCTTTGCGTCCGCCTCGGGTCCCGCAAAGATGATCGGAGCCGCTCATTTTGTTCAAAATACGTCGTTTAAGGTCCCTGAATTTTGAAGCAAAGTTGGATGATTCGTAAACACCCTTCCCGATATCGGATTGAGGTGATTTTTTTCAGGGACCTTAAACGACGTATTTTGAACAAAATGAGCGGCTCCGATCATTTTTGCGGGACCCGAGGCGGACGCAAAGGGGATCTGTACAGCAGCAGCTGCACAGCAGCTGCTGTACGCAGCTGCTGTACCAGTAGCACTACTCTAAAGTTATATAGGGTTGTCGGTGCGTAATGAATAATCGGGACGAGATAACGATTAAGGCACGTATTTCGCGAACCAAACAAAATTGCAGATAGATATCTTTGACGAAGTGTCAAAGTACTACTGATTTTTGTCTTCATATTTTTGCTTGAAATTCCATTTTTAATGTATTCGTATATATTTGTACGATGATAATAAAGAGTTTTATGCTCAGAATTATGGTACTTTTAAATTATGCTTCCTTTTACCAATATAAAATACTGTCATGGACAGTAAGAGATTGATATCATAATCCCCATAAACTGATATACATTCAAACTAACATCAACAAAGAAGTCACATATTGGATAACAAATCGAGAATTTTCTCTAATTTGGCAAATAAAGTAAGAAAATAAAAGCTATATCTTAATTTCATAATTAAAGTAATACAGAGAACTAAGGTTTATAAAATTTGAAAAGGAGCGGGATAAGAATCAAAATTCCCACTTGGACCACCCACCATGAATGTCCTTTCTACTGGACCAGTTCTCTAGATCTCTTTATCTATGAATTCCATAGGTATGCAGATAGACTACTACGATTAATCGCTAAGAAATATTGCCCTTAGTACGCACTCGACCAATTCTCTACAACTGAGTTAAAAAGCATGCTTGATTCAAGCATCCTCCATAAAATTTGAGAGAGAGTGCATGCTTTTTTCTTCTTCTTTTTTTGTCCTAACTGATAAGAAGTTAAGAGTTAGTTGTTAGTGGTTATAACGGGAGTCGAGCACCTCTTTCATAAAGCCTTGAACTAAGAATCTCTTTCTTCGGAAGGAGAATAATGAACCAACCACAATAGACGTGGTGTTCCGAGTGCATGGAGGATTATAACCAGAATCTATGAAAGTGTTAAGATAGTTTGTGCATGGAGTAATATAACCAGAATTCAAAAAGCTCGTTTGAACGTGATTTTTGAATTCTACATTAATCTAGTTCATCTTAGAAAATGTATTTTGACATAATGTATGACTCAAAACCAAGCATTGAAAAATGAGTAATTCATAATCTAGAAATGGGGCTCCCAAACAGCCCCTTACTTTCTCACCCCCACAAATACCCCCAAAATATGTGAGCACCCATAACATGGCCTACCCATGAAAAGAAACCAACCCCCCTCCCAAAAAAAAACCCTTACAATAACAACCTAAGAGAAAGACTATATGTCAATTGATTTTTGTCTGTCATCTTGTTGAATTCTCCTTAAGTAGTTCACCTTGCTGGTCAATTACATGGGTTTTGAAATGCAGCCTCTCAAAGGTTCACCAACCTTTTGCGGTCTCACTGAAACAAAACTTTCTGATAGAAGTTTGTGTCTTCTTGTTCACTTGATGTTTCTTTCTTCCTTTTCGATTCTTTCTTGGTCCGTGAAACAGACGTCTGTACTCAAACCTGTTGTCAGTGCTATGTAATTGCTATGTAATGAAGTGCTGGAATTGGTGTTTGAAGTTAGGTTGCAGTTTGAGTTCTATGACTCCATTCATCCAGCCTTATTCCGCTTGATATATATCCCTCAAATATCGAGCCCCCCCAGGTGAGCTATATTTGTCCGGACGGTCCTTGATGCAAATCAAGTTCAAGTTTTGGGAGTTAGAAACAAGCAAGGGTGAGCGGACCAGTCATGAGACTATGAGAGCCCTTGCCTTCATCTTTCTTGGTCATAGTTGTGAGCTTAGTCACATAATTTGTCAGTAGTACTCTTTGTTTCCGCTCCAAATCCTCACTCTACGCTCTCAATCATCGCTCTATTAGTAGTTCGAAATGTTTTCGAAAAGACGCTTTCTCGCTCGCGCACGCGCATTGTGTGACCAAGTTTCTGAGTCACTTGCTAGCCGCACTACCATCGGCTAGATAGCTAGATTTCCAAGCTCATGCAATCCCAAAATAAGGAGTCTAAAAAAGACATAAAAAGAGAAGGCTGCTATATATTATACGATACGAAATTAGAATGCATACAAAGCCAAATTTTGCAACAGAGCACAGTCAAATCCGACAAAGCCCATAAGTCTCTACAGGTAGATTTGATAGGCCCAATACAGGTTTTGCACAAGGATCCGCTAAGAGCTTTTTTTGGGCTCTTTTTGGCCCAATACAGGTAGAAAGTGGATTTGCCATCCATCTCCAACTGTGTACAGTAAAAATAGCGTTTTCACCCTATAGTTTGACTAAAATTATACTTCGGTCTATTTTGTTTCATTTTGGACCTGCCAACACTTGAAAAAATGAAAACGCACGGGTCAAAGTGAAATTACAAGGGTAGAATTTGATAAATCTGCAGGTAACATACATGCTCCCCAAAGAGCTTTTCTTTCACCCTTAACAAAGATAAACATCTATGCATCTCCACTTCTAAGTGCCAAATTCATTTTATCATCACTGTCGGCTTTGGGCTAAGGCCCAAGAGGCGTGGGCCTTAAGCCCCCAAAAATGTCAAAAAATTAGGGCCCCTACTTATTTTAGGACCTAGTATATATGTATTGTTTTGGAGCCCAATTTTAAACCCAGGAAGACATTTTACATTTGGAAAAATGGAACACGGAACGCAGAAAAAAACAAAAAGAAAAAAAAACAAAAAGGAGGAATAAAAGGTCACGGATCGCCAAAATCCCTTGGGCCCTTTAAAATTATTCAGTATGGTGGGTGCATGGATGCATATTTTTTTCTCCTTAAACACTACTACTCCAGTACTTCCCATTACAAACAAATACTATATCGGAATCAAAATTATTTAGTGTGATCGACTTTTTATTTGATTTTCGTTTACAATTACTAAGGGTCTCACTTTTAAAGATCGTCTTAGGCCTTCAAAATCTCAGAGCCGGCCCTGTTTATCATCCCTTCAACTTCTAAATCCTTTCCAACGCAGCGAGTCCCTTTTGAGAGCCTACTCGGTTTTTTTTTTAAATTATTGAACGACTGAGATCATCTGTGTGGGACCCGTAGTAGGCTCCGCGGAGCCGTCGGTACTTTAATTTGTGAGTAAATAGATAGTATATGACCAAAATAATAATAATAATCAGGCTCAATTTATTTTGAATCAAATATCGGCACAGTATATATTGTTAGAATATATAATTAGATTAACACTTTGGAAAAGAAGTTGAACTCCGACTTCGTTTCTCCTAGCACCTAAATGCATCCCTGATGCCGTTAGACCAAATACCTCTCGGCCAAGTTTTTACATTTTTAATCATCTACTAATTAATAACAGCAAATATAGGATGAAATCCATTAGGACCGGCCAAGAAAATGTGCCAATAGTTGAATCATTGGAGGATAGTTTCGGCATTCTTGTTCTTGTATCCACATCACCGGAGGATATTTTCTGCATTCTTGTTTTGATTACAGTACTAAAAAGGCAGAGTCAAATAAGATGAGCTCACCTGAGAAATTACAGTACAGACACAGAGAAGATTCTCGAACTCCAGAAATACTTTCACCTTTTCTACCAGGAGTAGATCCATTGGGTGTTGAGAAATGTGAGACCTTTGGGTTTTACTCTGATTCATGTAGTTGGACTATTTTTGTGTTAAGTAGGAAACATTTTGGTTATTGTACTCCTCCAATTAATTAACCAATGAACAAATGGTTCATGTCAAAAGTACATGAATCGTTTTTTTAGAGGCTTTTTTGTTTCCCAAAATTGATGAAAGATGAAATTATCAATTGGTTGTTAATATTCGACTCATGCGAAGGTTCAAATACAAAATATATAGGATTGTTGGTACGTAATTGATAATCGGGATCGGAAGAGATAACGATTAAGGCGTGTCTCTTGCGAACAGAACAAATTGAAGTGCAGATAGATACCTTTGTCCAAGTGTCAAAGTACTACTGATTTTTGTCTTCATGTTTTTGCTTTAAATTCCCAATTTTACTGTATTCGTACATATTTGTACGATGATACAGTAATAAAGAGTTTTGTTATGCCCAAAATTATGGGAGCACTTTTAAAGTATGCTTCCTTTTACCGATAAAATACTATCATGGACAGTAAGAGATTGATATCTCGTAAACTGATATGCATAACATCAACAAAGAAGTCACATATTGGATAACGAATCGAGAATTTTCTCTAATTTGGCAAATAAAGTAAGAAAATAAAAGCTAGTATATCTTAATTTCATAATTAAAGTAATACGGAGTACTAAGATTTATAAAATTCGGAAAGGAGCGGGATAAGAATCATAATTCCCACTTGGACCACCCACCATGAATGTCCTTAATTACCACTGGACAAGTTCTCTAGATGTCTTTATACATGGATTCCATAGATATGCAGACAGGAGTCCGGCTCCTCTCCAATTCATAGAAAATTGAAGGATTCTTCAATCCTAATTCAATGGTCAGAATCATCCTAGTAACTCTAACTCCAAAGCTCACGTAATATTTTATGGACACTGACTACTACGATTAATCGCTAAGAAATATTGCCCTTACTACGCACTCAACCGATTCTCTATCACTGAGTTAAAAAGCATGCTTGATTCAAGCATCCTCCATAAAATTTGAGAGAGAGTGCATGTTTTTTCTTTTTTCTTTTTCTTTTTTGTGCTAACCGATAGGAAGTTAGGAGTTAGTTGTTAGTGGTTACAACGGGAGTCGAACATCTTTTCCATAAAGCTTCAAAATAAAAATCTCTGGCTTCGGAAGGAGAATAATGAACCAACCACAATAGATGTGGTGTTCCGAGTGCATATCTGCCATTCAGGTCGAGAAAATGACATCAATCTTGGCCTCTTACCTCTTCAAAAAAAAAAAAAAAAAATCTTGGCCTCTTTATCCTTCCTTCCACTTACAAACCTATTTTATCTCGGTGGGCTTGTTTTACTCGTTATCATTTTTGCACTCCAGTCCTTGATAAATGGCTTCTTGAAAAAGAGAGAGTCAGTTATTTCCTTAATCACTTTATCCTCCCCAATCATCTTCCCAAACACCTTTTTTTATCACAACCATTTAACGATATCTTCATTTATCTTGAAATATCAGTACTGTCTTTGTTCTTTGGATGGGGGATCTTCCTTCATATCCGGGGCAAAAAAGCTTGTCGGTTCTGTTTGTCCTTCACTTTGAATAATCAAATGGGCTCAAACCTTTTCTCCAATGATCTCTGTTTTTGTTCTTTTTCCCTTTCAAAAAGACAAAAAGGCCAATAGGGACTGTTTTGTTTGGATCCCTTCTAGTATAAGATTATTTTGTTTACAACTTATCCTTTGGCCTTTTTCATACAAAAGTTTATGAAAAACTTTAGAACACAACTCCAGACACAATTGCGTCCAGACCCATTCGATGCATGTAAACTCATGTGCATCGAACAGCTCCGGATGCAGTTGTGCCTGGAGTTTTCTTTTAAAATTGCGTAGGTAACATTGCTCTTTTTCATATTCATGGAAGCAAACCTCCTTGTTCCCTTCTAAGAGAGTGTTTGAGAGAAATTATTTTTTTAGATTATATTTTGATTTTTTGGATTATAACCAGAATCTATGAAAATGTTTCGATAGTTTGTGCATGGAATAATATAACCAGAATTCAAAAGGCTCGTTTGAACATGATTTTTGAATTCTACATTAATCCTAGTTCATCTTAGAAAATTTATTTTGACGTAATTTATGACTCTCAAAGCCAAGCATTGAAAAATGAACAATTCATAATCTAGAAATGGGGCTCCCAAACAGCCCTTTACTTTCTCACCCCCAAAAATACCCCCAAGATATGTGAGCACCCGTAACATGGCCTACCAATTGGATAACATGGCCTACCATGAAAAGAACAAAAAAACAAAAACCTTACAATAACAACCTAAGAGAAAGACACATGTCAATTGATTTCTGTCTGCCCCTTTTTGAATTCTCCGTAATTAGTTTCACCTTGGGAGGAGCATACCATGTGAACTAAGAATTTGGTGTAATCATGTCGTGCGCTATGTATGTGGTGAAACACATCGATGATAACAATCGTTTATCTATAAAACATGTAACATGTCAAATTATCTCCACTCGATTTTCGACATTATTTTGGTTGACTAATTCGGTTCGCGGAATACATAGTCGGACCGACGAAAGGGTCTCGTTAAAATGCTTTGCCTTAGCATCAAGGTACTCGGTCCATGTGACGGGCCGGTAAAGAGGCGGATGGGTCGGGTCTAGTAGTTTTGAGAGCGGCGAGATTTGAACATTGGCTGGTGGCCCGTAGAGGTAGGCAACCGAGAGCCGTTGTTGCGTCCGGTTCACCACAGCCCGGTGGAGCACGCTAGGGTACGCCCCGTTGGATAGAATGTGGAGGAGGTCCCCTATGTTGACCACAAGGGCACCGGGTACCGGAGGAACCGTGACCCACCCAGAAGCATCCCGGAGTACTTGTAAGCCACTTGTGTTGTTTTGGTAGAGAATGGTGAGTAGGGTCGAGTCCGTATGCGCCGCTAGACCCATGGCCCGGTCCGGATCCGGACATGCCGGGTAAGAATTCAGCTGGATGGCAGCAGCACCCTCTTTGTTCGGGCCGGCCCAATCGACATCTTCTTGGGCTATACCCAACGACCCAAGCATTAGCCCCATCAATCTCCCAGCTAGCTTCTGCATTTCTTTCTCATATTCTTCAATAACGCCACTAAAAAAATAACGAAAATCAAAAATTATAAAAATAACAATAATTGTAACGCCACTAAAAGACAAAACATCAAACATAAAAAAATAAATTAAAAAGGCACGATTACGAACGAAGATGCTAATCATGAGGAATCTAGAACAAAAGTAAAAAAGCAATAGTTGGATTTGATTTTCACGAAATATTATCTCTCCACGTGTTATGCATTTTCCAGTGGAACGATGCATGTTTTTTTTAATCATGCCGATCACACACTACTACGTGACAACATTTGTGTTTTTTTACTATAAAAAAACAAAATGGAGGCCATTTTACTATTTTATTCATACTAATTAATTAGTTTTGGCATTTTGATTTGTTTTTCACATTAATTAATAATTTGTCAACAACTTCTTTCTCAATAATTTTTTTACTCAAATGTATTGATAACTTGATTGCAACAAATTATTTCTCAAAACATACTATTCACTATTGGAAACGGCGCCTTAGGTGTCATATTTTTGCCTTTTGTATTTTAAAAAAATATATATTTCACTTGATGTTTACATTTTCAATAACCTTTGCCATAAATAATAGAAAAAAGTACGACTCAAAATCAACAAAAATTTTCAAACATCAAGAATAATAAAACAGAGGAACTTGCTTAATTACATCCAACTATATCGGATTACATATAGATCGATGTGGGCTTATATACTCATATTTAAGCAAAAATATGATGATGAATCTTGATATTATAAAAACCCTTCTTTCTTTCTTTCTTTTTTATACGTACGTGCATGAGAATAGGATGAACATATGTGTACACGTACCAAAAGTGGTTATAGTCATGGGGCCAAAGTTGACGAGCGTGTTCGAGAGGGGAACCGAGAATGGTGAAACCTTCGGACCACATGAGCTTTGAGAAGAACGAGGAAATGCGAGCCACGCCATAACCCGAGACCCCGTCCGCGGCTCGAGCCGCCTTGAGCTTTTGATGGGCAGGGAGAGAGAAGAGGCTCTTACCCGTGGACTCGATTCGATCCAAAAGGCTCGTTTCGATCCCGTGGTTTTTCACTTGGAACGCGCCCCAGGTCTTGCATGCGCGGCCCACTAGTTCTTGGGCGTTGGGGTCGTCGAGATCGATAACGGGTATGGACTCGGACACAGAGGAGTCGGCGGCGGTCGGTGGGTTGTTGGAGGAGGGGGAGTCGAGCGAGGACCATGCATGAGACTCGGGGAGTTCTTTTAGTGAGGTGAAGTCTAGTACGTGTTTGTGGGGTTTAACGGCATCGGAGACTCTAGAAGGCATGGTGAGTGTTTGAGAGAGAGAGAGAGAGAGAGAGGGAGAGAGAGAAGCTAGGTTGTTGAACTTTGGAGAATAGGGGTTAGGCTTTTCTTGAATCTTGAATAGTATAAAGTTGTAGGTAGAAATGGTGGTTTGTATGGTGTATATATAAGGTGTGAGTTAGAAGATGGTGACAAAAGTACTGGAGGATACAGTAGTCTTTGTTAATACTTAGAAAATCTTCCAAAAAAAAAGAAAAGAAAAAGAAATTTGTTGATGGAATGTACTTTCGTTGTGGCCCCTTATCTAGAAAAACATAAAAAAAGAAAAAAAAAGAAAAAAGAAAAGACCACTAATAAGTGTGACAGAAAAGGTAATTTGCTAATTGAATTAATTTATTCTTGTTGTGGCTCCCTTATTTATAGACACATTCGTGTAATTTGTTGATTACATTAACTTATGGGGTGTGGCCCTCTCAAAGAGTTAAACTTTTCATTGGAAGAGTTTTTTTAAAATCTAAAGCGTCTAAACACATCTGAACGGTCAGAATTGATTACACAACACACACAACGGTTGTGTGAATATCATTTCCGCATATATAAAAACATTCCTAAATGTGATAGAAAAAAGTAATTTGTTGATTGAATTAATTTAGGGGGTGTGGCCCCTTTATCTATAGAAACATTCATAAATGTGAAGGAAAAGATAATTTGTTGATTCAAAAATTAATTTATTTTGGGGTGGCTCTCTTTTTTGTACAAACATGCATAAATGTGCAAAATGGTAACTTGTTGATTGAATTAATTTATTCTGGGTGTGGCCCCCTTATCTAGTAAAACATTAATAAATATGATAGAAAGGTGATTTTTTTTATTGAATGAATTTATTATGGGTGTGACCCTTATCATTCAAAAAAAAATGTACAAAAACATAACAAATTAATTTCTTAAAGAAGGCCCCATCACACTTCAATTGAATCTAGCTAGTAAATAACTTCTATTTTCCTATCTACTTTAGGATGGGTATTTTGTGAGTTTCTAGTATTTTATAGGGTAATAGGATGGGATGTTGGAGGGAGAGGTGTTTATTTTTTAGCGGTGTTGGGAGGAGTGTTGAAGAAAGGGGACAAGAAATGATAGGGAGGGTAATTATATTGGACAAGAGAAAGAACAAAAATGGAAAGGACCATCTTGTCCACTACAAGAGAAATATAATTGAAGAAAGTTGAAGCATCTAACCTCTCAACAAAAAAAAAAAAACAAGTAGTAAAAAGAGGGGTTGCCATGAAAGGGGAGGGCCCTATCTATCTTCATGTACTTTTGTCTTGTCCTCAAGTAGAAAAAACATCCAAATCACCCACCCTTTTTCCTTGGCCCTCATCTCCCTTTACTACAAGACAATAAACTACCCCATTTTCCCCTAGCTTGGCCAAAATACCCTTTCTCTCACCCTCTAGGAATTGGTGAAGCTTTTCTTAAATCAATGATGGCCGCAGGGTGACTCAAAAGCTTAGTTGTGTTGAGGCCTGATTTTTATCATCAAAAAAGATAGGAGAAGACAAGGAAATACTTTAGGAACTTTGGGAAGGGCATTTTTGTCTTTGTCTCTAGATAAGATGGCTTGGTGCTAATTTGGTCATTGTCATGAGAAGTTTAGTAAAGATTCTTTTGGTATTTTGCTTTTGGATCATGTGTCTTTTGTCTCACTTGACCCCATAGTCAGGGCTCCCTAGCTAACCATTTGCTTTACGCTATGTTTGGAATCAGAGACGGAGCCAGAAATTTTACTATACAAGAGCGACCATGTATGCGAGCTAAGAATTTTCTATATATTTTCATAGGAATTTTTTTTCCTATATAATAGTAGAGTTTTTTATTATTTTTTTCCTTTGCAGGGGCAGCCGGCTAGTAGTTCCTTCCTAGCTTCATCCCTACTTGAAACTTGTGGAAAGTGAGGGAAAGAAAAAGAAAAGGAAAATACTAGGTACAAAGAAAATTTATTCCGAAAGTATCCCGAAAATAGCAATCAGTGGTTGAGAATCACTTTGATAATTGGGTCACACACATCCAAGTGAATCTCAACCACTAGTTGTCTTTTCGGGATAGTTTCGGGATAAATTTTCTTTGTCTCTAACATTTCTGAAAAGAAAATAAAGAACAAGGAAAGTGTGAGAAGATTTTACTATTCCTAATACTCTATTTGGTCATTTTCTCTTCTTTTTCTTCCCAACTAAACCAAACAAGGGAGAATAAATTTTTTAAACTTCTTTTTCATCTCTTTCCCTTAATTTCCCTATGTTCCAAACAAAGCCTTAATGCCGAGGAAAAAAAAAAACATTTGCCTTGATAAAAACAAACAAATTAATTAAAGGGGTGTCCCTGAAAAATTAATTAATAGGTCATTTGGTCCCTTTGATTAGGAAACCACGTATTATTGTCCCTTGCACAAATTTGTTTTGGTTCCATAGGCTCCAAGCACCAACTTAATTTTAAGGTCACCCCACCCCACCTCACTAGTAATGTCACAGCATGTCCATTCAAACATAACAACCGATAATGCCAAAAAAAAAAAAAAAAAATCGATTTCATGATTTGATAAGTTTTAATAATTTTGGGAAAGTATTAAAATTCAATTTTATGTCATCGAAAGAGTAATTCTTCAAGCAAAAGCTAGAATAATTCTAGTTCATCATGATTATCTTGATAAAAATTTCTTGAGTTGCTGCTCCAATGGCCCCGTTGCAAGTAGGATCATTTTTTTTTTTTTTTTTGGAAGAGTAAGAAATTCATTAATAAGAAGATTACAACATACCATGTGCAGATACAACTATAAAAAACTAATTTCGCACATGAATGAAAAAAAAAAAAACATATTCAAATCAAAGAAAGATATATCCAGCGATAAATTGATTAAACCGTTAGATGTTACAGAAGCACATGCATATTGTCGAACAGTCATGGTATGTTATCTTCCACTTTTGACGATCCTTCCTTTCAGCACCATCCAAGCGACTCTAGCACCCGGATAGAGAGCACTAAACCAAAACGGATGGGATGAAATTAAATTGGCGGGACCCATTGATCGAGTGAATGGGATGAAGCACCAATCATGTTATGAAATACTTACGAAGCACCACCAAATCATGTTGTGCTCCAAGAGTACCTCCGAACAGTGAAATTATACGATAGTCCGTTAGTATCGTCACGTGGTACTCCGAACCATTTTACGACCACACATTTCTGTGGGGCCTACCACTAAGTGTATGAACCTCACAAAAATGTGTGATTGTAAAATAATCCGGAGTACTGCGTGACAGTACTCTCGAACTATTGAATAATTACTCCTCCAAACATGAGTATGATATCCTTATGACGGTCGCACCCAACTAACTAATCGTCGAGCAAGTGTACTCGTTGCCAATTAGATTGCAAAGATAGATAGATAGACATCATTTAAGTCAGAACCATAGTACTAATGTTGCTGCAACCGTTAGTACCTTTTTGGCACAATTGTGGTTTTATTTTTGCCTCTCTTTTTGCAAAACGGTTGTGATTTTTTTGTTTCGCTCCTATTGTACTCCAAACATGAACATGAGATCATTATGATGGTCATACCCAACTAATCGTCGAGCAAGTATACTCGTTGGTACCAAAATGACTTCGTTAAAAAGTCAAAACAATAGCGATATTGCTACAACCGTTGGATATATTTTTTGGCGCAAATGAGAATTTTTTTTTCTCATGTTAAAGCGTGAGAGGAGGGAGGAGAAGTTAAATGGGCTTGGTGTAGTGACGAGATATGGCCAAACCAAATTTCATGTTAAATCTGACATGCACCAAAAATGATTTTGTCAAATTTTGACAGCAAGTTTAAAATTACCCTACGGGAATAACCTTAATTTGGTCAGATTTTAGCAATTACTAGGAATTTGGCACAGGAGAGAGAACATCATCTTGCATGCACGAGAGACATAAGCTCGTGAGCATGTGTGTGTGCGCGCGTATATATATATATATATATATATAGATTCATAATAAAAATAGATGTCATATCATCCCACTCTTGCATATGCAAATCACGTGGCGAGGTTGGGTTGTTTCACAATTTGTTCCAATAATATCAGGTTTAGGAGCATGGCTACAATTTTTGCAGCGTGCAACAGTGTGTGCTCGAGTGTGGAAGAGTTTTTCAAAAACATTCAGAACTACTAAAATTTGCGAGACTGCAAGGATTGAGAAAGCGAGCGGAGAGCGAAAATTGAGAGCGCGAGCGAAAATCATACGTGCTCAAAGATTATGTGACTAAGATAACTACTAATATATGACAAAAGAAAACGCCTCAAATGATATGAACCCATGGTTAAAGCCATGTCACATTATTTCATTTCTATGTCTGAAGGTTTCTCGACAGAGTACTGCTGGATTTTTTCATCTTCTCTCTCCATCATTTCAGTTTTTGATAATGCTACTTTTCTGTTCTAAATCTTCATCCCATCCTCATTTTCTCTCAAGCCCTTTATTGGGTATCATGATCAATTAAGATTTCTTGGTTTGTTAGGATTAATTTTCTATAGCAGACATATTGCATATAAGTACAACGAGTAGATAGAATGGTCCACAAAATGATATACTTAATTGGACTTTGGCCTAATAAGATGAGCTTTGTTCCATATGGGTGTCCTTCGATTAGTTTCTTGCCGATCCTAGATTTTGGAACTTAGATTGGGCAGAAGTGTTCTTTGGAACACAAACGTTGTTTTCCTGTCCTATTAGTCTAGTAACAATTAATTTCAAGATTAATGATTTTTTTCGCCTTTCAAAAAAAATGATACTCATATAAGGCATTGACATGGTACAGTCTCATACTCAGGCCATGTTTCCACTAACAATTTTCGGTAACAAGTTATGACATTTTAGTAGTTTTGCATCTCATCTATAACTTATTAATTGGTTAGTGTTACAACTTGACATTTTTCGACACCTCTCTTAATTTCTCAACAAGCTTAAAAAATTTCAACATGCAACTTATTGGTTAGTGGAAATAACTTGACATTTTTCAACACCAGAGGTTCCTTAAGTTATTGCCTACAGAAAACACCCCCTTAATAGTAATGCACTTTTTAGTGCAGACCAGATTGAAGAGAAGCCAAACTCGGATCATGGCCTTATTTGTTTCGGAATCTCAAAATTTCTGAACACGGTCTCCAATAAATTTTCTCTATTTATTTCTCTTCATTCATTACTCTGTCTCAAAATTTAAACCGAACAAGGTCAAGTCATTAATGTGGTTGTAGATTTTTTGTATTGGAATTATCCAAAACACTTTTTTTCTAAACTTTTTTTGGTAGAGATAATGATGACTTCGATCCACGATGGCCAATAAAACGACAAATCCATCATTTTTCTTGCACCAAATGACCCATGCTAATCAGAGTTTAGGATCAATCGATTATGACTTCTCACTAACTTAATCCTTTCTTAAGATTCCCATCAGAGTGTGTACCATCAGAGTGTGTACGTCGTTTCAATTTCATAGATTTGAGATTCGTCGGAGATTCACGATTTGTGGTTGTGGTCATAGCGGTCCTACTGACGACGAATTAAGATGGTTTGTGACGTCAAATCGAATACAGTATCATATTGCACCCATAATTAATGAAGCATGACTAAACACTTCCAAACATTTTACCAAATCAATAACGTCGAATCTTATAGCAGTTGAATCTTTTTTTAGAGTGGGAAAAAACTGACTGCTTGGATTCTAAAGTATAATAAGAGCCTAGAAATGTATCTTTGGGATCCCTAGTTTTGGGTATGTGCCATTATGATTACGATGTTGATGTGATTACGTTGGTGAATTATTTACCATCACGATCAATGATAAAAATACCATTAAGTAACTTTTTGTAGTATTTTGTTATGAGAGAGAACCACCAATTTTTAACCAACTTTGCTACAGCCACCGATTGGGTGGGTACCGGTGTGCACCGACGATTATGATGGGCCCACTACGGGTCCCGCAATGAAAATCTGAGAGCCGTACAATATTTAAATATAAAATCCAAGCGGGTTTTTGAAAAATCAGCTCAATCCGATATGCGTAGGTGCTCAATCTAATTTTCTTATTTTTTTCATTTAGATTACGGGATTCTGAAATTTGAATGAAAAATGAGAAGATTGGATCGAGCAGCTACACATATCGGATTGAGCTGATTTTTCTAGGGCCCACTTATTTTTTTTTAAATTATTTAACGGTTCGAATTTTCCGTGTGGGACAATAGTGAGCTCTGCATAGCCATCGGTGCAAAATCTGTACCCACCACCGTAGGTTTTTTGAATTTTAACCAATCAGTGCATATATTTCAAATCAAGTGAATAAAAATGAAATACACCACAGGCCATTTATAGGAAGCTTGAATGCAAGATCCATCGATTGATTTACTTACCCCCAAAAAAAAAAAAAATTCCACCGATTGAAAAATTAATAATGCAAGATCCATCGATTGATTTACTTACCCCCCCCCCCCCCCCCCCCCCCCTCCAAAAAAAAAAAATATATATATATATATATATATATATATATATCCATCGATTGAAAAATTAATATACTACTATTCAGAAAGTGAAAGCCGCCCGATCGTAATATTTGGATTCTCATTTTCTATTTTATGTAGCGGATACGAGTGGAAAAAACCGAGTACAATGTGAAAAATTATTAGGTGTTTCCGGAGTGTAATGTCGCATTGTCATGTAATACTTCCAAAAAATGAAAATGAAACATGCAATATTGTAGGACATTCGTGTCTCCCACTCACAAAATAGAAGTGTGTCATTACATGTGACTCTTTAAATTTATCCATTTGATTTTGTCGAGAGTACCACATACCTAGACTCCATCACATATGAGTCCCTGAAAGTGTTAGAATAATTGCATGAATAATGTGGTGGCGGTCTAATGGGTCCAATCTTCTCGGTCCCAAGAATCCATTCCCATGTGGCTCTTCGCTGAGGTTTTCGGCCGTTCAATTGTGTGATTTTTTTTATTTTAAATCTAACAGCAGAAAAACCCATCAGCATAGAGACACATAAATTTTCGACGCAAGGGATCATGTCTTCATCTAATGGTAGTATGGTACCCATAAACTAGTAACAGTCCATTAGATCTGGAAGGGTCGCCTGGCCTAAGTCGGCTGAAAAGGACAAAGATCAAGAGTCCAAGCGTTAGCTGTATAGCCGAAAACCGAGTATGATGTGAAAAATTATTAGGTATTTTTCGTGGTGTAATGTCGCATTGTCACGTAGTGCTTTCAGAAAATGAAAATGATGCATGCAATATCGGAAACTCGTGTCTCCCACTCACAAAATAAAAGTGTGTCGTTACATGTAACTCTTGAAATTTACGCCTTCTTATTTGTTGAGAGTGCCACGTACCTAGACTACGTCACATATCATTCTCTGGAAGTGTTGAATGATTGTCTGAATAATGTGGCGGCGATCGAATGGTGAGACAGGATTCTCTATGCCAAAAATTCCTATGCTTCTGTGCCGAGGAATTTTTCAAATGTTAAATTTAAAAATAAAAAAAATCACACAATCCAATGCCTAAAAAATTTCTTAGCACTGAGACAGAAAAATCTTCGGAACAGAAGAGATCGCACCTGTCTAATGGTACCCATAAACTAGTAACAGTCCATTAGATATTTAGATCTGGCAGGGTCACCTGGCCGCCTGGTTTTTGTACGTCGGCTGAAAAGGACAAAGATCAAGAATCCAAGCGTCAGCTGTATAGCCGAACCAAGCCGTTCAATTACAAACTGGTTGAAAGAATTGGAAATCGATCCAAATCCAACCTTTTCTTATTCGATCCATCAATGTATTATTAGTACTATTCCTGCCATTTCGATTTGTTTGTCCAATCTCGAGTTTCTAACTTATTAAAGAAATCAAATCTGTTTCATTGACTTGAAAATTTAAATAATTTGATCCATTGATTGTGAAATTGAACAGTTAATTTGCGATATGTACAAGTCAAAAAGGAAACAAACAAATTGGGACGGAGGGAGTATTATTTTTCTATTACCAGATATCTAGACCAATTTACGAGCACCTCAGTTAATTCTGGACGGAGGCGACGCTGCATGCATAACACTGGGGTCACCGGACCCATGGAAAGGAAAAAACCTTTTTTCCTGACGCTATTTACATATATTCCTGGAGTCCCCACTAATTCTTGAGTATTGAAATTAACGATCGAACAAACCTTTCAATATTCCAATGCATTATTATTATTAGAAAATTAGAAATAAATTTTTTTTTGTGTTCTTCCAAAATGAACACTCCCAGAAGAAAAAATGCCTCTCATCAAGGCTAACCAATGGTGTACCCTAGAGAGAGAGAGAGAGAGAGAGAGAGAGAGAGGGAGTTACTGTATTAGGAAGATCCAGACAAAGGCCGAAGGCTGCTCAGTTGGGCTGCCATTATTCTTATAATGCATACAATAAAATAGTACCCTTTTTTGTAGGGTTGTGCTTCTTTAATTGTTTGAGGGCAGAACACTAATCATTGAAGTGTGTGAATATTCTAGATGATACCAAATGTGACAATTCACAATTTGAAAGCGTTCTTTGGAATTTTTTTTAATATTTTTTTATGTTTCTGCAATATCAATAATTGGACATCATATATATTACGGAGTATGATAATCAAGAAGCTGTTTATCACGGCAATTAATATAAATGGCAATAACATCGTTTTTAACAACGGTTGTTAGTACAATGTCGTTTCATCGGTAGTACCTAGCACGTGATGGAACTATTTTTTGTGTCGTCATTTTGAGTCGACTTGTACCCTGCACATCGTATAAGTCTTTCATGCAATACAAATTTTGTCATTAACAAAAACTATTTGAACATTATCAACACACGATATAATACCGGGTTTTTTCGGTATACTTATGTTTATCTTCTAAGGAACAAGAATTTCCTATGAAAATATATAAAAGGTTTATTGTCTTATATGATGGGTGGAGACATAAAGTGCAGTAAATATACTATTTAGATCAGCTCCACTGTCCACATTGTGCTATGCAGAGATGGTGGAAAAGATCAAATGCTTCCAAATTTCACTTCCAAGAGAGTGAGAGAGGACGTGGATAGACACTAAACACAGATTCTAAAACAAACCTCTTAGAAAAAAGGTGAATCCACCTTCATAAACTACAATATATAGCTTGTATTTGTGCACAATCAAAGATTTTCTCTTAATTAACAAACAAGTAGGCATTCTTTTAGTTTACAATTAATTTTTTTAGGAAATTAAAATTAAGTCACTAAATCGTTACCCCGGAGCCATGGAAAAAGTGTTTAGGGGAGAAAAACGACCATCCAAAAAAAAAAAAATTCTGTTCCCTCAATTAAGGGATAGACACCTCAAGAGTAAGCAAAGTGATAGTCACCTGACAATTGAGGGATTCAGAAAGCATTTGGTCTGGATTTCAAGTACTTCCACTAGTACTTCCACTACATACTATTAGAGACTCTATTTTGACTTTAATTGGACTCCTAACTAATAGAGGGTAGAAATATTGATTTCCAAAGGCTAATCAATCCATTAAACGAGATAGTGAACCACAAAAAATATATACTACTATATAACAAATAGGGCCAAAAAACTAAAAAGTGAGACATAAAAAGGGACACCAGAAAGAACAAAAAAGACGCTTTGAAGAAAAAAAGGATACCTACTTTGAGCACATTCATGCATGGTACTCAAGTCTCAAGTAGGAAAATGAAACATCAAGCTACATGTCGGGTTTGAATCGAAAGTGCTACTTCCATAACCGATCCCCACACTCCATACTCACCTCTCTATCCATATCTATATCCATATCCATATCTATATCCAATTGGGAATATTTAAAAATTACTAAACCTATATTCATATGAATAGCGGGTACAACGGGAATTACCCAACACCCAATTACAAGTAAAGAGGTAAAAATACATTGATGAAGAAGGATACCTACTTTGAGGCTTTGAGCACATTCATTGTACTTAATTCTCAAGTAGCTAGGGTTAGGGAAATGGAACAGATGATTGGAAATAAACAGGGTAGGGAAAATGGTCTGTACTTTCCCCCCTAGCTCCCAACTATTTGAAACTTTCCTTATTTGTCCCTACAGTTAGGTTTTTGTACATCTCTTTCCCAGTTCAACCTTTTCCTCACTGTTCATTTGAGCTTCTTTTTTCTTTTCTTTTCTTTTTTTGGTTCATTCCCATTGACACCTTGTCTCTTGAATTCATTCAAAGGACTTGGATTCTCTCTGCTTCACACGTGGACCGGTGCGGTCTGAACTTGTGGCCAATGACAGTCGAAAAATTTTCCTGAAATGGAGGCTAAATGAATACTGTACTATTTTGAGGGATTATTATATGGTGTAAAATTTCAATTTTGATGGAACTAAACTGAAATTATCGAGAGTTTGAAAGGCTCAAAATGCTAGATTATTTCGTAAATACTGAAATATGAGTACTAGAGTTTGGGGGCGTTGTGGCCCCCAACACATCTTTCTCCATCCGTCCTCCCACTGTACCGTTCTCCTTCCAAAATATAAGTAAAGAAAGAATATACTACCAAAAGTTTTAAAAAAAAAATCACTCAAAACAAAAATAATTTAATAACTACAGCTTTTAGTCTTATATTTTTGTGTTGTCGTAACTTTTTCAATCTCGATCCATATTTTTACGCGTTTTAAATTTTTCTCATTGATACAAATCCATAATCCCAGCTACTACTTCGATACAAATTCATATTTTTCTATGTTCTCGGCCGGCCCTTAATTTGGGGCAACAAACACCAGACTATAAACACTGGGAAGACAGGAAACCCTATGTTCCCCCACCTCCTCTTATTCTGCAATCAAACACGTAATAAAAGGCCATTTTGTCCTTCCACTCCCTGTCCCATGACAACAAAGAAAGCGTAGATAGTCCAGTCCAATCCCCCAAAATAGTGCAAAACTTTTCTTCCGACAAACACGGCCCAAGTACGCATACCAAGGTCCTGAATGTAGCACCAATTATGGGAAAAATGGCCGTAATTTGCCGTGCAACAAAAAATTGTCGAATAACTTATCGAAATTCAAACGTTTGGGTACAGTTTTTTCTCCAAACTGGTACATACCTGGCCATACCGGTTGGTGCGGTCCGTACAACTTTGATACATACATATATTGCTCAGATGTGACTACTGCTAGAGCTGCTGCTGCAGTGGTTTCGTTTCTTACACAAGGGAATTTATGAACCAACTAGTAGACTCAGTAAAAAGAGAGTTCTGACAAACGTGATACATTAGTGGTTAGACATACAAAAGAATGCACCAATCATATGAGACCTTAGATCAGTTCCGACAGCAATCGACACCACTGAAACAGCAAAAAGAACTGCAACAGGGAATTGACCGAGACAAATAATCACAGAGCCAAATGGGAAGTTTATGAGAAACAAAAGATTGATGAGTTCCGGCGTCAATTGAGAATGCTATTACGCAGAACCAAACTCTGAAAACCACTTCTCGTGTCGTTCAATATCTGCTGCCGAAACACTAGGTTGAACCTTGCTTATGGCCTCTTCAAAGTCGCACATGGCAACAGGGTCCTTGGACATGTCATCCTTAGACATGCTCTTAATTTCATCGCGAGTCTTCCCTGCTATTTTACGCCTCATGCCATTTAACGAGGCATCCCGGCAGACATTCGTGAGATCATCTCCACTGTATCCCTCTGTTCGACGAGCTATTTCATCCATATCTACGTCGGAAGACACCTAATATAGGTGACACATAAAAAGGCAAAAATAGAACCATCAAGCCTTGGGCAGGTAAATAAGCACATGTAGATGATCTTATGCTTTGCATTCAATTCTATAAAGCATAAGTTTCTTGGAAATGTTGAAATTAGTAAGGAAATAATAAAAGGTGGAGAGTACTTTCTCGAGAAAATACCAGTAGAAACACTGAGTGAGAGCAAAAGAAGGCCAACTTGACATAATAAATAAGGATTTAAACGTTATTCAGAGCTAGCTTTACATGGCAATCTCTAAGGGCACAGTTTGTTGCCAAATCTGAATGAAGCTACAAAAAAAGCAGATCGGAAACTCATTTTTCTTCCACTTTCCCTCTTAGTTGCAGGAAACAAGGGATAGGGATGTTGAGAGTTCACTAAACTAAATAAGTAATGTAACTATTCTCTGCTGATGAGAGAGGAGTTCAAAGTCCATCTCATAGGTGTAAAGGTGTGTGCACAGTATGCTTTATTGGGGATGGTGGTTAGATACTTGCATCACTTTCAGTTCAATCAAGAATTGATGGAGAAATGGCTATGGAGATGCGCTGGAGAAGGATGTTGATGCAAGTTTTGAGTGAATGGAATATAGAGGAGGGTGGCATATCGAAAGCAATCAGGAGGGAATGATCGCTCCCGAGAGTTTAAGTGAGGAGATAGACAAATGATTCAGTTTTGGCTTGAAATTTGGTGCAGACATGTTGCTCTATCAAGCATATTCAATGCCTATTAAATATAGGCGGCAGATTATCTCAGAATCTCAGGGTCTTAGATGGTACGAGAGTGCCGTTACATGACTTCATTATGACACTGTAAATTGGTGGGATTGAAGATCTGTAAAACACAAATGGATAAAATGAGGTGGAGGCATGGTAATTGAATTTTTGCACTCACATTCTACCATTCATGGATTATACACTTATACAAGGTATAAAGATAGCAATTTGAAGTTGGGGTCTCCAACACAAGAGGCATTCCCTCCAACCCACCCACACCCACACCACCACCCCCCGCCCTCTATTTTTGACTCCATTCTCCCAACTGATAACAATTAGGATTCAAGCTTCCTAATAGGTCCTATGGGTTAGTGTAACCTGACAGCAAAACCACATTACCTCAACAGTTCTCAAATTGATCCGTATGAGCTCCTTGCGACTCTCAGAATTTGGGAGCGGTATGTATATTCGCTTTTCCAGTCGCCTCCTGCATGATGTCAACATACAAGTAGATAAAGCAGCATGAGTAAATAACTTAACAATAACATCATTACATTACACACTGAAAGTATGAGTAGAAGTATAGGTATAAGTAAGAAAGTACAGTAAATAAACAAAAAGATCCAACCTCAGTGCCTCATCTATATCCCATGGAAAATTAGTAGCAGCCAAAACCATCACGATTTTGCGACTGCCATCTTCATTAGTGGAAGTATTGCTTACACCGTCTACTTGAACTAGAAGTTCAGATTTCACCCTTCTGGATGATTCATGCTCTCCTGAAGCCCTGAAATGCAAGTTCATTCATATAAAGCCAGAGCTCAACATGAACATAATAAGAGCCACCAATCAAAAGCATGAGAGAATGAATTCAAAATACTTGAGTGATGGTATTTTTCTATTTTTCAATTTGCTAATGAATACGCAAAAGCCCACAGGGGCACAGAGAGAGATTTTGAATTTGTGTACTCTATACAGCCACATCTAAGAACATATGCCCGACAAATTCATACAAAGCACATGCTCATGACAAGGTCGGACTACCACAAAATTGATAACCGAGTATTGTACAGACTTACCCACGGGCATTGCAGAGGGAATCAATCTCATCAATGAATATTGTACTTGGAGCATAAGCCCTTGCAAGATCAAACAAGCACCGCACCATACGCTCACTCTCTCCACGCCATTTTGAAGCCAAAGTTGCAGAGGAAACATTGAAGAATGTCGTACCACATTCAGTAGCAACAGCTTTAGCTAGAAGTGTCTTTCCGGTACCGGGAGGGCCAAACATGAGAATACCCTTCCATGGTCTCCTAATTCCCTAGACATCCCGACAAAAAAATCATTTAACCGGACCAATTGCATGCACATATACAACATGCAGATGACCTGCACATGCAGCAATAAAACAACCATAGCCAAGGATATGCCAAAATGAAGCATCTTAAGCAATTTTGAATTCATTAGAAGTGCATAGACAACCATGATAAAGGATAAAGGATAAAAAAAAAAACAAAAACAAAAACGAAAAGAGTGGTGTAGTTGGAGCCTGGGACCAGTTATTTATAAAGAATACTAATCATTCAGAGTCTCAAATTCCTCAATAACAATTACATTTGGCAAGATTATAAATTCTAAGATTGAAAAATCCATCTATATAAACATTAAGAGTAAGCCAATAACTGATGTTGGAACTTAAACGTAACAATTCTTGCTCAGTGATGGATGATGATTGACGGAAGTTGGCAATTATTGGCCATTGAGATTGGACGGCCAACGAAAACTGAAATTCCTAAGTAATCTGACAGGATAAAACAAATTTGGAAACTCCAAGGAATTTTAATTTGCGGCCCGAAATCCCATCTGAAGAACGAGGCTTGGGTTTTTTTTTTTTGGATTTAAAATCAACTGTATCAGGTTTCTGAGACGAACCCGACATGTTTAGTCCAAAGGACAAGAACATCCCCAATATCTTTGAAAAGACACCTAGAGGCTTGAAGTTTCCACAACCCCTTCCACTGCAACAGAGTTTCTTCAGAAAGCACATTTCAAGAGCATACCCCTCCAACTGATCCATAATTGTCCAAATCTCTGTGGAATTTAAATGCATATAGTAGCTTTGACATCCTATAGTTGGCAGGTATAGGAGAGAAACTAATGAAATCAAGAAATTTTAAGTAGGGAGAAGAAAATGGAAAAATATCTGGAGGTATCCTCATCTCCACACCCAAAATTAAGCAGAAGTCTGAACTGATATAATAGTAGTCGTGTGTCAGATTTGTGAAACAACAATCACATCGCAGCTTCAAAGCAATCTGGAATACCTGGAAATATTCAGGCATCCATAAAGGAAGAACAACAGCTTCCTCAAGGAGTCTTTTTGCTTCAGTTAACCCTGCTACATCATCCCAGGTCACTCCAGGGGTGGAATCCAAGACATCCCTTTCAAGCATTGCAGCCAAGTCAGAATCAGGACCCTCATACTGTCCACGTCTAGATTTCCCATCTTCGGCATCACCATTCTGCAGGCAGAAGTAAACAGAGAAGAGGGAGTAAAACGTGAATCTAGGAAAGCCACATGCCTGACTCCTTATTAATAGCAACTAGAATCTATTAAGACCAATGGAAGGGTACCCCAAAAAAATTTACACTATTTTGACCATGTTTGCTTGAACAAACAAATAGTGAAGGATACATAATCTCATAGGAAAAGTAATCGCAAAGGACTTATTTTGAGGGGATAGATTGTCTAACGGATATGCAATCTAAATTTCTATCCATGCTAACCTCGCATAGGATTTCTAATGCAATCCCAAGTGTAATTTTGTCAATCAAACTGTCCCTTCAGGCATTTAATCCCCGGAAAGAGCAACTAATGTATACAAACAAAATTCAAAAATAACAGTAAATGATGAAATTTTAGAGAGACGCCAATCTCAGAGATCTGATAACGACGACAAAAGATAAACAACACAAGTTCTCAAAAATGAATGCAATACACCAAACATGAAGGGACAGTTCCAGAAATTGCATTGCTTAGGTTTGACATTACCACTGAATCTGCCTTGCCAGATTTGCCCGAGCCAGGGCCCTTCTTCCCAGCAGTTGAAGCTCTGACTCCTGTGTTCGACTTACTAGAACCAGCAGCCTTTGCTCCACGACCGCTTGCTCCACCTCTTGTGGCACCACGAGCCCAAGCTCCATCTTGAGGTGACTTCCTCATACCCACTTGACCTCCTCTTGCGGTTCTTCTATTTGCATTGTCTCTAGTAGGCGGCCTCCATACATCAGGATCATCCATCGGAGCACCGGATGAAGTAGGGTACTCGTCCAAGGGTTGAAAAACAAAGGAAGATTTGGTAGAAATTGGTGGCGAAGGGGGGCGTCTACCCAGAGGAATATCCTTGAAAGCCCTTCTCTCTGAATCCAATTGCTTGACAACCTCTGTTTCCTCCGTCAGAGCTTTCTTCACATTCATCCATTTTGCACGATCTAAAGGGTCATCAAGTGTGCTTAAAAGCCTGAAGAACAACCGAACAAGGAAAACGAAAACAGAACTTCACCCGGTGAACTTAGCATAGACTGAAAGACAATAGAACACATTGTATAAAAAAAACATATGGACCCAGACTACATTCACACATGCAATATAGCCTCACCATCACGGAAGAAATTGTATGTCTTCTTTTTCTATTGCTAAGGGACTAAAAGAGAATGCCATCTCAAAAAAGTTCGATTTGGGAACCAAATTATGAAAGCAAACAGTGGGATGAAGAAGCTTGGAACCACTTGTTGAGGCCTGAGGGTCCCCTAGCATGGACTTGAAGTGGATGAGCGGGAAAAAGTATACCCACCAGAAAAGGGCTTCTTAACCTTCAGCCCTTTACTGTGCTATCCAAAATAAAAAATAAAAAATTGCAAAATCGGAAAAATACATCTTTTTTCCCCATCTGTTTTAGCAACCAAACAGATCCACAGATTTAAGCTCCTCTCTCTCTCTTTCCTCTTTTCTTTTCTCATTTTATTTGTTAAGTTTGATCACTATTTTCTTTCCTTTTTATCTTTCAAACCGAACAAGGAAATATTTTCCTTCTACTTTCCTTTCCTTTGTTTCTGCAAGACTACAAAATCAACTGGCAGTGCTAATTTCATTTGCATCAAATAAGTACATGAATCTCTCAGGGTCAGGCCACAAGAGAGAAATCTCTTTCGAGTTCCCTAGTCTGGCCTCCATTTGACCAGACCGGGGAGGTGATTAGTGCATGTAAGCTGGCCCGGTCAACACTTTATCAGGCAATGCCTATTCAAATACTCGAATACAAAGGATATGGAAATGTATCTAAAAATGAGAGAGAGAGAGAGAGAGAGAGAGAGTACTTGTTGATCTGAGCAATGGCACCGTCGAAGAAGATAATGGAAGAATCGTAGAGGCCTTCAAGGGCGTAGTCTCTAGCCAATTTTACGTGATCTTGCAATTCCGACGTGCCCACCATTGCAAGTTAAATTCTCCAGCTCTTTTGAAGTGTTGAAACAAAAACTAGGGATTTCGAATGAGAGTTCCGGAGAAGAAGAAGAAGAAGTACTCCTCAGAGCTCACACAGTCATCTCTCTCTCTCTCTCTCTCTCTCTCTCTCTCTCTCTCTCTCTGTAGGCTACTGCTTCGATCAGTGAAGATGACGGCGACGCAACGGCCGGGAGCCGGGAGGGGGAAGAGTGCGGTGTTACTAGAATGTCCTTGGGGAGTATCTGGTATTACAACTATATTATGGGACTAATGGCACTTTACCCCCCCCATAGTCCTGTTGAAGTTGAATTTTTTCCCCTGTAAAACGTAATCATTACATATTCTACCCGCTTTTACATTCAAGTTACAATTTTCTCCCTATAAAGCAAAATAGTATCTCTTCCTTTGGAAAACCCGAAATGTAACGTGTACGTGTCAATCGGCAAATTTCTCAAGACAGATAAAGTCAAATTTTTTCCCCCTTATCGGTAGGAGATAATCTATGTATACCATGAGAACTACAATAACTACAATTTGCATCAAGTACGTGAGAGTTCACGATTGTTAGCTCGTGTTGATGACATCAATAAGCTGGAGAAGTACGATTAATGAGAGTGCTTCTACAAAAGCAAAAAGAAAACACTTTTGCAAAGAAAATACCAACCAGCCTACAAAGGTTTGAAAGCATGCCATTTGAATTGGCTTATAATCATTAACATTCCTTACTTTCAAACATCCAATGGCAGAGAAACTCAAAAAGGAGGTCCAATTTCCATAAGAAATCACAATGTCCCAAATTTATAAAAATTCTGGATGCAACGAACCAGAATGAATATTACTATCAAATGTATCAATCGCATCTCATTTCCCACTTTCGATGGGCAATTCCAGATGCAGTCAAATTAGAATTCATTTGAAACTATTGCCAAGCGCATTTCTTGTCGTTCACTCCGGTATTCCAGATGCTTTGCTCTTCTTTTTTAAGAAATAGGGGGCTCTAAAGATCAATGGGTAACAGAATACAACAATGTGTTCAAAATGAATCAATCGTTGCAGAAGAGTTACTATACCATCCCATCACTCACCAGTTCTTCTAATCCCTTTCTCAGCCTCCCAGCAGCAACTTGACAATCGTGCTCTACCAATCCTCCAAATGAGACCCTGACGTGCCCAGGGCAGCCAGAGGAACTGCCCGGGATAATAACCACCCCATGCTTCTTAGCAAGCCAACGAACAACTTCAAAATCATCGATATATTTGTCCGGGAGCTTTGCCCATAGATAAATTGCACCTTCTCCTCCTCTCACGGCATCTTCTCCCAAAGGGGATAACGCTTCTAGAACTATTTCCCTGTTCTTGACGAGATCTTTCACTTGCTCAGTGACCCACTCGGGACCCACTTCTAAGGCGCAAAGGGCGAGGCGTTGGGAAATAACAGCTGCGCAGATTGGGATGTTGTCTTGGATTTTGAGGAGTTGGGCTGCCAAGCCCTCTACTTCTGAAGGGTATGCTATCTGCATGCATGAACATAAAAGCTCATATTAGGATCACTTAATCTTGGATTACCTATTGCAAAATGAAACTAAAAGTTATATTGGAGAGCAAACGTTTCCTGTAAAAGCTAGAGAAAATAATGGAAGCGTTACTCAAGAGTAGGAAATTTTTGAGATGCTTGCAAGGATTCCGATATTTTGAGCAGTAAAACAACCCCTTTTCCGCTTTCAGTTTATTTATTTTATTAGAGGAAGAGATTGAGAAGCAATTAAAAACCAATATTTTGAAAAGCACATTTGTTTATCAACTCACTAAGTAAAGCAGAAGCTATGAAAAAGATATTGCTGGTGTAGCAGACATAAAAAGGAGAGTACAGGCGTTACAGTGCATCATCTACAAGAAGTTAGTGACTTCCACAGTATAGACATTGGTAGTGTAATAAGATGATCAGCGTCATTAACTACAGATGATATGAAAAATCACATGCAAGTACAGTTATGTAACGGGTAATCATGCTATTTAAAAAGAGCAAGCTCAAGTTTCAGGAGCAAAATTAATTTTGCTTCTAATGAAAACACTTTGATTTCTTCTTGATCGTCATGACGTAAGAAGTAGTAAGCACTACTCACATATCCGACACGCCATCCCATCATCCCATAAGCTTTAGAAAAAGAAAAAACGTTGACTATGTGATTACCCTCCACACAGGTGTGTTTGCGGCCATCGTACATGAAGTACCTGCACGTAAAATTATTAAGACTCCAACGTACCACTGAAGTCATGAAAACATAGGTATATCATATTCTTGAAAATCAGCGAACACAGAGAAACTAATGGCTAGTAACTTCAGAAGTGCAACAAAATGAGAGCAAGTACCCAGACAACAATCCAATCTCTTTTCTATTTTCCTGTTTCTTAAGTAACAAACAAATTTAAGTTCCTGGATTTTGATATCCAGTTGCAAAAGCAAAATCATAACTCTGAAGCCTAACACTTGATGGCTGACGTCACATTGGAAGTCGAAGACTTTGGTGAAGCTTACAGGAAATAAACAAAAGCCTGCACGGTTGTAACTGTGGAAACTTTATATCCAACTCAAAACCAATTGACAATGAGTGTAGAAGTCCCAAATATTACTAAGTGATCTCTCATTCCATACCCAAGTAATGTGGGACAACTACTCAAATACCTCCCCTCACGTGCGGTGCAGCCCCATTTAGGTCGGTCACATGTGGCCACTTTTTTGGGTCCTATCATCGTGTAGCCTTTTTTGGGTATGTCATCTTGGATCGTGGGGTCTGGGCTTGATTTAATTTTTGTTATAAAATTAGGAATGGCATGGGCTTGCTCTGATACCATGTGGAAACTTTATATCCAACTCAAAACCAATTGACATTGAGGGGAGAAGTCCAAAATGTTATTAAGTAATCTCTCATTCCATACCCAAGCAATGTGGGACAACTACTCTAACAGTAGCTATAACAGAGACGACGAATAACCGAACAAGTGATGCTCGTGTATCTCAAATATGGATTGGCAACTAGCTCTATTATGCACTGATTCTGGATTAATCACAGAATCAATATATGCTTGTAACCCCTTCATATTTAAGGTAGGATTTCAGCACATTTTTTGTTACAAACAACACTATCAATCGTGTCCAACCAGATACAAAAATTTACATGAGAAAGCAGTTGAATATCAAGGGCGTAAGACTGGGAAAGAATTCACTCACTCGTATGTATTATCTACAACAAGCCAACATCCAGCATCCCTGCAGAGATCTGAAATCCTCTACACAAAACAAAACAAAGCGAAACAAAAAAGTAAGAGGATTCTGACTACAGAGAGAGAGAGAGAGAGAGAGAGAGAGAGAGAGAGAGAGAGAGAGAGAGACCTTGAGAAGAGGGTCTGGAATGTAGGTTCCAGAAGGGTTGCCAGGATTAACAACAGTAACAAGCTTCGGGGTTGGTTTAGTTTCCCGTAAAGTTTTTTCTAGCCACTCTGAAAAGCAGAATTCTGATCATGAACAACAGAAATATACAGATATGCAGATAAATAACAATTCACTGAAGTATTAGATTGGTCTTCCTGCATTAATGAAACCAAACGAAATTAATTCTCCAATTCTCTCTTACAACAGAAAAATAAGGGGTTTATCTTATATACACAAGTATAAGGACGGTTTTCTATTGTAACAATGAAGAGGTTTCATAGGATGAACAAGCCAGAAGCCAAGAAAAATTTGAAAACGGACCTATTTAAAAGACGAAAAGGAAAACAATTGTTAAAGGAGAAGTTAAATCAAGCAGAAAATGAAATGTAAAACTTTAATAAATGGAATATCACTAACCCAGACTTACTACGACTTTGTCTGAAGCTTTTTTTCCCCCAAAAAGCTGTACTAACTAAAATGTGATTCAATAAACATTTTAAAAGTCCCCATCATGATCTACACCGGTTCAACTGCAGCCTCAGGGTTTTCCTGAAATCTTTTTTTTTTTTTGAAATCTACAACTCTCCATGTACAAATGCAATCTAAGGTGGATCCATAATGTTTGTTGTTGCAAAAGCTGTCCCACCAAATAAAATAATTTGCTTCAAAAATCTAGAGATAGTATTGCTTATCAGGTGTTTGATTAAGAATACGAGACAGGATGGCAATTCCTCTTACACAATAAAAACTTATGAAGCTTCTAACCTGCATCAGGATGAAGTGTCTTTGGATTACCGGGACCCACCAGAATGTTAGTTACACCTGTCATTTGGAATGACATGTACGCATTGAAGTAGTATGGTGCAAACATAACTACAGAATCCCCATCATCACACAATGTCAGAACTAAATTCACAAATGCCTGCAACCAGAAAGGGACTTGTGTTAGATTTGTCAAGGATGTAGAGAAATTTTGCACAAGTACATACAGATTACAGACAGACAGAAAGGTACTTTGTTTTTATACTATGGAAAAAGTTATGAGATTTATACTCATCCTTTACCAGTCCAACCCCAAAGAAAAAAGAACTATAGCGAGCAGGCATAGTCACCTGATTTGCGCCTGCCGTAACCATCACAGAAGATTTGTGTAAGTTGTTCTCTACTCGCAGCTGCAAAACAAAGGAAAAGTAATGAGATCATAATAGAGTCAGTATGGAAGGAGAAAAATACAAGTTGCTCGGTTTGTATCTGATAGCCGATCATGTTACAGGCCTCAACAGTCACGGACACAGAGACATGAACAAAATGGATGCATATAATCCCCAGGAATAATTTCACAACAAACAGAGAACCATTTATGAAACTATTTTGGACACTTGAACAAAAACTGCACCAATAATCAAAGGAAGTGGGGGAAACACAACCTGGCAGTGTTTTAGCCTACTAGAAATCCTCAACTGGAAACATTGGAATCAATACAACAACAACAGAACCCATGTAGTCCCCAATCATTGGGAGTACGGGCGGGGGAGGATTGGAGACAGACCTAACCTTTGGCAATATGCACAAAGTGGCTGCTCTCAGGATACCACTGAAACAGTGGCCCCCCTTTACCTGTTTTGTTGCGGAATCAATAGCTATACCTTTTTAATCAATGCCTCCTTAAGCTCGGGAAGACCTTCATCAGCACCATAACGACTAACTGAAGGATCCCACACAAGTTCTTTTGCCGTATCCAAAGCTCTCTTTGGTGGTTGCCAATACACTACTCCCTACATGAGAATACGGTCAAAGAATAAGGTACTGCTAAGACAGAGCCACAGACCAAAAGCAATAAAGGAGAGAAGAAACTATAGGTAATGGTTTCCATTGGTAAATACTAGTAACTGACAACCATTATAATTTATACCGTTCAAAGAAGTCCCCGAATACAAGAGAGTGATTGATGAGCCATTGTGGTGGATAGTGATTGACTCCTAAGCTCTGTTACCATCAACAAAGCTTAGGAGTTTTTCAAGGATTACTAGATCTCAAATTTCCCACTCAACAACAATTTGCAATTTACTAGAATGTTTCCCAGAAAATGTCATAATGAAAAGTGAACACTAGAAAATTCAAGTCAGATGGAACACTTGTGGCCTTAATTGTAATTTGTCACCACATGAATCTCATATGGCTACTTTACTCTCAATTCACATGCCAAGTTAAGAACTTTCAAATCATCGGAATCACTCAGAATCCTGAACAGGTAGGGATGTGACATGCTGAAAGAATAACACTAACAGAATCCCCACTTCCTAGGTCTTATAAAATGCTTGTTTCGCAGAAAAAAAAAACAAAAAACCCAGCAACTACTCAGCTCCCATAAAACCAAATGCTACAAATATCATGCAACAGGTGTGATGGAAAAACTAGCAATTATCATATAGTGTGAAATTGGCAAGAATGATCCAATGGTCCAAAACAGTAGATAAACAGCGTTAATTCAGCTAGAATATGGTGGAAGTAGTAGACTGAGAGAGCTGACAGGAAATCCCAATTTAGAAATAAGAATACAATGAAATTCCTAACTGTTATGCACAAAACCTCGTAACACCAATATGCAAAACTAGCTTACGTATGAACGACCAATCAAAAACACAATCAGTCGGTTTTTACGTACTTTTCTAAGGGCTTAATAATCAAGAAGTTGACTACCCAGGTGCAATCAAGATCCTTTGGATATCTGGGATCAAGAAAGAGGTTGGAAGAAGATAGGAAAATTAGTCAGACATTATGCAGAGCAAGAGTACCTCATTAGAACATTGACCCTGGTTCTCAGTTCAATCGTGGACTCATATTAACATGGTCTTTGTGCTTCCCATTAATTTCCCAGTAATGCACTTCGGGTGGAAGGGAGAAGACCATAAACAAAGAAGGCTAAGTACTTAAAAGTTGACTCTGGATATGAGCAATAATCTGTGGCATCTACTACTGTCTACTGTTGATCAATCCTGTTCACTATCACCATGTCAAATTGAACGTTGAAGGTGTCCAATACCATCATGATTTCAGCAGTCCAGACATTTCCTCGAGAAAGTTCAGAGTTCGTGTACTGTGGATTGTGATTTGAGAGACTAAAGAGAACTGTTCCACAAATCTCAGTTTCTCAAATTCCATAGCCATAAAAAGACAACCTACATAATCTAAATTAACCTGGTTTGACAAAAAAAATGGTAAGGGTAAACCAACCTGAGCTAGAGAAAGTAGATCGTTGGAACCTCGGAACAATTCCTGAATCTGCAAACACAATACCCACTTACCATCAAATACAGAGTCACACACATTTCAGCAGAGAAATGGCACATCAAACGAAGAATTCCCGCAAGATCAAAAAAAAAAGCGAAGAATTTCCACATGGTATCCATACCAAGAAAACATATGAACTACTAAAACCCAATTTAGGGTTTTTGAGGAACCCAATTTGCCAGAACCATCAAAACACTCACACATTTTGCATGGCAAACAAAAACATCAAACCAAGAGAGCCCACACAGTATTTTTACCAAAAAAATACATGAACTACTAAAACCCAGTTTAGGGATTTTGATGGACCCAATTTACCAGGACCATTAAAACACTCACACACTTTACTTCGGAAACAAACACATCAAGCGAAGAGCCCCCACATGGTATTTATACCGGAAAAATATACTAGTATGAAGTATGAGCTACTAAAACCCAATTTAGGGTTTTTGATTAGCCCAATTTACCTAGACCATCAAAACACTCACACAGTTTACTTGGGAAACAAACATATCAAACGAGAAGCACCCACATGGTATCCGTACCGAAGAAATATACTACAGTATGAACTACTCAAACCATTTTAGGGATTTTGAAGAACTCAATTTACCTGGACCATCAAAACACTCACACACTATACGTGAAAAACTAACACATCAAACGAAGAGCACCCGCTTGGTATTCATGCCGAAAAATATATGATGAACTACTATAACTGAATTTAGGGTCTTTGATCAACCCAATTTACTTGGACCATCAAAACACTTGCACACTTTTTTGGGGAAACAAAGACATCAAACGAAGAGCAAATATACGACCTGCCATAACCCAATTTGCCTTCTTCTTTTTTTATTTATAATTCATGATAACCCAATTTACCTGGATCACCGAAATACTCGGAACATTTTACACGAAAACAAACGCATCACGAAGAACCACATGGTGTTTATATGTGGAAAAAAAAAGAAGTATATACACAGAGAGCTAAAAACCTAAGAAAAACAATACATAAAAAACAAACCAGAACCCAATTTTTAGGGTTCGTAATGAAACCCAATTTACCTGAACCATCACCGGTGTATCAGTCAATAAAGCCCTCCTCGCTAGCATCCCAGGCGAACCCATCTCTCTCCTCCTCTTCTGATCCTCCTCTTCACCTCTTTACTCAAGATTAAAACTTGAAAGAAAAAAAAATGCTCAAAAGGGGTTTTCGTCACCTACCCAGATAAGGAGGGATCAATCTTTTACTGGAGCAGATAAGGGAGGTAGGGATCTTTTTCCAACCTACGATTGCAACTTTTTGGCAGGAGATGACTGAACCAGCGATAAGCATGAACCCAAAAAGACGTAAACACTTTTGTATGTCTATTCTGATGAGATTGTTTTGTTTCTTTCTGTGCGTTTTGTTTACTTTATAGATATTGACTAAAAGAATGATAAGAAATTGGCTATTGTTTAGCTCTCTCTCTCTCTCTCTACCTAAGAACGTGGAAACTCAAACCCAAATCTCTCTCTTCATCCAACAGTCTAGTGCAAGAAATACACAGAGCTGTAAATCACACCTATTTTACTGCTTTGAATTTCTAAAGAGAATCCACGAGAAATGCGCCAGTGAATTGTATATGAACTCGTACAGGGAATATCCGTGGAATACGCTATTCATAAGACCTCTCACCTTCTTCCTCCGGAATCGTATTTTCAAGGAAACATGAAAAGTAGGAAGAGTAGTGGAGGACTTCCGACTTCCAAGTGCAATCATGCTAGTTTCACTTTCAAAGTCATACTAGTAATAGTTTTGTCATTTGTGCAGTGTTTTACGGAAAAGTGATGTGTGCACTATTTCTTAGGGGTTTTTTTTTTTTTTTTAACATTTCCAATTTTGACCCATTTTAAAATTTAAATTTAAAATTTAGACAAAATACATAAGAAAATCCTCTCCAATCTTTGACCCAAATCTTTTTCCATATCGGGTTTTACCCCTTTTTTTTTTCAAATTTGAGACGACCCAAGTCTTTTTTCATTTTTTTTCAATATTTCAACAGCTCTTTTTTCTTTTCAATGGCTCTTTTCGTGCCATTCTGAGAGCATGGCGTCGTAGACGTCATGATTTTCCCAAGCTTGGATACATGTAGCTCTCTCTCTCTCTCTCTCTCTCTCTCTCTTTGGATATCTGAACGCTGAAATCTCAACGATCTCTCTCTATTCTCTCTGGACGATTCTTGAAACTGGTTGCGGAATAAAAACCACATCGTTAAGAAAAAATGTGTGCTGCCCTTTTGGCCGAAATCGTTAGGGGAAACAAAAATGGAGGAAAATAGTCTTGAAAGCATAAAAAATAATATATTTGGATAAGGGATCATTTTTGCCATTAGAGTGAGCCCGATTTAAAATGGGGTTTTATCCAAATTTAGGTAAAAATTTGGGTCAGAGCTGAAAATGTTCTTATGCTCTTAGATCTTTCATCGTCGATGCTCTTTAATAGCGCAATTGTATTTTTCTTGTTATACTAACGAAGTTCTTATGTTTCCACCCCAAAAAAAATTATCATGCTAGTTTCACACACAAATAAAGAGAAATACTACTACATATGCACTTAATTCGCATTAAAAATAGTAGTTCAAACAAAATTCTTGAACGCACACTCCTATGAAAACACTTGTCTACATACTCACATGGTCATGATCACAAAAAAACAAAAAAAACTCACATGGTCATAGACGTCGGTCTCTGTTTTTGTGTGAATGTGTGCGCAAAATATCTATGCGGGTTGTGTGTGAAGCTAGACTAATCATCCCATAAGGGTTTCTTGCTGTGGTGTGTGAGAACGTAATTAGCAAAATTTAAGACGTTACAGGCTCATTTGGCTTTAGAATTGAAACTGAAACAGTATTTTTTTTTGTATTTATTTTTAAAAAATATCGTATGTAATAATTTTGCCTCAAACTTTTATAACTTATTGATTCGTTTCGGCGAGAAGAATCGGAAGAGTAAAAAATTTTAATTAAAACTCATAATTTTTTTTTAAAAAAGACAAGAATAAAGTAAAAATAAGTTGACTTTATTGACTTATTTTTGTCTTTATTCAAAAAATTGAGTTTTGATCAAAATTTTTTACTTTTGTGATTCCTCTTGTCGAGACGAATCAATAAGTCACAAAAGTTTGACGTAAAATAAAAACAAATGCAAAAAAAATTTAAATAAAGACAAAAAAATAAATTACTTAACTTTTCAATCCAAATCCACCCTACGTTATATGCTGCTAGTTTTGAGGTCAAGGTGACTTATCACTCAGACTACTCAACTTCAAAACTTGCCTCGTAGGCATGAATGCAACTATAACACCAAATCAACACATCACATATAATTTTTTCATAAAATCCTTTTAAAGGCGAAAGTGCAATTCTGCGGGTTTAAAAGATGTGTACATTGATCCAAACATAGATGTGCTCGAAAATCGGATGATGAGACATGAGGATCACACATAAACACGAGGTCTGCACATATAAAAAAAGTCACACAATTATGTCAGTAGCCGTGGACAAACATCTGTGTGGGCAGCATTAGTGTTGTACCCGTTTGATGCAGAAGAAAAAAAATCACATTGTTGATTTTTTGCCCTTGTATATTGAACGGGTACAGCGCTATGTGTTAAGAAAGAAAGTTTAATTTTTTTTTCAATCCCATTCAATGCTCGTTCGCATTGTTCTCGTTTTGTGTAGTGAAAGACATATTTTGTGGTGAAGAATGACTTTGGAGCACCGGGGCATAGAATAAATTTTCCTCCATTCATACCCCCTCCCCACATCTCTCTCACTCACTCATTCATTTTTATAACACTAATTCTAGGACCACACACACTTGCACACCCATTTGCACACCCACACACTTGTGTGTGTGGGTGTGCAAATGGGTGTGCAAGTGTGTGTGGAGGTAGCACATCTCTTTTTATAAACGAAAGAAGCACAAATCTAGAAAATTAGGATTGATGTTTTGCTATGCACACAGCAAAAGTGCACAGATTTGTTGTGGAACTCTTAGAGGGTCCCACACAAATAATCTGATCGGTTCATTAAATGTAAAAATATTTTTTCAAGGAGCCCCGCAAAATATTGGCTCAATACGATACTTATAGGTGCTTGATTTAATCATTTATTCGGATTTCAGGATAATAAAAAGTTAGATAATTGAATTGATCATCTATAAATATCGGATTAAGCTAAATTTTCGCATGGGCCATTGAAAAAATATTTTACATTTAATGAACGGCTTAGATTATTTGTGTGGAGCCCACTCTGGATCCCACATACAGATCTGTGAGCGATCTATGTGGAAATTGTCTATATTAACAGACTTACCGGAAGGCAAAACACATTTTTATTTATTTAGCATATATTGATTTTCTAGAGGTAAAAAGTTAAGGCGAAGGCAATTGGAAGTTGTAGCCAATGTGCAATTTTCTGATATCAAAGCAGCTGAGTTAAAACTTGTTCGCTCTAATAAATTGGCACTTCAATTCATTCCTACCCAAGGCAATTGGTTTCTTTCTTTTCTTTTTTTTAATCATCATAAAATGCTCAAAGAGCTACAAAAGACTCAAAATTCGAAGCCTTCCTCCATTGAGAAGAACGATTCTCAACTTTCGGATTATCCATACGGATTGAATTACCTCATCAGTACGATGAAAGAAATAGAATAGAAAATTTTTGGGAACAAAAAACTCCACCAGAAGAGAGGGCCCGTTCCGCTGTTGGTCCTTAAAAAATAAGGAGGCGTTCCTCTTTTTCAAAAACGTTTTTTTTTGAAAAAGAAGATAATTTCAAGCTCAAAAATCACGTGTTTACGCAAATAATTTTTTTACCAATATGGATCTTGTTTGATAGATCTCATTGAGATCTTTTAAACGATGCAAAAAAATTGAAAAAATATTTTTCATTTTCATTATATTTGAGTTTGAAATTACCTTCTTTTTCAAAAAAGAACTTTTTAAAAAAAGAGGAACACCCCCTAAATAAGTATTTATTTGCAACTTTCAAGTTTAAAAATAGTAGGCTTATTGAAATAAAAAAATATCCAATATGAATCTTGTTGAGATCTATCAAATCTTGCAAAAAAAAATTTATTTTTATAAATCTATTATTTTAAAACTTAAAAATAGATCTTATTTTTTAGTAGGTACTCGTGGAGTATTTGAGAAAGCAGAACCGAACTTCGAACACCCGTTTAGAAGCAGTTGGGTCCGGAATCGGACCATCGAGACTCCCGGGCTGGAGGGTATTTTCGTACTTCTGTCGTCGTCAAAATATCGTTGCCGAGTGCTCTGGTTCTTCTCGTGGGGCCTCGAATGCTATCCGAGCTAATCGCTTCCACTGCCGTGTGACAGCCTGCGTGTAAAGTTTTCCCGAATTTTCATCGCGAGAGAGAGAGAGAGGAGAGAGAGAGAGAGAGATGACGATGGCGGTTTTGAATATTTTCTCGCAGCCGACGACCCCATGGCCGACGAAAACCGCTTCCTTCTCTCTCTACAGCTGTAACCATTACTATACTAATTGTTACATATTCAGTCGATTCTCCATCCGTTCATCTCTCTCCTCGCTTTCCAAAGCTGTAATTGTATCGGCAAAACCGAAGCCCTCTTCTCAGATGCTTCCTCAACCCTCTAAATCAGGTCTTATCATGTTCTCTCTTTCTCTTAATGCCTAAATTGTACTATCCAATTCGACTCTCATTCGTATCGATAATTGGTTTGTTTGTGTCTTGTTGACGTATTCTGTTACTTTAGTTTAACATTTGCCTGAATTTTTAACTATAGAGTTCGTTTACTGTCCTTTGGCTCCGTTTGGGTAGGAGTGGATTTGAATTAACTTATACAATGTCATAATATTGTATAGGATCCGACTTACTTTGCAGTCTCATCTCGTCCATTCATCTCAGTAGTCAATGGTTCAGGTTTTAGAAAGTCTCTCCGCAGGAATAATAGTTTCTTCCTAATAAGAGTCTTCCAACAAAATCTAACCATTAAAAACGCTTTGGGACGGATAGATTGCACAGACTGCTCTGTGCAGTCCAAACACAGACTGCAGAGGAGCCGCTTCCTATTGTATGAGAGGTTTAGCTCCAAGTGACTTGTGAAACTCATGGAAGATAGATTAGAGGTAATTATTTTAATGATTCTTGTATACCTGCAATCCTTTAGGATAAAGGATTTCAAGCAGTCACATTAAAGCTCCCAAACTGAATGGCCAAAAACCAATATGTAAGCTATTTAAGAAAATATGAAATATATTCATCTATCAAACTCCGATATTCACCACTCTCTTTACGAAGCTTTGGTTTAGTCTCAAGTTATAGGATTTAAATAGTTGATTGGTTATCTAAAAGTTATGCTTTGTTTTGCTGGAGAGGAAGCTAGAAAGTGAAGGGTTTTTTCCCCAATTTTTATGTTTCATATTGACACGTGGAAGTGAACAGTTTTCTCCGCTGAGCTTCACACAGCTATTTGGTGCTTCAAAAGTAACACAAACCAAAACCGTGATAAATTCAAGAGAGTGCAAAATTATGGCAATTATGAAATTTAATGTTTCACCCTGTTGGCAATCAAGTGGAGTTTACGGAAATGTTGAGTGATACTAGTGCAAAACTCCTCTGAGTTTCTAGCATCTGTTTTAACCTTCCTTCCTTCTTGAAGTTTGTACTTTGTTTATTCTTTCATGGAGATATCCTATGAGTTGAGTTCCTTTTTTTTAATCCATAGTGAAAGATAATGCTCTATTCCAATTCAAGGGCGTCGACAATTGAAGTTGACTTTTGTTTCTATTCCCCTGCTTGATATTTTTGGTTCATTTTGTCGTATGACATAAGGCACTTAAGTGCACGTGCGAGACATTGATGCAGGCTTGGGATGTTCATGGATACAAGACAGCTCCAGCTGTCCTGACACTGTTTCCAACAATGGAAGGAGGCAACGTCCATTGCATTCTGTTTTTCCCTCAAAACCCGCAGAAGTTTCCTCTGTACAGGACCTTTTTGAATTTATATGCTCAGGCCCACTTCTAAACAAGGTGGGCATAACTTCAGAGATGGTGGCCGAGTCCATCGACAAGTGGTTAGCGTATGGATTACACCTTTGCAGGTTGTTTCAACTAAATGAACTCTACCTAACACTACCTCAGAAGGCTAGGTTTTATCACTACTATGTACCAGTCTTCTTATGGTGCGAACAGCAAATTTCTCATCACAGTTCCACGTTTAAAGATGGAGAAGAGGTCACCCCTATAGTGGTAAACATAAGATGTTCACACCATCCCTTTCTTCTGTTATAGGGGGTAGCTTTTTTCCCCAGACATGACAAGCTGCTCAATTCTCATTTTGTAATCTTGACGTGTGTACTGTGAACGGACTGGGTAATGCTTTTTAACATATTTTTTTTGTGATGCAGATTGGGTTTAGTGCCCCTCAAGGTTGTGGAAAGACTACACTAGTCTTTGCTCTCGAGTATCTTTTCAAAGTCACCGGGAGGTAGATTGCAGAAACGATGATATCTATTGTGTAGAAGCAATCTTGTCAATAGTTGAATGGGAGTATGACAACATGAAAGGAATTCCTTATATTGATTCACGTTAATCTCAGGAAGTCTGCCACAGTATCCATAGATGATTTTTACTTGACTGCAGATGATCAGGTAAAACCGTAAACGTGTTCGATGGAGTCTTTGGATATTGCTTCCCTTTTTGTTCTTGTTTGTGTTTGCATTTTCTGATGCAATCTTTCTATGGTATAGGCTAAGCTGAGAGAAAGAAATCCAGGAAATGCACTTCTAGAGGTATCAACTAACTTGCTCCCCTTTAAAATCTCTTAGCTTGAGAGATGAGGAAGCATTTTCAAAGAACAAGGTAACGGAGATTATTGGCTCACCTGCAGTTGCGTGGAAATGCGGGAAGCCACGATCTTTCATTTTCTGTTGAAACATTGACAGCTCTAAGCAAATTGACTAAAGAAGGTAGGATTTTTCCCTCATACAGATCTCTTTGCATTTGGTGCTTATAGTTCTATTACTTATGTCGTTAGTATGGTTATCATGGGTAATGAATTACGTGTGCTTTGTTGTCAGGTATGAAGATGAATCTACCTCGATATGATAAAGTAAGCTCCCTGCACAATTGAATATGCTTGTTGTCAATCAAACCTTTCATTTCAAGGTTCGTATCAATTGTTTTTTTGTTCTGCAGTCTGCAAACAATGGTAGGGGTGACAGAGCTGATCCTTCAACATGGCCAGAAGTTGAAGGGCCTCTTACTGTAAGATGTATCTTCAATTTGTAGTTGGGATAGGCAAATGTTGGTTAAGATGTGGATGTGACAAAAATTATGGCCAGCGCTCCATCTGCCATCCCAAATGACTGTATCATCAACTCAGAAAGCGTTAAAAATATTTTTTTGTTACATTTTATAAACCCAACAAAGTTTATTTAGTGTGTCAGTAAGGAGAACCACTAAAATCTTTGTCTTCCTCACCATAAGTCATTTGGATTTCATTTAGGCCATCCTGTTTGAGGGCTGGATGCTTGGGTTTAAGCCCCTTCCAGTTGAAGTAGTCACGCCTGTTGATCCACAGGTATTAGCACTTAACAAATCATATCTAGGGATACATCTAGCTTCTTCCCTTGTCACTCTGATGGGGACCTTATTAATTCGAGTGAAAGTGTAATTTTGCAGCTTGAGATAGTGAACAAGAATTTAGAAGCTTATTATGATGCATGGGATAAATTCATAAAAGCATGGATAGTTATCAAGATTAAAGATCCAAATTGTGTCTACCAGTGGCGATTGCAGGTTAGCCATTGGTTTGCAATTTCAGAATATTCTTATCCTTCGCAATACCATTTTATAATCGTTAGCGAATTTGCAGGCAGAGATTGCCATGAAGGCTGATGGAATGCCTGGGATGTCTGATGAGGAGGTGGGCAGAATAATTTAATCCCTATTAGCTTTATATTCAATCCATTTTCCGAGGTTTTATTTGGGTTTGTTTCAGGTTGTGGACTTTGTTTCACGATATTTGCCTGCCTACAAGGCTTATCTCCCTGCACTTTACTCAGAAGGACCCAATGGTTCAGATCCAGAACGCCTCCTTGTCATTGAAATCGATGAAGGGAGGAATCCCATCCCTTAATTAGGTGATAACTTTCCTGATTATTTTGTGCTGTAAATCCTTTTTTAATCTTGCAGAATTCATAATCGACGTGGGCATGCTTTAGGAAAGAGCATCGTTACTGTTTTGTGTTTTTCATATTTGTATGTGGTTTAAACTCATGTAAAGGGAACTGATACTACATAATGCAAATTGCTATTGCAAAGAAAGAAGGTTTTGCTATCTGGTAGAAACTATCTGGCACATTTCAAGTAAAACGAAGTGTTTAGAAGTAGTCCCCCCAGTAACCCATTGATGTTAATCAGAACACATTAAAACACTAATAGATTTATTTAGACTCATTAGCCAACTGGAAAACTCAATACCCTTTAAGACACTCCAGGCAACTGATAAAAGAAGCAGAAACGAAAACGACACCCACACTTGAGTGGTATATAAGACAGGCTTCCAGTAACAGAACTTAGGTGCAATCACTGCAGTCTGCAGAGAACATCCAAACAACACTCGCAAGCATTGTCCTCGGGGCAACATAAGCAGCAACACATCGTGAACCAACTGCCCAAAGTTGTGTGAAAAATAAGAAGGGATAAAGCTAGATAGTTTTCTTTTTCCCTTGTTTTTCAGATCTTGGATTTTTGTGGGACATGCAAATTCAAAACCAACGGTGCATAATCTCTCAAAGCCACTCGTCTTACCACACGACGTAAAGAACATATATGGTTAGTGAGAATGCATTACCAACTGTGAGACCAAATTAGGTCTATTTGATCTGTTTTTCTCTATGCATATTTAATGTCATAATGTTATTTGCGTGTTCATCTTTTGAAGAAAGATGGAATATGTAAGCAAACCTTAAATGTCGTAACGGAATAAAATGGAGTAGTGTAATTTGAAAAACAATCCCATTAAAAAGCAATCAGTCAATTTTAGAAGGAAGTGAAAAAAGCAGACTTAACAAGTCAATTATAGTGAAACATAGACTCCTATACAGAAGGAACATGACTTATTGAGAAGGATGGAAGAAACACAAACCAAGCATAGAGGCAGCCTTTGTGTGTTCATGCCGCGGTTTGATACGTTTCAAAGTATGCCATATTTTGGGAGGCTGGGGCGCCCATTTTTCCTTGTGATTTCCTTGTGATTCAATGGATTAAGAAGTGGGCAAAAAAAGAGAGTTATGTGGTCTTAGCTCAATTGTTTCTATTGGTTGATTCGGATCCAACTTGTCTAACATTTATAGGGACTGAGGGGCAAAAGGTTTTGCTCACATCTTACTTGGATCCGTAGAAGTGCCGAATAGTGGCCCCAAAGCATTAGTAATGCTACAAACGTAGATGTTCGGACACATATCGTCCGATGCACATGGAACCCATGGAATGCACGTAGGATCCGCACATATTGAATGACTTTGGATACATCTACGTCCGGACGTCTTTGTGTGAATCATTTTCCTGTTGGTAATTGGTGTTAAGGTTTTGGAAATGGCTGATTGGGGAAAAAAAGAAGAAGAAGCACGAAGGTATAGTCTTATAGACATGAATTAAAATAGGCTGCTGATTTTGCCACTCCATTTTTTGTTAACGCCACTCCCCTGCAAGTGTATTTTGTGGTGGAAAAATACACTTATAGGGGAGTGGCGTTAACAAAAAAAGAAGTGGCAAAATCATTTCCCTAAAATATGGGGCCTCTTATCAAATTTGAAGAATTGGAGGATACACTACAGCTGAAGAGGATTTGAGGCTAAACTTTATATGACATAGGAGTTGGTTATTATTGCCAGGTTGAGAAATTAAAGTACAAATAAAGTATAGGATCTATTGCTTGCTCTGATACCATATTAGATTATTAACTACCAACTCATCTAAAAGCTTAAGCAGTTTATGGTTAGAGGGAATGACAACTTTATTATTTATACCTTCAACAGTCTTGCGCCTGTCTAAACTTCGGATCCAGTGAGTTGAAGTGCAAGTTTTTACTGATTTCATGGTAACCAATTTTAGTCCAAAAAATAAGAGGAACGTTTCATAAGACCTGTACCACCAGTGTACCAAAATGATTAAAACCAGCTTAAATGAAATAGAAATGGTGAGATTCGAGAAGAAAGTTCTTGTGGACCATTATGATATACTGAATCAAGACATCAAGGAATTTGTGAAAGTACATCATTAATAAACCAAATGCTTGTGCCCAGTCTTTTTATTTGGAAGTAAACAGAGAAAACAAAAAAATCATAATTTGACAGAATTGCAAGTTTACAGCGGCACTCAACACTCTCACTAAGCCAGTGAAGGCTACGAACAAACAAACAACAATAACACAGAACCCATGTAGTTCCCAATCATTGAGAGTATGAGCTACAAACAAACGGAACAAAGAATAAAATAAAACGATGAAATAAGGTGATGATAAACCATAAACATTGGCCTAATAATCCCTTGTGCATGAATAAATTAGGAGCAGTTACAACAGAGAATGTCCAAACAGCACTCGCAAGTCTCATAGCAACAGCAACAGCAGCACATCGCGAACAAACTGCATAAAAAAAACACAATACTGTGAAATAAATAAATTCATACCCAGTACACACAGATTCCCGAAAATCATTTCTTAGTACATTGTTCTTTTTCACGTAGCTTATTTACTGTCTAATCTCGTCTTTGTATCCAAAATTATACTGTATAAGAATTTAAAGAGAATTGAGAGAAATACGTACCAAGCATAGAGGCAACCTTTCTCCTCTTGCCTTCTCTTGATATGATCAGTGTATGACATCTCTTCAGTGGCTGGAGCATCCATATCCACATCCATTTGTTTGTTGTTTGTTAGATGAATATGAAATTTAGCTTAAATTTCTCTTCTAGGATTCAGATGCAAATGGAGAAAAGCAGCTGCAGTTATGTGTTTATAGAGGGTGGAAGTGAAGACTGGCTTAGGATTCTTCGTGCACCTAGCACTCGAGTAATTATTCAGCACTCCTGGACACCACGTTGCGCTGCCTAAGCGGTACTCCCAACGTTTATGTAGCGAACAAATTTTGCGGCAAGCACATTATCATTCACTTTTGTTGAGCGATTAGGAGACGAAGAGTGTGACCCACACATTGTGTGGTGACGATCTTTTATGAGAATTACCAACCGACAATGCCACGTGATACTCCGATAGTAGCCAATAATTGGCCTACCACTCTTACCCTGTTCATTTTAAAATTGTTGTTAGTTCAAATGTCTCTGTCTCTGTTCGTTTCTGTCTCTTCACCAAATGTTCCTGCCATGGGTGACTCAGTTGACTCTCCCCGTGAATCATATTTTTTTACTACGAAACATATAATTATTCAAACATCATGATATCCACATGGAATGTGTCAAAATCATCAGAAAAACTTTTTGGTAATTGATATGATAGTATTAGGAATATGCGGGATCTTAACAGGATCTATGAGAGTTGTACAAAGAACAAAATCAGGAACAAGAAACACAAGAAGGGTTTTCATGGTTCACTCAACTAGGGCTATGCCCACGATGGTTGCAGCCGCGTTGCCCAACGCTGCAATATATACATGTGTAGCGACAATTACAAGAACGTGAATATACCAGCTGAAAGTATCCTTAGGAATTTTTGCTCTTGGTTATGATGTATACAGGTAGAGTTACACGAGTTAGATCTGCAACGCGCGAAGCGTGGCGGGGTATAGTACCATCAGACTCTATGCATGCTGCGTAAGAAAAAACACTGTCAACCTAGTGTAGAAGACTCCTAGTTAGAGGTATATCCTTTCTTCTTCTTCTTTTGTTTTAGAAAGGCTGGACTCATATGACTTCAAGTTGTGAAGAAATTTTAGAACCTCTTCTATGTCTGAAGTATTTTTATTGCAACCATTTGTCTTTTTTTTTTAAAGGTAAAAAAATTTCATTAATCTCTGAAATTGTTACAAAGATTAATAGAAATAAGAAATAATGACATCAAACCCCTAACCCGAGACCCAAACAATCTAAAAAGCTACGAATAATCCTTTGCCTACCCAAGACTCAATCCTCAAGTTTGGCAAGAAACCAAACACGGGGAAATTCATTGAGACGAAGCCCACACCCGTCAGCCTAAAAGCCCAGATAAATACATGAAAGACCGAACACCTATGGACCTAGAAGCCCAAATAATGGGACAAGCCCAACTGTTACAGCTCAAATCAAACCCAGATACTACAATCAGACCTACCGCCAACACCTCCGCCATCCACCACGGCAGAACATCTCCACCGCCAGCCACCACACGAGACAGCGATCCAGAAAGACACCCAAAAGCCGCCGCCGCCCCACATGCCGTTAGGCCAAAAACCGAGTGATCTTAGGAGAGACACCGGCGGAGAAGCACGTTCCTTGCAACCCCAACCCGTAGGACCGGCCTAGCCGTTGGGCAAAACCGGAAACCCCAACAGGTAGACCGGCGGCTGGCCCACGACAGGAAGGAGAGAAGGGAGAAGATGGCGAAGAAACCAGCGGCAGAGGGAATGAGCAACAGCAGGGAAGGCGAGAACGCCGGAGTCAAACGCCGCCGCGAAGCACCCAAAGGACCGCCGTTATCCCGCCGACTCGCAGGTCCCAAAAACGATACTTCACCTGCATTCACTAGTGGTTATACTTCGTTTTCAATCATGTCCATTGATGCTCGGAACCAAACAAATGTGGACAGCTAGCTTACATTGTCCCTTCCTTCATTGTGGAGGCCCTACTGAAAACAAAACTTGCATCTACAGAAACCCCACATTCTATATCTGCTTAAGTACAGTACTTCTTATTGAGAGATCTTCACTCTTCATTGTATGGATAAGAACATGAGAGGATACCAATTCATATGACAGTTGTCCAGCCCACACTTGTGAGTTGGGACCGATACCTAGCTAGTAGTCCAGTTTGTTATACTTCATTATTCATTTTTGAACTGTCGTGGATTCACCTCGTGTTCACAATAATGATCGAAAATCGAACATCATTCATATTTTAGAGTCCATAGGCAGATATACGTCCCCGAAAAAATTTTGTTTGATCATCGTACATCGACATAAAAATTAACTTAGCTCGATCGGAAAATGGTTATCTAAAGGTCTAAAATAAGCAGCTTTACTTCTCAAAATAAAAAACTCTCTCTGTTTGTGTATGGTGGTGCACTAATAAGAAAAGCCCCGTCACTTTTTTCGAACTAGCGGGAAAATTTATAGTAAATTATCATAAAGTGACACAACTTTTTTGTAAGAGGCCATTATTTTTAAGAAAAAAAAGGAGTAATGTGTAGTCCGACCATTATTGTGAGTTCAAGATGACACAACGATCCAAAGCTAAATGAGACCATTATTTTTTTAAAAAAAAAAAGGAGTAACGTGTAGCCCTACCATTATTGTGAGTTCGAGATGACACAACCCTGAATGAGACCATTTCTTTTTTTTTTTTTTTTAAAGGAGTAACGTGTAGCCCGACCATTATTGTGAGTTCGAGATGACACAACGACCCAAAACTGAATAATAATGGAGGATAACAAATTGAACTACACATAAACAGACAACAATACAACTTGTAAAGTTATAGCTCAGGATCTGCCAAATCCTTTGCCACACCTGCAGCTAGCACATGGGCTTCTCTAACAGAGGCCCTATTAAGTGTGACCACTCACACCTGCATGAAATGGAGAAACGCACGGGACACTGATTAATAATTTATCCCACAATTCATCAACAATGCCCACGTATACTTATATCGATCACTCATCTCTCACATATGTGTCGGTTTCATCCATTTAATTGTAGGACGGGTCTCACATATGTGTGAGACAATTGTGATCGAAAAATGGTCGGTAGGAGTATTCCTAGACTTGTGGATAACGAAAATTCTAACTCCACACTCAAATAAACACTCAATTACACACTCACACTCATAATAGGAGTGAGTTTCGTACGCACTGAATGTGTAGTATGCGCGAATTATGTGATTGGGTGTTGAGGTAGGATGATTGAATTGATAATTGTAGCGTCGGTGCAAGATCCACCGGAAAAATAAGATAAAAAAAAAATACTATATGAAGGCATTGGGGTTGACAGTTGTTCTCTGCTTTTCCATAAGAGGACATATTCGACATCTGTTCGTCTCCCCACAACTCTTGCGTCGGTGCCCTAAAATATCCACCCAACCACAAAAGAGAATACTTTAACTATCTTGAAAATTTCACGGTTTCCATTGTCGGTTCCATTGTGCGTTCATTGTAGTCATCTGAACCGTCCATCTTGTAGATCTCGCAAAGTAATGTACCCATACAATAGATAGGTCAAAGATTAAATTTCAAGATTATAAAATGGATGAAAATAATTAGTTAAACTTAAAATACTAGTAAATCAGGCCGTCCATTTTGTCAATCAAAATATAATTTTAAACAAAGTTATTAACATCCGATCATGCTGGTTTTTTCCATGCGTATATTACTTGGCGAGTCCTACAATATGAACGATTCAAATTACCGGTTTATGCTCAGTGAAACCCACAATGGACAGTGGCGAAAACAGCACGGTTTGGCCTCATACGGACAGAACTTATTCCCACATCCCCATAAATATAAGGCCGACCGTAAGCAATCGAACATCCGTCAAATCCACAAAATTTTGACTCTTTTCTTCCAAATCGCGTCGTCACCTCTAGATCTACTCTCTCTCTCTCTCTCTCTCTCTCTCTCTCTCCCCCCTCTGCAAGGTAATCTCTCGAACCCTACATTTCCCTATCTTCACTCCACCACCGCATATACATATAACACCGTATATACAAATGTGAATTGTTTCTTAACTGAATTCTCTGATCTTTCTTTTGCAGCGTATCGCAATGTCGGCGACGGAATCAGGCGCCAAACCGAACGGCACGGAGGAGGTAAAATCCTCAAACCCTAGCGTAGAAATTGCGGCTAATTCGAGCAACGGTAATAATAACGGTTTTCATTCAACCGACAATGGCGCAAACAATAAGCCACCGAAGTTGAAGATATTCGTAGGCTACGATCCGCGCGAGGACCTCGCGTACGAGGTCTGCCGCTACTCGATCCTCAAGCGGGCGTCGGTCCCGGTCGAGGTGGCGCCGATCAAACAGTGCGAGTTGCGCCAGCGCGGCGTGTACTGGCGCGAGAGAGGGAAGCTCGAGAGCACCGAGTTTTCGTTCTCGCGGTTCTTGACGCCGTACCTGGCGAATTACGAGGGTTGGGCGATGTTTGTGGACTGCGATTTCCTGTACTTGAGTGACATTAATGAATTGTGTGAGGTAATTGATGATAAGTATGCTGTGATGTGTGTCCAACATGATTACACGCCCAAGGAGAAAACGAAAATGGATGGGGCTGTGCAAACTGTGTACCCTAGGAAGAATTGGTCTTCGATGGTGTTGTATAATTGTGGGCACCCCAAGAATAAGGTGTTGACGCCAGAGGTTGTGAATTCAGAGTCGGGTGCGTTTTTGCACAGGTTCCAGTGGTTGGATGATGAGGAGATCGGGGAAGTTCCGTTTGTTTGGAACTTTCTTGTGGGGCATAATAAGGTTGTGGAAGGTGATCCGGGTACGTTCCCTAAGGCAATTCATTATACACTTGGGGGGCCGTGGTTTGAAGCGTGGAAAGATTGTGAGTTCGGGGATCTTTGGGTTAAGGAGATGGAGGAGTACAAGAAGGCAGTGGAGAAAAAAGGGGAATAAGTACATGTAGCAGATGAGATAAAAATGCAGTGGTTGGTTAAGGTAATTGGTTTCTTTCATTCTTCTATTGGTCTGCTAGATCTGTTCAGATCCGCTCTTGGCAAATCGGGTACCTGTAGTATTTAAGTAGGCATATAATATATCGGTTTTTTCTTCCTATTGTTTGCTTTCAATTGATTTTATATTCAATTGTAATTCATCAGCTGAGTGTAATAGCTGATTCATTGATCTATATCAATTACGGGCATATGGGATAGATGGATTTGTTCGTCCTATTGTTTACTTGCAATTATTTCTCTATCCGATTGAAATTTGTAATAGCAGATTCATTTATTTGTGTGTTTATATCTATCAGCTAGGAAATGACCACCACATATGAATATGATTGTACGGCTTTAATTACGGTGCTGATTTGTACAATTTGAGCATGTCCTGTGGAATCTACATTGTGTGTCGTTTGGTTTAGTACATAATACATCTTTCTATCAGTGTATCTACAGTTACAAACATTTTGTGTTGGTTTTGGTGTCGACTGTTATCTATCTCCAGAATGCTCACTTTTCTTTTGTTTAATTTGGCCAAATGCGTCTTTTATCTCTCTTCTGGATGCACTAGGCACACCATTGAGTTGAACAATCTTTTCCTCCCTAGTGGTAGACCTGCCGTTTGCATTCTCTCTCGGTATGATTTCCACTTTAGCTATCTTGGTTTGTGCCTGAGATCTTTGTAATATGGAAATCTTATGGAGCTTCACTAAAGTTGCACGCAAGGTTAGTATGCATATGAGCTAATGTGGGAGGATTGTGTGACAGGAGTCGCAGGACGATGTAGATGTATTGGTGCTTCAAGAAACTTTAAAGTAGTAACTACTAGAGAACCTGTTTAAGATACGAAACGAATCCATCTGGTTTAAACTTGAAACTTCTCAATCTCAACTGGTTAGGTGCTTTGACTGTAGGCTAGTGGCTGGTTGATCAATTTTCATTTGAGGTGGATAGTATGTGGCCATGTACTCCGGAAACTCTGAGCAATACTTTTGCTTGCAAGATGAAAGCAGCTGACAATGCTGCAGTACCATTTGAGTCTGAAGCTAAGATGCAAGAGACATTGCCTACTTCAATTTCTTGTTCAATTCTTCTTTGAAACAGGGAGAAGCTGGAAGTACCATGGAAATATAATTTGATTTCTGGTGTATTTGCGATTCTAGTTTCGATGGATTTTAGAGTGCGAAACACTTGAATTATGACCAGATAGGATTTGAATCTGTTTTGGTGTGGCTTGCGAGATCAAGTCATAGTTGCTTCCCTGTGAGTTTGAAGTAATAAACACTATTCTCTTTTCCTGGCTTGTAGAAGCAGATTTCAACCGTTATTATACCAGAAGACAGGATACTATGCTTGGAGTTTAGGCCATCTATTAGAGGACCCATGTGCTGGAGTAGCATTTCCCAATAAAGAGAAAGTACAAAGAAATTTATGACTAAAGCCCAGCTCTGTATTATGCTCCTTGTATACTTTCATACATCATAACCATGCTCAAATGAAAACGGAGCTCTGTATTATGCTCCTAATTTCATTTTATACATCATAAACATGCACAAACGGAGGGGAAAACAAAAGCCTCTCTAGTAAAAAACACCAAGTTAAACGGTAGGCACAGGATGCGGGCGAGAGCCACGGCACTCCTAAACTTCAGCGTACTCCCAAACTTTTCTCGAGAGCCACGACACTCTCAAACTTTAGCGTACTCCCAACTTTTCCACGTAGTTATTGTTATTCGCATCAAAATTGTAATATTGTTCTTATCACTCTCCCTTCAAACTGTAAGTAACTTCGTATTTGGATCTCTCTTTGTTAAATATCTGCTTCCGTCAGTGTGCGAAGCAAAGGCTTCTTTAACCACTTGGGCTTGAGCGTTTTTGAAGGTGCCCTTGGGACTGCCTTAAAAATCACAAAAAAGATAACAACAACAAAAAAAATCAGCAAATTGTGACAATCCAAAGTTCCAAGCTTTCTAACATGACCAAATAGCACCCTGCAAAGCAATACAGAGCTGCTGATCTGTTTCGGCAATCAACGGCCCACATTGTAACCGAGCAATAGACAATCCAAATTTGTATGCAATATGTATGCGCTCAGATTCGATCCGTGTCGAGACGAACAACCGGATTGGTCGCTCTGCACCTGCTCGACAGGGAGCTGTTCGGCAGCATCCCGGGTCCACAAAACTAGACTTCAGTTTGATATATGAGAACATGATTAAGAGAAGAAAATATGGTTACCTAACCCAATTGCCTCAGAGCTCTTCATCAACCTTAGACGCTTGCATGATTCAACAAACATTCTGCCAAAAACAGGGGCAAAAACTCCAAGTTCAAGATATATATGGGACTCTTCCATATTGGGTTGGAAAATCGAAAGGGTAGTTAAGGAATTAGACTCACTTCCATGGCACATCACCAACTAGCATCCAATCACCATCTTTGTCCTCGTATGTAGGTACATACTCTGACCCATTTACTGGGTCCATAAGCTTTCTCTCATTCAGGTAATTACCTAGGGAAAAACAAGCTGTGCATAAAAAGACCAAATTACCCTCGCAATACAAAAAATGTGATGGGATCCTCCCTATCCCCAAAAGGCACATGACCCTGTGGACCTTTTTTGAACTCACTTGAAGATCGATGTAGTTCATTTTCAAAACTTGACGAGAATATTAATCATTCAATCAAATACCTATAACTGTGATTTGGGAATTCTTTTATCTTAGACAAAGAAATACTTTGTTGGATAGAAATTAGTTTTTCTCAAGATACGTGTTGGGATCGTGTATTGATCAACAATTTGTCAACCTAACTTTAAGCATGATAGATGTTCTCGATAAGCTTTACAAATAAACGATTCCAAGCATCTAAGTTGGCTCAAAAAAGGGGTTAAAATGAACTCAACAGGGCATGCAGGAGGGTCTTCTGAGACGGGAGAGGAGTTAGACAGACGCGCAAAAAAAACAAAAAAGGGGATGTTAAAGCTTACAGATGGTGAAGCAGCTAAACATATCCTGTAGAACAATCAAGAGTTGCTGATAGCTGTTGTAAATCTCCAAATCAACTTTCCTCAAATAAGGAGCTCCATCCACCGCCACCTTCACGTATTTGCATGCCTTGTTTAATTTCCTTGTTGATTTCACAGGCGGCCAGCCTACTACTCGTGCTCTGAAAAATTTGTATATATATTTACAAACAATACACAGCACAACACGGCACGCTAGTTAATTTCTCATGAAAATTAAAGATCGTGTACCGGGTACACGAAGCTCTTGTTTACTATGGACTTTGAATTAAAGATGCTAGAATTAGACACGATTTTTAGAATAAAAACCATGTTGGTAGCCAAAGATAACTAATTTTAACGGATTCGGGGTCTCTATAGTGAAGCTAAGCACTACAGGATTGCAGTGAAACAGCTCAACCGTCTATCTAAGTTTTTAATGATCCGAATTTAAGAGTTTGTTTTAATCCAGATTGTTGAAAACACTTTTGTACAGCTGGAATTACTCAGTGCAACCCTGTAGCGCCCAACTTCACTACAGGGACCCGAATCCTTGAACCCACAAAAGATTGATTTTTAAGAAAACAAACAACTGAGGTTTTCTTAACCATCTTGTAAATTAATTCATATGTAGAGAACCCATACATGGATGAAAAGGAGCTCACTTTGATATGGGAGATTGGGCTGCCTGATCAGACTCGGAGATCTCCTCCTTTTCTTCCAAAGGATCATCTCTAGAAATGAACCCCTGTGTCTCACCCACAAAAATGGCATTAATCCCACGGTTCAACTGATCATCAACCCTCTCCGAAAATCCACGTTTCGAACCGGACTTCTGCATCCGTGATTCGCCGGGTAGTCCCAGAGTGAGCTCCGTCTCCTTGAAATTCAGGCTGGCGACGTCACGATGTCCCGGCGAGCTTCCACCCATCGCCGGTGCCATCACCAGCTCAGAATTTCTTCCTTGGTGGGCTTGTTTCCAAATGTACTGTGAGTGACCAAAACCAATTTGGATCGGTCCTTTTTATATACAATCTGGAATTGATTGGGGGGTTTGGAAGATTTGACTTGATTCTGTACGTCATTATTTGTGATCAAAGCTTGTCGTTGATTTCGAATGCGTTGAAGTTTGGGTCCCTTTCAGTCCGTATTTGCATAGTATATTGGATTCTCTCTGCTTTTGTCGGAAAAAAGGCAGATTTGTACCCCATGATCAACATTGTTTTGGCAACCACCATGATCAACATCGTATGAGTGTTGGAATTGGGGACATATAGGGCACTTCCCAGCGGTGCACCATGTAGGGCACATCCAGACCTTTCATCTCGACAATTAATGGTTCATATATATTTTTTACAATTCTTACCGATAAGAGCTAAATTTGATTGGTAAAAGTGCTTCAATGAATCTAAATCATTAATTGCCGAGATGGACGGTCTGGATACGCGCCCTACAGCGTCCCCGATTCCGTATGAGTGACCTTTGGGCACAAGTTGTGATGCCCCATGTAGTACATTGATTTTGATTCACGAGCCATACCATATGGTCCGAAATGTTTAAGCCCTAGTAGTACCTTATGAGTAGCTCCTTATATGTTTATAATCTTCTATGTAGACTTCCGATATGGGACAGAGTATTACACAAGTGGTGCGGGCAATAAGACCCCTTTTTCGCAACATATTGTGGTGTGATTCTTACACTTTGTTTTGGGGCCTCACAAGAATGTGTGGGGAAAAAGGGGCACCGATTAATTTTCTTTGCCCCGAAACTTTATGACTTTTTTTGCTCAGTTTTTTTCGCTTGTTTTCTCTTAATCTTTACGAGATTCTGGTCAAATTTTTACAACATATATTTTTTTTCAAGAAGAATCGAAAAAGTATAAAAATATAAACCAAAGTTGAAAAGAAGCTACCCAAAAAGTGAGTCTTAAACAGTGTCAAAAAGCCACTAAAAAGTTAGGCCGAAAATGCCCTAGCTTAGTTGATGCGCAATTATGAACAAGATCGTAAAATTAGGTATATTGTAAGATCTTAGGAAAACAAACGACCTAAGCTCTACATGTGTTTGATTCATTAAGATTACTTTGATACTTGGCTCGTTATATAAATAAACCAACTAAACTCGATTGAGGAATCAATCAATGCCCTTACACTAGGTAATTTGAAATAAAATCTAAAGCATTTGAGTACAGTTCGTTATCGGTTTGATTTTGAGTTTGTCTGAGATCGATCCGAAACACTATAATAATCAAGTTTGAAACATATTTTCAAAAAGAAAAAATAGTAATTAATGGTACCATTGGGTGATAGGTAACTACAGGCCAGCTCTGAGATTTTGTTTATTTTTGGGCCCCACAACACCTACACTTGAGCGTGTTAGTTTTGTCGGGTGATGGAGTTTTTCTTTGGGCCGATCCGACATTGGCCTTCTGGAACCGGCTTCACAAACCATAGACAGTATACCCATCAATACTGCCAAAATTCACATCATCAATCGGAATATTTGGGTTTATCGATCGTTACGGATGCAGATGTGTTTGATGTCGGCATATCTATCTCTAACATACTGTATTAACCTAATTTATCGATATACTGGTCAGATATTACGGGTATAAAGGTGTTTAAAAATGTGTTTGAACATATGTCTCAAATATTCTCTATCAAAGTAAGCTGTTGGGGTTATAATATGCAATGACTTGATCATCCAACAATAAGTACTAGTACTATTTTAAGCACTTTCTTTCGAGTAGTGCTAATGGTACCGACGGTACCGTAGGGAAAATGTATCGACGGCCACCGGAAGGCCGTCTCCGGCCACCGGACGGCCGATCCGAGCCGTCCAAAAATTTTTAAAAAATAAAACCGAGTGGGCCCACGCGAGAATCAATGGCATCCGAGGTGTGTAGGGTACTTGATCCGAGCACCCCTTTTTCGTGTATATACACGTATATACAAATATACACGAAAAGGGGTGCTCGGATCAAGTACCCTACATACCTCGGATGCCATTGATTCTCGCGTGAGGCCCACTCGGTTTTATTTTTTAAAATTTTTGGACGGCTCGGATCGGCCGTCCGGTGGCCGGAGACGGCCGTCCGGTGGCCATCGGTACATTTTCCCTATGGTACCCGTCGGTACCAATAGGATTTCTGCTTTCTTTCAATATGGTGTGTTAGGTGAATGCAGAAGAAGTGACTAAGGAAAAATTACTAAGATGGAAACGTTAGAGAAGGTTTAATTGGCATTTTTCTTTACTTGGGTTTGCACACAAATGAGAAGAAAAATAAACTTTTACTTAAAAGAAGACGAAAGGAAATGAATGTGTCACCATCTCGGGAGAGCTTGCTTATTATTCAATGTTGCATAGATATATTGTACCATTTGTTTTTTTTTTTTTTGGTCATACGGCATACATCAGCGGGGGTTAGCGGGGTGTTTTACTATCTAGAATTTATGATACATTCGTACTAATTAAATACCTGAGTCCTACTAAACCCTATTGGTGCATAATTAACTAATTGAAGGATCGATCGAGTACAAATGTCGTTACTATTGAAATGAACTTAATTTACCCAAAATAAAGCCACTTTGTTAAGTGATTCTCTGAACTCTTCTCCAATTATCAACTAACCCGAATATCAAATGATGCAACATAATTTTTTTTTTACTCAAATACTTCTGTGGCAAAATAACCAATAATTCAACAACGCTCGGAAAAACATGTAAATAAACAAAGAAATAGTGTAAATTGACGTCAAGAGAGAGCTCACCTCTTATTCAATGCAGGATAAAACTATACGATTTGTTTGGAACATAGCAAAATGGAAGATCGAGTGAAAATGTGGTTACTGTTCAAATAGACTTTACTAATACAAAATCACATTGTCTACTATTCTCTCCAATTATCAATCAACCCGAAATATCACAACTTTTTTTTAAGGGCGCTGCTATTCGCAGCCCTCTATTTTAAAAATTTTCAATTATACTCGACAGTTAGTTACCGAAATTGAGATATATTTTCAGCATCAAATTACCGAAATATAATATTTTTTTCAACAGATGTTTACCGAAAATGCATGTTCGGCAGTTGTTTACCAAAAATTGAACATATTTTCGACATGTAGTTACAAAAATATAATCTTGTTTCCAACAGCAATTTACCGAAATGTTATTTATGATTTTCAACAACCATTTACCAAAATGTAGTGGGTTACAGGAGAAAATAAAGGGCTGCGAATAGCGGCGTCCTTTTTTTTTTTTAACTCAGTTACTAGGTGTCAAAATAACCAAATAATCCAAAAAAAATCACATTGTCAGTCAATGTCTTTGAACTATTCTCTCCAATTATCAATCAACTCAAATATCCAATGATGTAACGTTTTTTTTTTTAATCGATTACTATGGTGTCAAAATAACAACCAATGGAGTTCCGTTAACAAAGTAATACTCGATTCACACATATTTTATTAAAGAGAATTGTATTTGGATCATGGATATTCCTAATGATTCTTCGTGGACCATGAGGAAGATCCTTGGTTTAAGGAAATTGTGCCAACCTCTTATTAGATATCATGTCAGTACTGGGGCTAATACCTTCCTTTGGCTAAATAACTGGCATACTTTGGAATCTTTGTATGCTAAATTTGGTAAGAGGGTTGTGACTAATTTGGGTAGAGCATTATGGGCTAAAGTGGCTACTATCATTGACCAAATTGAGAAATCAGTCCATTCAAGCAATTATGGCTCATACTCCTCCCAGTTTGAGACCAAATCCTAATGTTGAAGACTCTGTTAGTTGGATACCTCACCCAAGCGGCATCTTCACTGTTAGGCCAGCTTGGAATGCCATTAGGAAGAGGTATCCTATTCAGCCTTGGCACAAGATTATATGGACTTGGTAATGCAGTGCTTAGACGGTCATTTATTCTTTGGTTGGCTGTCCTTCAAAGACTGAGCACAAAGGATATGTTGAATAGTTGGGGTTTGTACTTGGATGGAACTTTTTCTCTCTGTAATTAGGCTGTTGAAACTCATCAACATTTATTTTTTGAATGCTCGTTTTCAACTGTTGTGTGGCAGCATCTGGTTAATAAGAACATGGTTTTGGATATGCCCAGCAACTTGGTGGAGGTCCTTGATTGGTATGGTGGGCAGGTGAAGGGTAAAAGCTTGAGGTGTATGAGTCTTACGTGTTCATAGGCTGATGCTGTTTATGGGCTTTGGAGAGTGAGGAATTGTCGATTTTTCCAAGAGAAACCTATGGGGCATGTTCAGGTGATGAACGGCGTTGCAGATGGTGTTAGAGATTTCCTTAGCACAAGGAGAAACATAAAGCAATATTCTCTGAAGAATCAAGACCTCTGCAAGCAATGGGACTTATCTAATACTCCCTCCGTCCCTTTTTTATAGTCCGGTATTCCATTTTGGGCTGTCCCTTAATAAGTGTCCATTTTGTAAAGTGGGGTAAAATTGGTGCATTGTCCATTTTGTCCCTAAAAGTAGATTCCATTTTAAAAAGTTAGTGAGTAAAAGTGTAATGATGATGGGTAAGTAGGGAAAGTGGAGGAAAATGTTGATGTGAAATGTATAATGATGATGTTTTTTTAATAAGTTGGAATTACGAAGCAGGACAGTTAAAAAGGAACGGAGGGAGTAGGATTTTCTTCCCTGTATAGTTTTCTTTTGTTAGATACTGACTGTTTTTGTGGTTGTATTTGTTGGTGGTTGTATGGGATTCCATCCCTAGACATTTGATTTTTATGGTTGAGCTTAATCATATTCGCACTTATCCAAAAAAAACAAAAAACAAAAAACAAAAACAAAGTAATACTCGTACTATTATATATTCTTGTAAATAAATCAGTTTTTTTCACAGCAGACATGTAGTCAATCAACCCAATAAACTAGTACTACATTCGTCACTTGTTGCGTTAAAGGTCGGTCAGGCGTTATTCAATTAGTTAAACGGAAAAATGGTGATCAACACCGGCCATGTTTGCTTTTAAGTACTGTATCTAGTCCTTAATTGAACGGGTCATCAGATGTGGACAATTAATTAATCTATAACCCAAAACAATATTATCTTGACCATACACAAGGGGCGCCGGAGCCAAAGACATCGAAGAGTTGGGTCAATGCTTCAAAAACATATCTCGATCGTCTTTCTATATTATTTGCTAATATACTGTAAATAGGACTAGATGATTTTAGTAAAGGAACATGAGAACGCTTGACTGCACGGCGTTGGCGTTGGATGATGTGTACAAAGTAGTATCCCCAAAACCGTAAAAAGCGCAAGAATATTATTAAAAGTTTGGAGAAAATGACGGCCTATGACGTGTTTTGTTAATGCTGAAAATGTCCTTGGCGGGTATTAATTATTTTAAAACACGTCATTGGCCGTCATTTTCCCAAAAGTTTGTGACATGCCCTGATCAGATTCAAAGACATGTATTGAAATTCTTACTTGGTTGGTGTTAATTGAGTGATCGTATTATCCACGTCTACTCTGCAGTGATTAGCGCACAGATTGTAATATCGAAAATATATAAACCTCTAAGTAACACAATTTAAGTTAATCTGGATCTCAGTCAAATCACACTCTTTGGTGTTCTTTTGCACCACCGGTTGAGGCAGCGTATTGGTTGGCATATGCTTCTCTAGTTCCTTCCTTGCCGCCGTAACCCGTGCGAGGCCCGGGACAAGAAAGCTGAGGTCCTCAAGTAGTAGTTCCCAGAAAAAAGGTAGTGCATAGTAGTACCCTTAAAACTAGCCGGCATGCTCACCCAAAGATCATGAATTGGACCCTATCGTATCACTTGATACCAACCAACAATAGCACGACTTCCCCCATAAGCACCGACCGCGTTCAATGTCTCACATGCGCGACTATGAAAGTGTTCAGAAACAATGTCCTCAAAACTGTTGGGCGTTTCATGCAATACAAAAATACAAAAAGCATAGTCGTACACGACCAAGCGATGGCATCTTCATTATAAGCCTTAGAGACATCAAACCAATCGTCAGTGTACACGGGTCCACTCATTGAAGTAGGGTCTCTCAATGAGCACAAGCCCTTGAATGGAAACAGCAACTGAAAAATGGAGGATGAAGAACGGGTCCACCTCTCTTTCGTGTAGCCACGCCAATTGTTGATTAGGCTCAAGCACATGTACCCACTTGCATATAAGTTGGGATTCAGTCACAGGCCAGGGGAGTGGTAATAGACTTTTGGAGGGACATTCAGGTAATTGGAAGGGAAGGCGATGTCGAGGAAGAAGATGCAGTCATGGTAGTGGGTCCTGTGGGCTCCAACGATCACAGCTCAAAGTAGGTCAATCCAGTCTTTGTATGCTCGGATGTAGACGGATTCAGGGAGACTTTTTTTGGAGGATTTTCCACTGTTCCACCATCTTCTTGTGGACAACACTCTTTCCATTCGCGAAACAACCTTATTTTTTTGACCAATCAATCCTAGAAGGCTTTAGCAGTACTGATCTGAAGGGTCTGAGACAATCTCGAACCGTTTGAATTCGACACCAGCCCCCTTCTTTCACCAGAATGATTAGCAGATGTTTCTGTAAGTCTAATCCTACAGTGTTTGAGATGGTCAGATATCATAATAATACAAAGCACAAACATAAGTAAGGTACTCTTTAGTCCTCTTAATCACAGAAAGGTTTATATGGTGATGACACTAATGACCAAATCTGAAAATTTAACCATCCCAAATCAAATGAAAGAGAGATTCCATCCCAACTCCCGACAACAATTTGGTTGGCAGTTGGCACTGTCATTGAATCTCAATTCAAAAACTCCCTGTCACAGAGAAAGATTCAATACAAACTATTTACAAAAATCCTAACCCTTTTAGCCATAAAGATAAACATATAGTCTGCATTGAATCTACACCCCTTGGCATTTGTCCAGCTGATGAAAATTTGAGGACATAAAAGAGAAAACTACATATAGATTCTAAGTGTGTCACATGCACTTTCCAAAATGTTTGAAGTGGCTGTGTCAGACACCTGACACTTGAATAAGGGTTTGAAATACGTGTCCGACATTTTTAGTGGACATTCAAATAGAAAGCATCTTTAGTATTCAGGTATCTTGCAAACTTATGGTATGAAACTCTCACTAATGCATGAAATGGTTAATAGCAACTCATAAAAATAACTTACACTAGAAAATTACACAACTACTTGATTAATATTTGTATCCATTTGTCCTTGATATCGGAATTGATGAATTTACACTATATACACATACCTCCCTGAAAACTGTAACCGTACCTGTGTCCATTAACACACCTATGTTCCTTTGCAAATGCATGGAACAAAAGAAGATCAAATCTTTTCAGTTGACTTGTACTTTGCCTCTATATACAAAACAAACAAAATCTTGCCATGTCTTGAGTACAGATTCAGAGATGCTACATTGGCCGCAGAAAACACAAGAGATAAAGGAGTGCTAGATACAATAAACTCGGTATCCGGCCCAATAGAACGACTAATAGGGTTATCAATCTGTGCGAAAGCGGAGGAAAATTAAAGTCGGAACAAAGTGTCATATGGACTGGTCCAACAATAGGAAGTAATAACGGGTGGGTGAGGGCGAAGCCAGATCAAATGTTTTCTGGGGTCCCTGGCTTCCATGGGCCTACAACTGTGTCAACCGCTGCGGTTAGATAATCAACATTATTCATAAAACAAACATCCAACATTATCAGTTTATCACCATTGAATATATACACATATATAGCTTTTTCCTAGAGTCGATGGTGATACACAGATGGAAAATTGATAGAAGAAATGCAGACCTGATCACATGTCTGTTTTCTTCATTTTTACCGCTGTGTCCATCTTTCTTTTCTGAGGGATAACAACACACGTATGAGCTTTATATTTTTTCCCCTGAAAGATTTCTAATTCATCGAGAATCCAACAAAAGAGTGTGACTTCCATGATAAGGGCTTATCCCCTTGAGCTCCCATATTCGACTCAATTCTTACTACTTAATTAGTTGGGATTCTATGACCGAAAGGAAGGAGTAGGGTGGGTTGGGGATTAAAAAGGTGAGGCAGGTGAAATGGTGGTGGGAATTTGCTAATGAAAAAGACTCACGATGAGAAGAACGGTTTGTGACAAATATAAACTTTCTCAAGAGAGTTGGTTACCATATACAGGGGTTACCAGACATCAATCAAAGCGGTGCTTGGACATTTTCAAGAATCATGCTCTATGCAGTGCCTTTTTCAATAATGCAAATTTCAGAGTTGGAGATGGTTTAAAAATCAGCTTTTGGAGACACTCCTGGGTGAATGGAGTCAATTGATCAATACCTTTCCTAGGCTCTACAGGTTAGAGTGGAGTAAGGATCAATGATTGGGGCAAGCAGTTGCGGAGAAAAAAATGCTGCAGGTCAGTTGAATTTTTGATACATCCAGAACGGCTTGAGTGGTTTAATCAAAACGATGGGGTCTTCCCAGGTGTTTATCTGATCACTGCCTATTTTGTTGGAGGGGGATGGGACGGATTGGTGTCCTTAGCCTTTCAAATCCTTCAATGAGTGGTTTCTTCATCCGGGGTTTATCGACAAGGTGAAGGATTTTGGGGAGGAAAGTAGAGTTCAAGGCTGGGTTGGCTTTGTACTATCCAAGAAACTTAAGGACTTAAAAATTACAAGAAACAGTAGCGTTTAACAGTAAAGTTCTTGTCAATTTTAGATGCTGAGTATCTGTTAACCAAACTGATAGCTTGAAATAGTCAACAGCACATGTTTAACCAAAATCAAGTGACAAGCAAAGGATAAAAGGGGTGCCTTCTGGTTACTCAACGTCTCAACCTGGATTGAACTCGATCCAATAAACTCCCCTTACTTTTAGTGAGATCTAAATCGGACCCCAAGTAAATGCCAGTTTAGCCACACAACAAACTCCAAAGATCCTTTGAAGTAAATCAACATCACCATGCACCATATTTGGACTCACAAACAATTCAAAATCCAAAAAGTTCATGTGTTGGCCTGCTTGTTGACAATACAAATCAAGGACCCATTTTAAACACCACTCACGATTGAGATTATACTCCATAAACAAAAATCAGTCATCCACAAATAGGAAAGGGAAGTTCACACAAAAATGTATCTTGAAGGGATGAAGTCCAAGCTGAAAGCAATCATTTCAATTCTACGACCCTAAATCTCAAGTAAAAACCAGTGCTCCGAACAATTCGTACAGTAATACACAAAGTACTGGACAATTGCCTCAATTTAAACATGCAACGGAGCAAGAAATTCCTTGTTGTCGCAGATTAATAGGCGTGAAAAGATCATCAACAGAGTAAGGTAAATTCAAGGGACCATGAAATCTCAAATAAACACAAATGTTTTCAAACTAGGTATGGAGTAGTGAGCAGTTTTGTTCATATTTTTGTTTGCATGTGCAAATATTATTGCCAAGACCAATGAAAGCTATACAAAATCAAAATTGGAATCACCAACATGACAATAGAACAAGACCCAAAAGATTACCACAATTGCAGCAGTTGACATGCTCCCAATGTCTTTGCAGGTGCAATATAAATAGACTAAATGACCTTTGAGATGTACACCACCCATGCTATGCAGAACCACACACCCACCTGCAGATACAAACCACAATCCAAAATGCCCCATGACGTGATATGCAGAGTCCCTAGACAGTAAGTTAGTAACACTTATTGACAGCAAAACTCCTTGATAGTGACCCTCCTTTTCATCAAGCAATCCTTGAGCAAATTGTGTACCCCCAAATACTCCCCAACTCATACACCCTCATTTCACTTACCAAAGACTTGACACATAACTCAATTACCAAAAGACAATACCAATGCAGGCACACCCTTCAGAACTTAAACCGCCTCAATTTAACCCCAATAAAACTCAGACCCCTTACTCAAAACACCCCACTCTAATCAGAATCCCAGCTTTGAACCCACCCGCCATGCCAAATTCAATGACCCTCTAACACCCCTTTGGAGCAGGATACACATTGAAGCTACATCCTATGACATATGATCCCATGACATCCCTCCCATGTAAGATTCACCCGCATGACACAAACATAATGAAATGAACGTCACATACAGATAACTCCCATGACACATTCAGACACACAAAACAGTGAAACCAATCCCCATGACATATTGATACATCTTACCTTCAGAAATTTTTTGGACAAACTCAGGATTAGAGGTGATTAATGAGTCGAACAAACCAAGGAAGAGGTTGATCAGATTTTGTTTGAAAGCTTAACAAACTTCAAAAATATGTTCAAGCATAGCATGTTTATGAGACGAGCCGATCTCAAAGGAGCTTTAATCGAGCCGAACATGAGCCGATCACGAGTAGTTTGAATTTTTCATATATCTCGAGTAGTTTGTATTTTACATATCTCATAAGCCACACGAGCGGAGTAGTAGCTTAATCGAGCTTGGTTTGAGCCTCTCACAAGCTTCAAAGAGCGAAGGCTTTACTCTCCCTCTTTTCTTATGTATTTTTCTGTTCATATTAATTATGTATGTAGAAGGAAAACCGGAAGTTCACAACAAAACATATCTTCAAGGGTTGCAAGTCCAAACTGAATTTAAACAAAAAAAAGTCCAAACGAAAGCAATCAATTTCATTCTAAGGATTTATCCCTAGCAAAAACCAGTGCTCAGTCACAGCTCATACAGTAATCCACGCAAAGTCCTTGACAATTGCCTCAATTTGAACTTGGAATGGAGCAAGAATTAAATTCCTTGTTGTCGCAGATTAATAGGTGTACAAGAGATCATCAACAACAATTAACGTAAAATCAAATGAGACCATGAAATCTCATATAAACAAAACAGAAATCAAAACGAATCCTTTGCTTTCCAAAAAAAATAGAAATCAAACTAGGAATGGAGTAGTGAGCAACTTTTGTTTTTGCCAAGAACAATGAAAGCTATACAAAATTGAAATCTACGGACCTGTTACAATGAAATAGTGAGCAGCCGAGTAGTTGCTTCTCTGCTGAACAACCACATTTTCTCTCTCTCTCTCTCTCTCTCTCTCCGTCGGGGACGTCCAGTGAATTTAACCTTTGCTATAATGGGTTTGATACTGTGTGGCCAATTCTATTTTCATAAAAACAAAATCTCATTGATCATCTCCGATTCTGCATCATTCAGAATTCGATACGAATGATCTTTAAAAATGTTTATCTTCTTCACAAGCTCTAAAACTTGAACGATTTCGATCGTGGATATTCATCGAAATGAGATCACAATTTGACGAACTCACGTTGCAATCCAAAAATGCACGCATCAGACCTCGCTCCACAGAAAGGGATTTGATAGAGTGTGACCAATTCTATTTTCACAAAAATAAATTCACACTTATCGTCTGCGATCATGTATCAATGAGTACTTGATTCAAAGAATATTGATCATGGTTCATGCTTTTGTCAATCTCTGAAACATTAAGGGTTTCGATCATGGCAATAAACTGGGATAGGCTCACAATTTCCAAATTTATGTTTTCAAATGACTTCCCAGTTTCAACCTGCGAAGTCTTAACAACTACGGACGACGTCGTTTATGAGATACCTCCCGTTTAAGATGCGAGTTTTTAAATGAAACCCCGCGAAGCTCGCGTCTGTCACATGCGAGTTTAGAATGAATGCTAGCACATGCAGTGATGCAGGTAACCAAGCACCAGTCGTCGTCCCCATTTCCCCCACGATTTCTCTCTCTCTCTCTCTCTGGGTGTGTATACATACTCTATTTCACGGAATCTTCGTTCACAAACTAATTGTGGCCATACAATTTCGGGTATGCAAAATCTCAATTTTTGTCCAGATTTTGTACGATTCAAATGAGGCTTTCGATTTCATCACTTCATGTTACCTAATTAATTCAGGTCTATCTTCTTTTCCAGTACTTGGATCTTTTGGCTATCATCGGTTCTCTCACAACAGAGCTCGCTAGTGATACGAGCATAGTTGTTAATCTACGATCCTGCAATTTGAATCGTCTCTTTCATAAACTATATACTTATATGACCTGTGTCCCTTTTGCGTAGAAATCCTGAGATACGATGGGGTATCCTGCAATATAGACGTGCGTGTGTGTTAGGAAAAAGCTTTTAAAACCTCTTTAAAATGGTTTATTTGCTGAATTAACTGTAGAATAAGGAAAATTGGTTGAACATATTTGTAAATCCCATTAATTTTATTTTGTATGAAAATAAATATGAGCTCGATAGTGATATGAGTGGAATTGCAATCAACCAAGAGCTAGAGGGGACATATCTTCTCTAATAACGCTACATGCATGCCTCGATCAATAATTTTTCTCCACATCCCTATTTCTCTAACTGCTGCAAGTATGCTGGACTCTGTGCAAAACCATGGTTCTGCTACATGGACATGTTAACGAGTATCCATTCACGGGTAGTTCTAATACTATACCCACATATAGTGCAAGGAGGATACCTTTGAATGTTTTCGTTTTTTATCTTCGAAATAGCAAATACAGGATGTTGCGTGATGGGCTAAAGGGTCACAAATTTGATGGCCTAGAGGGAGAGTACAGTGTAGTAATCAGAGAGAGAGAGAGAGAGAGAGAGAGAGAGGAAATGTAAGGGAGATTTGAAATGAAGATCAGGACCGGGCTTTGTTGTTGATTACGGAATTTAGATTGATAATCTCTATAACTTATACACTGAAAAAAGTTAAATGTGTCTTGGCCAAACATGGCTAGAAGGAAATGGGACACTTTTCAACACAGTTGATAGGGGTGGCAATATGGCACCTATCAATATGGCTAATGGCCATGCCCTAACACATGATCCACTTGTTGTGCTCATCAGTCTTCGACCTTCTGGTTAAATTACCCTTTTCCATGAAACGATTCTACTCGAGGAGCAAATATGTCAAGTGAATTACCTGGAATATATGCCATTTCCATCCTGTATTCTACATAAAGATAGAATTCAATTTTGATTTCGTCCAGGAAAAAGCCATGTTTTTTTTTCAAAACTGTCTCTGTTTGAGTGGGCTCTTCTTTGTGGCTATAATGCTAAAACATGAAGGTATTAGGTATAGTGATCTTATAGGTTGAGTGCCACTTTGTTTATCTTCTCTGCACTAAAACAGGTGAACGAGGGAAGTGCAAGTGCAAGTGAGATTTTGGCTGGAGCTCTACAATGACAATGGCCGAGCTATCCTTGTTGGGCACAAAACCTCTGGGAAAGGAAATATTCAGGTACTACTAACCTCTTCCAAAAAAGCTTGTACCTTGTACATAAGGCTCTTCCTCCTTGCACACACACAGTTTGAAGAACTAGGCAGGCAGTTTTACTCCCGCTTCTTTCGTTTTAGTTTTGGAGAAGCTAATACTCTTGACTCAAACCATGCCAACACCACTTCCCTAGAGGAAAACAGTGATGACACTGCTCAAACCCGCGGCTTACGATGTGACTTGAAGATAGCATTGCCCATCGCTACAGCTCATGGGTGGATCGCTGATCACTTTGAAGAACGACAAATAGAATGCACTTTCAAAGAAACTTTCTATGGGGTGATTCTGATGACAAAAAGAGATTGTACAAGGTAAAATGGGGTTCCAACAAGTTGCTTACTTTTGCAGCTACTGCTGTTACATCTAGGAAGTCGACACTGACAGTACCTCAACATACTTTTTTCTGTTCTTGGAGTCAATGGGGTGACTGCAAAGTGTTATGGAGCTCCATGATGGATCTGCTTTGTTCGTGACGGTAGTGAAGTAGAACACCGACACTTCATGACACAGATCAAGTTGGCACAACCCAGGTGTACACTGTACAGTGCAAGACAAAAATGCTGAATTCTCCACCCAAGGAAAGGGGCGTTATGTGGTCGCCATTGGAAGCCGATTCTTGTATCATAGTAGCAGAGCATGAGTTGGACATTAAGGAGTCAGAAAGTGCTGCCTCATAAACTAAGTTGTCCTTGTAACGTAGAATTTAATGTAGACAACATTTTGAGTCTTGACGTATGCCATATTTGGGATGTTGGAATTAATGTTATACAGAACAAATCCTCCATGAATATCAGTGAAGAAAATTAGTTCTTTCATAATATTAGTTCCCCAATTGGTTTAGTAGAATGTCGTTACTTTATCAGGAAATTTTCATATTTGCTTCACTAATTAAGATAAGACATTTACAACATTTACACTTAAGTATTGCTTCGAGTGAAGGATGTTAGAAAGTCAGATTGTCTCCGTCAATTTGACATTATAAAAATATAACAAATCACAATCCGCTATGGCAGACCTAATAAAAGAATTTCACGATGATAGATTCTAAAAGAAGTTATAGTGTATAGACTTCAAAAGTACGCATGGGGCGGTAACAATCAATCCAATGCCTCTCAATCGAAATACTAGGGTCGGCCCTTTTTTGGGAAGAACTTCTAACTAGACCCATCCTTGATTGTCCATGAAGTTGGGCCAGTAAAAGCCTTGCTTGTGTCTACAGGACTGAGGAGATGTTAGACAATACTAGTTCAATATTGATCGGGTGTGAGATGAATGATCACTTGAAATCTCCACACGTAACAACATAAACTTTTGAGTTGGAATACAGTTTCTATAATTTCCTCGAGCATAATCCCAGTTTCGTCTATGTTCACTGCTTGTACCATGAGACTATGAGAGTACTAATAAAGTAAATCAGTGTTAACTTCTCTCATTTGTTGGATAAAATCAACTTTAAATTCAGATTCCTCTAAATGTTCAACTAGAAAAATGAGAATTGACAAGTAAATCAAGATGGTTTTATTGCCTCGGGTACGTGCAAAGAATCAATCCAATACAACTCCACAATCATCAACCAATCAAAGAAAAATAAACACATAATTGCCTCATAAATCAACTCCATGCACAATATATTCCAACACCAAAAAGTAAAGTAGCATGTGAGGACAAGACCAAAACTGAGGCCTTCGAGTAGCACGTTCAAAAGCAGGGGAGAAACACCAGGGGATTAGGAACAGCAGCATCGTCTGGGCTCCAAGAGCAGGAATGAGGCCCCAATAACAGAGGCATCAACTGAGCCAAACGGAGTAGCCCAGGATTTTGGGCCACAGCATGAACGTAGAAGAAGCATCAATTTAAGTCTTAATCATTTTTCAAGATAGTCTCTGCGAGAGCGTGACCCAGGTCGAGGCCATTATTGATAACCGTCTTATAACTCAAAACTTAAGCCTTGATCCTTTTCAAGATAGCCTTTGCAACTTCCGGGCTTTCTTCAGCAATTCGCTTTCATCAACAAGATGATTCACCAAACCTCACTTCTCAGCTTGTCCTGCAGTTAAGGGCCATGGCTGTTAAAGACACTTCACCTTCAAGAGCTCTATTGGGGTCCTATAATGCGTGACAACTTCTGAGAGAGGCCACACAAAGGACATATTCCAAACTTGAAAAATTAAAAACAAATATATACATGAATCCTCGTTAGATGGGAAGAAATGAAGAACCAAAACACCAAATGTTTCAACGACAAGAATTCTACCTGCCATATTTCAGTCAAATGAAAACCAAACCAGTTGACACCCATTGTCTTCGCAAATGCAATATAAATAGACAAAATGACCCTTGAGATATACAACACCCATGCTATGCAGAATTACACACCCACCTGCAGATATAAACCCAATCCAAAATGCCCCATGACGTGATATTCAGAGTCCAAAGCAGCATCCCTTGACAGTAAGTTAGTAACACTTATTGACAGCAAAACTCCTAGATAGTGACGCTCCATTTCACCAAGGAATCCTTGAGCAAATATTGTGTACCCCAAATACTCCTTGACTCATACACCCTCATTTCACTTACCAAAGACTTGACACATAACTCAGTGATCAAAAGACAATACCAATGCTGGCACACCATGCAGAACTTACACTGCCTCGATTTAACCCCAATAAAACTCAGACCCATTACTCAAAACACCCCCCTTTCGATCAGAATCCCAGCTTTGAACCCACACCCCATGTCAAATTCAATGACCCCATAACACCCCTTTGGAGCAGGATACCAACATTGAAGCTACACCCTATGACATATGATCCCATGACATATCCCTCTCATGTAAGATTCACCCACATGACACAAACATAATGAAACAAACTTCACCGACAGATAACTCCCATGACACGTTCAGACACACCCAACAGTGAAACCAATCCCATGACATATTGATACATCTTACCTTCAGGAAATTTTTTGGACAAACTCAGGATTAGAGGTGAACAAGCCAAGCAAGAGGTTGATCAAGTTTTGTTTCAAAAATATGTTCAAGCATAGCATGTTTATGAGACGAGCCAATCTTAAATGAGTTTTAATCGAGCCGAACATTAGCCGATCACGAGTAGTTTGAATTTTTCATATGTCTCGAGTAGTATGTATTTTACATATCTCATAAGCTATACGAGCCGAGTAGTAGCTTAATCGAGCTTGGTTTGAACCTCTCACGAACTACAAAGAGTGAAGGCTTTACTCTCCCTCTTTTCTTCTGTATTTTTTTTGTTCATGTTAATTATGTAGGTAGAAGGAAAGCCGGAAGTTCACACAAAAAACATATTTTCAGGGGTTGTGTAAGTCCAAACTAAAAGCAAACAATTTCGTTCTAAGAACCTAATAAATCTCTAGCAAAACCAGTGCTTTGCCACAGCTAGTACAGTAATACACACAAAGTCCTTGACAATTGCCTGAATTTAAACATGCAACGAAAACTATACAAAATTGAAATTAACGGACCTGTAACGATGGAGTAGTGAGAAGCCGAATAGTTGCTTCTCCGCTGAACCACCCCATTCTCTCTCTCTCTCTCTCTCTCTCTCTCTTCGTCAGGGACGTTTCTTCGTCGGAGACTCGGAGTGAATCTATTGTTTGCTAAAATGGGTTTGATAATGTATGGCCAAATCTATTTTCATAAAAATAAATTCACTTTTATCATCTTCGATTATGTATCTTTCAGAATTCGATTGAAATGATATTTGACAGTGTTTATTTTCTTTACAAGCTCTAAAATTTGAACGATTTCGATCATGGAGATCAATCGAAATGAGATCACAATTTAACATATTCACAATGCAGATCCAATAAATTGCGGGCGACGTCGTTTTCTTGAACAACTCCTCTCCGTCGTTGACACAATGGATATGATAGGGTGTGGCCAAGTCTATTTTCCCAAAAACAAATACACGCTTATCGTCCCCGATTATGTATCAATGAGTACTCGATTCAGAGGATATTTGATTGGTTTATGTTCTTGACAATCTCTGAAACATGAAGGGTTTCGATCACGGTGATAACCTGGAACGAGTTCACAATTCGTCAAATTCATGTCTCAAGTGACTTCGCAGTTTCAACTTGCGAAGTCTGTACAAATACGGACGACGTCGGTTTGAGGTATCTCCCGTGATCAAGCCGCGAGTTTTAAATGGAACCCAGTCGAAGCCATTTAGATAAAGCTCGCGTCTGTTATGCGCGAGTTTCCAATGAATGCCAGTACATGCAAATAACCGAACCGAACACCAGTCGTCGTCCCCATTTCCCCCATGATTTCTCTCTCTCTCTCTCTCTGGGTGTGTATACATACTGTATTGCACTGAATCTTCGTTCACAAATGGCGTCAATCCTCTCCAAACTAATTGTGGCCTCACATTTTCGGGTATGTAAAATCTCAATTTTCGTCCGGATTGTGTACAATTCAAATGAGGCTATCGATTTCATCACTTTATGCTACCTAATTAATTCAGGTCTATCTTCTTTGTCGTACTTGGATTTTTATTCCTTTTTTGCAATTCTTGTTATTGCCACCAAAACTATAATTTTCCTTTTCTGTAGAAGTACCTCTGTGGAACATCTCTGAGTGTTTGGATAAGTGTCCGTATAGGTGAATTTGGAAGTCTTATTGCCCTATATTGATTAGCTGATGGATCTTTGGCTGTGGTCGGTTCTCTCACAACAGAGCTCGATAGTGATATGAGCATAGTTGTTAAAAACCTACAATCCTATAATTTGAAGTGAAGATCAAGATCGGGCTTTGTTGTTGATCGACAGAATTTAAATTGACAAACTATAACTTTTATATGGAAGAGCTGATGTCTCTTGCCCAATTATGGCTGGATGGAAATGAGAATTTTCAAACACAATTGATAGGGATGGCAATATGGCACCTATCAACATGGCTAATGGATGTTTTTTTTTGAAACTCAGAACCACAATGGGATGAAATTCCAGAGATTATCAAGATTAGAATAGCTTTTGGGGTGAAAATGAAGTGGGGAATGAATGACTTTTTTTTGGGCAAGTGGGAACGAATGACTTTAGCAGCAATGACTTCATCTATAAGCTTAAGGCAATAAAGGAATCTCTCTAATGGAGTTCGAGGGTATGCTGTTGAAGTTGCATGGCTTCGATCAAGGGACTTTATTGGTGTGTGTTGTGTAGCAGTGGGTGGGTGTGTGGTGCATCCGTGAGTGACTGAATGGGTGTGTTTTGTGTAATTGTGTGTGCGTGTGGTGTGTAGTGTTTGTGTTGTACTGGGGGCGATTCACGCTACTGTTTTGGATATGTGGGTGAGATCTCTTCAAAAAAAGAAGAAGACGTGGGTGAGATTACTGTTGGGGGGTCTGAATTGTTAAAAAGTTGGGAGTTTTGGGACGAGCAGGAATGGGGGTCTTGCTTTGGTTGTGGGTTGTCTTGGGGTGTCAAGTTAAATGAAGTGGGGGGAGGGTGGGCCGGTGGGGATAGTTGCTGTGGGCTGGGGCTTCTTGTGTCTGTCTCAATCTGTAATTGATAAGGATTAGGGAAGTGTTGAGTTGTTTGTTAGCTTGAATTGTCTGTTATGTTATTTCATTCCAAGGCTCCTTATCAATCAAATTAGGAGGTCTTATGGCACACTTTCACTGATTCTCAACTGAAGCTGTGGAAACCTGAAATTCTGATTTTTGTTGCTACTGCTATTTGGCTTGGATATCTTATGGTAGTCTACTATAACTCTTGGAGGCTTGTACATATAAAGTGTGCTATTAAGTCATTGACATGGGTGCAGCTAGTGAATAAAAGCTATTAAGCTAGTGGATCAAACAGAGGTCCATAAAAGCTTTGTGGATGTTAATCTACATACTGTCACTTTGGTTGTTAATGTCAGATGGGTAGAGCTTGTGTGAGCATTGAGATTTCTTAACCGGAACCCAGTTCCAATGCCGGAGCTTGAAATTAGACTGGCGGTGTAGACAATAATATTGTGAAAAGCGAAGGAGAAAACTTGTTCCTGAAAACTTAAGTACTGGTGTGTTGAAAAACGCTTGTTCTATTATGAACTTGCAAGTCAAAACCAAAAATCATGCCTGTAGTTGTCTAGGAACGGATCTCGTCTATGCTTTTTTGATTTTTCTACTCGAATTGTGATATGCTTGTCTAGGAACTGTTCTTGCCAGTGATTCTATTTGTGGCATACTTATATTGTGTATCCTCTTTTGAAGTTTCTGGATTCTCAGCCGTGCTTTTGTGTCTTGGGGACTACTGCTGTTCTAAGTGACTAGTACTGTTCTAAGATTGGCAAAAGCTTGTTTAAACATTTAGACACTCTTAAAACCAATCTTCTTGTAACATGTCTGGGCATAAGACTGACAGAAGCACACTTTGATGGAGGATTCAGAATTTCTTGAAAGTAAATAGAGGAAAAACAAAGTCAAATTAAGCTACAAGTTGGTTAAGAATTTCTTCATTGCCCAATTTTATGTTAAACGTTGCTCATTATCTTAACAGGGAGAGTCGTTTTGCTAGCTGGGATTCCAACTAGTATTGTGGTCATTTCCTCGACACTATACGCGTTCTGGGCCGCTAAAAACGGCTGCGACTTCCATTTCCTGGGGCCGTTTCTCTTCACCTCCCTCTTGGTGCTCATTGCTTTTGCTCTGATTCAGGCTTGTGGAACTGTCTTTTCCTCATTCCAGGGGAACTCGATAGTTTTCCACCATCCCATGAATGTGTACGTAACAAGAAAATGAAAACATTGGATCGATCGGAACGTAGTTTCAGCCTTGCAAATTGTCAATTATGTTATTTACCATAAAAAATGAGAGAGAAAGAAGTTTAGAATTGAATTTGGCTTGTCTTCGGTCCACGTTTGGGCTACAGAGCAGCGATCGAAGTGATCGCAACCGTCGGATGGTATTTTTTAACCGCCGAGATTAAAACAAAACTTTTTCGGGGAAAAGTTTTTAAAAATCTGGACCGTTGAATGCAAAGATGAACGGCTAGGATGCAACTGCCGGGAAGCCGCGTCCTTTAGAATTACTTCCAAAAAAAAAAAAAGGATGTTTAGAATTTGATTAGAAGAAAACTATGGTTGAATCGTTAAACTAATAGTAATTTCAATCATTCTATGCCTGAGCTAGAGACGGTATATGAAACCAATAGTACTTCACTAATAACGAGAGAAAATATGGTCACGACATCAAAAGAAGTACTTATTTAAGCTGCATAAGCTAAGAGCAAGATACATAACTCGAATATTTACGATACGAATATCTCCGTTGATCCAGGTCAAAATATAGAGTTCCTTAATTTTTAGAATATAATTAAATTGAGAATCTCCCAACCCAAATACAATGTATGACATATGATTGGAATGTATATATTTTCAAGAATAACCTTGATGGCATCAATTTTTTAAACGGCAAAAAGGAAAAAAATTATAATCTTTGAAATTATTACAAAGACTAAAGGAACAAGGATTTGATGGCATCATATCCTAAATCTGAGAATAATATATTCCTAAACATAAGAACAATCTTGTGCCCAAAAACCTGAGTTTCAATCCCGAAATTGAGAAGAAGCCAACCTTGATGGCATCATTGATAATGAGGTATATATGTATTGAAGTTAGCAGAAAAAAAATATCTTCGTCAACATTGATACAAAATGATCATGTGGTCAGGAGTTCTCCGCTCTATTTCCATTTTTTTTTATTCGAACATAATTCATATCATTTCAAAGAAGTCATACGACATCTGCATGTATCCATTCGAAAATGACAAGGGAAACAACCAGAACCATCCAACAAAGAATGAACAAGGAAGATAAATGTCTAAGACCAAGAATGACTTCACACCGCCAAAGAAGGTCGGGACACGTGGAGTATGAAAATCCAGATCACGCTCAATCCCCTTAGGATTGGTGAAAACCCAAGCCACAGATAGCAGTAATCTTTGACGGATATCAGAACAGCATAAGCACGTTCAAAACAGCAGAAGCAGGCTCCATATCCATTTGGGTTATAGTTTAGGCCTGCATCCCCGCACCAGATAGGGTTATTAATATCTAGACTCCGTTTTTTAACGTTTAAAAATATTTCTTGCTATACATTTTTGCTTTTCGAATAACAAAGAGAAAAAATGATTCACTAATACAACTTACAAATAATATACGTATATGGATATATAATTGGACATATACAGCTAGGTTGTCCCACATTAATTTCTCGAGGGAGTACTGCTTTCAGCACTACATAACTATTTATAGGTATCCCGCCGTACCTATATCAGAATTGAAACTAAGGTCCCACTGCATGCATGTTACGATTGTATGTTTAGCCCTAACATGCGTGTATGGAGACTTGAACCATAACATGGAGCGTACTGAAAGTCCAAGTACTTAATTACATATTGAACTAACAACTTTGTGGTACAAGTAACTAAAATCTGGCCAATCTCGTGCATACAAATTTAAGTGAGAATTATACAGTATCAGCATCGACGATGTTTCTTCTAATTTAATTCGCGATTATAATACTGTATGATACAACTTGATTTAGCAGTAATCTATAGGGGTATCAAGTGGTGGAGTAAATTTGTAATATATATATATTTGATGAGGGGTAAAGTTATAATAATTATCAATAATTATAGGGTGCCGCTATTCGCAGCCCGTTATTTTCTCCCGTAGCCCACTGCATTTCGGTAAATGGTTGTTGAAAATCATAAATAACATTTTGGTAAATTGCTGTTGAAAACAAGATTATATTTCGGTAACTACATGTTGAAAATATGTTTAACTTTCGGTAAACAACTGCCGAACATGCTTTTTCGGTAAACATCTGTTGAAAAAAATATTACATTTCGGTAATTGGATGCTGAAAATATATCTCAATTTCGGTAACTAACTGTCGAGTATAATTGAAAATTTTTAACGGGCTATGGCAGTAAATAGAGGGCTGCGAATAGCGGCGCCCTAATTATATTGATTATATAATCGGTGAAATTACATGAAGACACCCTCATTTATACGTTTTGAACATAGAGACTCCCTAACGTTTAAAATCGCCCAAAAGCACCCCCTCATCTATATGAAATAAAAAAATTGGCCAACTCTGTTAACGGAATGAGAAAAAATAACGATTCTAGCCCTTAAAGCACGCCCACACTTACCCCCTCATCTATAAAAAATGTCCACACCGACCCCTTCATCTTAACAATTTTTTGACAAAATGGTGCTAATTGATTAACGGTCATAGATGAGAGGTTACTTTAGGCATTTTTAAAGGTTATGGGGTGTTCGTGTTCAAAATGCATAGATGAACACGCACTCATATCTTTTGGTGGGTTCCACATACATTGAAGATGTAGTATGTATGGAGCCCAATGTGAATGTTAAGTTTGTATAAATATTTGTGATTGTAGAATAATTATTCTATTCTGAATGATTGTATAAATGTTTGTGATTGTATTGCGCAATAGAGGTAGGTATTACCAACCCCAAACCAAACTCAAGAAAAAGGCATACAGGACATGAGGCTCTCTAGTCTCTGGTCGTATCCCAACCAGCGACAACCCATTCTATGCACGGGCCATCAACGGGTAACGTCTATACGTTCAGAATATGTGATCAAATTTAATCCTTGATGCTTGTGGAATCAATAATGCATCGATATTCTTGGTTTCGGATGTTGTTTTTTTTTTTTGGTTTTTGTGGTTTGTTTTGGCTTCTAGTAAATCTTATTTCAGTTGGAGAGCTGCTACACACACAGCAGTCTGTGCACAAATTTTTTTGTGGGACCCACCACGGATCCCACACAAATTATCCAAGCCGTTCATTAAATGTAAAACAGTTTTTCAAAGGTCCCCGTGAAAAATAGGCTCAATCCAATACCTATAGGTACTTCATCCAACCATCTAACTTTTCATTCAGATTTCCGGTTAATGAAAAGTTATGTGGTTGGATCGAGCACTTATATGTATTGGATTGAGCTTATTTTTTATGGGGTCCCTCGAAAAAGTGTTTTACATTTAATGAACGACTCGGATGATTCGTGTGGGACCTTTGATGGGCCCCATAATAAAATCTGTGCACAATCTGTGCACAAAGTGTATGTGTGTGTAGACTTTCTGTTTCAGTTGTACTATCATCATTCAACCATGATTTAACCCTTGGTTGAATGGTTTTATCACTTTGCTTCATGTATCAATATAATCATGTATCAATATAATCAATGGCGGAGCTACCTTGGGGCCAGGGTGGCCTCAGCTGTCCCGGCACCTCTCCGAGCCTTTGAGTTTTAAAATTTGTATTCTGTATATACCTAATTTTGAATATTATTGATAATTATTTGTATATAGCTATTTATAATCTTAATAATTTTGATTTGATTTAATAAAAAAAGTTGATTATTTTACATTCTCATTTCTTTATTTTCTTATAAATAAATATTAATCATGTGACTATTAAAGTTGCCTAAAGAAAAAACAAAAATGATTGATATATTTTTACTGCATTAGGCTAGAATCATTCTAATTTACAAATGTAATGTATTGTAAAACAAAAATTTTATGATATAATAAGTACACGTTCCGATAAAAAATATATGTCAATTAATCCGGCCACCCTCGGGTCAAAATTTTGACTCCGCCACTGAATATAATAAGACGCGCGGGTGTTATTCCTTTCTCTTTGTTTTTCCTGACGTACCTTCTCGAGTTATCTATCGATAAAAATAAAAAGACTCAGGGCCCATTCGGAAACCAATTTGTGATTATCCATTATTCAATATTTTTCGTTTGGAAGCTAGTGAAAATAAATTTTCTCACAATGCATCTTGAAAACTATTTCCAGGTTAGTTTATCTTTGGACCATAAGACACTTGGACACCCAGAATCCAAACCCATTTATTCCACTTGCCTTTATTTAGATAAATGAACCTCGAAATCATTTTCCGATCAACATGAATTTTCGTATAACTAATGTTAATTTCTTGCCATAGTCCAAAAAGTGAACAACTTCGATCTCATGTGCGTGCTCGAGGAGAGCTGGCAAATGGGCACTCAATCCCGAATCCGGGGATCATGTAGGGCAGGCTGTCCAACAGGATTGTAATGCATGTGCATCACGCCAATTGTCCATCTCACGTTCTCTGGAAGAGTTTATTTTAAATCCGAATCGTTAGAAAATACTTTTGGATGACTTAATAGATGATGGCTACAGTCCTATATTGCACCTATGTACTACAGGGGTCCAAATCCCTCAATCTCCCGAGCGGACTGCAGGAAAGCCAAGCCTTAGGGTCCGTTTGATTAACAAGAAAAGTGTAATAGAAAGTGAAAATGATAGAAAGTGAAGTAAAAGTAAAAAAAATGTAATTTTTTTTCTCACATCCATTTGATTAGGATGAAAGTTTTGTAAGAAAATAATATAAAAAATAAAATACCATTGTTTGAAAAGGAGGAAAGTTGTCCAAATTAAAATTAAAAGAAAAAAGGTGGACTGAAGAGGATAAAGAGGGAAGTTAAAGTAATTATAATTGATTTTTTCAAGAAAATAAAATTTTCCTGCACATTTTGTGAGAAAAATTGAGTAAGCTCTCAAACTTTAAAGGATTGTACGACTTTCTATCATTTTTAGAATATTTTTACAAAATGAACACAAAAAAAATATATTTTTTTAATTTTTTACTATTCCCTCACTAATCAAACGGACCCTTATTTTATTTTATTTTACCTGGTCTCTCTCTCTAGCATCTCACACACGGAAAATTTTCAGTGCCCGGGATATATATCACGTGGTACACGTATCGGAGTCGTTCATTGCATTTTTAGATGACTCGGATTTGGAGAGAAAAAAATTAAAAAAAAAGTGTTGGAATGAGAGAGAAGAAAAAAATTTCAATCTGAACCGCTCAAAAGTGTATAAGAAGATCCGGATGTACCGAGCGGATGATATACCCACCCAGCACCGAAAAATTTCTCCTCACACCCGCACACGGAGGAGTTCTGTAGAGAAACAGATTACAAAAAAGGGAAAATTACCGGCAGGTTGTGTTGACCGGAAATAATCACCACTTTCATGGTGTCAAGTTTCCAAATTACCAAGACATGGCACTTGCAAACAATATCACCAATACATGGTATGGGTAATAAGCATGATCAGACTGGACAAATTTGTCCTTTGTCCAAGACAACACCGTCCAAGACTGGACAAATTTCTCTGCGCCTCCCTGACATACCCCCCGCCCGACCCCACCCCCCAGACCAAAGTCACCAAACTATCCCCGGCTATAATACCCATTCAATCCACGACAATTTCTTATTTTTTATTTATTTACTTAATAACTTTTATATCTTTTTTCATTTTTATTTATTTAATATTATTTAAGTGTTCCAATTTTCAATCCGGTCGAATCGATGCAAAGATCTTGTTTTTTTTATCATTTTGTCTTCAATGATCATAATGAATTTTTGGCTCGAAAGTCTTTCAACAAGTATCCTAAAACTTATTATTTAATTTCAGGTCTCTCTTAGAGTGCTCATTGAAAGGCCTTAGATCTAAAAATTCATTACGACCATTTAGGATGAAATGATAAGAAAAATAAGATTTTCGCACCGGTTCAAACGAATTAAAAATCGAAACACTTATTTTTTTAATCTTTATATGTATTTTTAAATTATTTAATATTATACCTGACAATAATTAAACCCACGGCAATTTCTTATTTCTTATTTATTTACTTAATAACTTTTATATCTTTTTTTATTTTTGTTTATTTAATATTATTTAAGTGTTCCAATTTTCAATCTGGTCGAATCGATGCAAAGATCTTATTTTTTTTATCATTTTGTCTTCGATGATCATAATGAATTTTTGGCTCGAAGGCCTTTCAACAAGTATCCTAAGACTTATTATTTAGTTTCAGGATTCTCTTAGGGTGCTCATTGAAAGGCCTTAGATCTAAAAATTCATTATGACCATTTAGGATGAAATGATAAGAAAAATAAGATTTTCGCACCGGTTCAAACGAATTAAAAATCGGAACACTTATTTTTTTACTCTTTATATGTATTTTTAAATTATTTAATATTATATACAAGAGTAAATTTCTTTATGTTATTGAAATTTTACTTTTATTTTTTTACTCACTTTGTGCAACTTTTACTCACTTCCCATTGAGATCCCCTCCAGTTCCAGCTCAAGAGCGCATTGAAATAGCTATTGCCCGTGTTGTGAACAATCACTTTGTGCAACTTTTCTTGCAGCCTCATTACCCTGTACCACCCTTCCCAATATGGTGGTGGAACAATTCATCAGACAAAGCTAAAATATGGACTGCTCATTATGCAACACGAATTAGTTTGTGAGAAAAAATAATGGATACAAGACCAAGGGGGACAGGAGAAGTATTTGGTGGAAACATTGATTATAAATTGAATTCAGATATACTCCAAAACCTTTCAATACACTTCAAACTCACACAAAAACTTCACTAATCATGCTCAAACTCAAATATATTAAAGAGCTATTTTAAGAATATCGAATCCATGCATCAAAACATGTTTTAAACACTCAATCCAAGGGATCTCAAGTTAGGTTCGTAAGTTCCTTAAAAATTCAACCCTAAAACTCAAATTCATACAGTTATAGAGTGTAGTTTTTTTGCAATATGGACTTGGTCTTGGTCTTGAAAGAGCCACCACCTAACTTTTAACTTTTCACTTGCCAAAAAGTATGATTTGCTCTTTATACAATAAACATGTGGTCCACGCAAACATAGAGTGTAGTATTTGGACAATATGAACTTGGTCTTGAAAGAATCACCACCTGTCTTGAAAGAATCACCACCTAACTTTTTACTTATCACTTGTCAAAAAATATGATTTGCTCTTTATACAATAAACATGTGGTCCACAGAGACATAAAGTGTAGTCTTTGGGCAATATGGACTTGGTCTTAATATTGAAATAACCACCACCTAACTTTTTACTTGTCACTTGCCAAAAAATATGACTTGCTCTTTATATAATAAATATGTGGTTTACACAGACATAAAGTGTAATTTTTGGGCAATATAGACTTAGTCTTGATCTTGAAAGAACTACCACCTACCTTTTCACTTATCCCTTGCAAAAAAACTTGACTTACTCTTTATACAATAAACATGTGGTCCACACAGATATAGAGTTTAGCCTTTTGCCAATATGGATTTGGTCTCGAGTAAGTTAAAAATTTGGTAGGATACAGTGCGACGTTGGGGTTGATTTCTCCTACTCCGAAACGTTAAACAACAATACATAAACACTTATTATACTTAGGAGAAGGTAGGATATAGATTATAATACCTTTAATCCGGACAAGGGGATTCGGTGGAGTCCAGTGGGTTTTCGTTTGGTGGCGAAAGATTGATATTCTAGCGGCAACTTAGGGTTGGAATAACTTGACCAAACATCTGCCGTTTTGGATCATTCTTGTGTCTCTCGCGAAGATCTTGAAACGCTCTACGACTTTCATGAAGAAGTCTAAGCCCGAAAACCACTCTAAGTAGTAGAAAAATGGAAGTTTAGAAGGATCGCTAAATCTGTCTGGAAATCAGAATCCGAGAATTTTACCTAATTTTGAATGGTGATAACTCTATCAATTCTTGACCGTTTTGGGCAATTCTTGGGTCGAAATCAAAGCTCTCGACGCCCTCTACAACTTTCGTGAAGAAACTTAAGCCTAAAAACGACAGCAACTAGGAGGAAACAGGCCGTGAATAGAGGGACGTGATATGGACGAAAATCGAAAGGGTGAGATCCCTCTTTTCTTAATTTTTATTTTGTTTTTGTAGAGAACTAGGAGTGTTGTATTGTGAGAGAGGAGAGAGACATTTATAGAGGTGGTGGAATTCGAGAGGAGAGAGAGATATAGTTTCAATAGAATTCTAATTAGCGTTTAGATACGAAAGATAAGAGATGAATGTATATCTCTAAAGTATAATATGTTTCGAATACGATTTTTTTTTTTAGTAATATCAAATATACACATAATAATGTAATTTAATTAATAAATCTAACTAATTATTGAATTAGTTTTAACATTTCAAATTTGTATTAAAAAAAATAGGGCAAAAATTCGGGTCGTTATAATTACAGACGGATGATTGAGTGGTTCCCCAATCTCAATCAGTTTCGTTAACGAGTGACAAAGAGAAAGGCCCAAGAACACCGTTTATTCTGGCGTGGCTTTAAACTGACATTTGTATTGGTTCGAATACGTGTTTAGGTTGGTAACTTGAGTCCCCTTCGTGCCTCTTTGTACGCTCAATTTTCGTCCACATCTTTGGCTCAAACATATTTTTGATAGAAATTATAAGACCCACGATTCTGTTCACATAAATCAGACCCACAATTGATACACACGATTTTTGAAGAGTTTTTGTTGTACATATTGGAAGACAATGCTACAGTTCCACCGCATATGCCCACCTCATGCATGTGGTGCCCACTCCGAGACCTAAAAAAATAGAGTACTCATAAATTTAAAAATAATTTTTTATGAGGTTTTATAAAAAATCAACTTTAACGGATATCAGTAAGTATTTTTTTTGAATTTACGATGGCGAAACTAAGCAGTTAAACAATTTTACTCTACGAATCTAGAAAAAATACTTACTGATATCCGTTGGAATTTTTTTTTTACAAGGCCCCATAAGAAATTATTTTTAAATTTATGGATATTTTTTTTGTATTTTTATGAGACTCGGAATGAATCCCACATGCGTATTGTGGACATATATGGTGAACCTAGACTTTTTGTTAAAAGATGAGACAGACGTACAAGGTAGTACAGGAAGAGAGAGAATAATAAAGTTGTTGACTGTTAAAGAAAGGGGTAAAATCGTAAGCTTGCAAAGCCTTACCATGTTTTGGTCAATATTCTTGGGCATACCATGGCTCTTGTAATTTCAGAACTCGGTACCATCAAGTGGTCATTATTTCCACTGCACACCACTGTCCCGTGATTTTCCCTACAAAAAAAGCTGACATTTTTATTTTCCTGCGAACCTGGTTCCGGAGGGAAATGGTAGTACTGCAGTAATCTAGTGAGCTCCTAGAGCCTCCATCATTTCCCTCTCCGATGGCCCCACCACTTTCCGTGTGTTACCTGGTACAGCTTTTCCTCTCGATTTTCCCATACATTTCCTGATTCATCTCATCTAGGGTTCATGTTTTCTCATCAAGTTCTTCAAAAAAAAAAAATCTTCAATCTGTGGGTGATTTGGGGATTCCTGATTCTGTATAATGTTGAAGGTATATACTGGATCTCTTGCGTTTTCTTGAATTTGGTCATTAATGTTTATTCTTCATGACAACCAGTGTTCAGAAGCTGAAATTTTTGCTTCATCTGTCGTTTAATCAAATTTATATACTCTCTATACTAGATATCCTTTAATGGCTTCTTGGTAGCAATTTGATTCACTTATCTGATCGTGTAGTTTTGATTACTTTGGCCTTAATGATTCACACTGTTTGCATGCTGAATTTTGCCTATTCTTTTGTAATGTATTGACTACATTACGTTTTATTTTATGGGTTTTGGTTAGAATTTTGATTTACTTCTTTGGTGGTGGTGTAAGTTGGATTTTCTTAGCCTTAATCGTCCATGTGTCTCTACGCATAATGGCTATTAATTGTGATGCAACAGCGAGGCAATTTAGTTTTGCTTGAAAACACACTTCTCGAAATCTGCAAGTTTTGGTGCAACATTGATCAGAATGACGTGCTAAGTTTTGGCCTTAATGATATCCAATGTTTAGATTCTGGAAGCTGAATTTTTGACTTGTTTGTTGTAATGTACCAATGTGTACTATGTATTAACTATGGATCTCCTTTAATGGGTTCTGCTTGCCTCATCTAGGTATAAGTTTGATTCACTTTTATGATTGAGAGTCTGGAGTGTTTGGACTACTTTGGCCTTAATCGTTGGTGTGTCGCTACGATTACTGGCTATCACTCATCGTGCAATAGCTAGGTAATCTAGTTTGGCTTGAAAATGTGGTCATTCTGCTCTGTTCAGTTCTATACTTCTCGAAATCTGCAATTATTGGTGATCAGAATTAAGTTTAGTCTTTCGCAAGTGTGTACTAGTTAGTACCTTGCTACAGTAAGACATTCATGACTTTTTATCCTTTGAGCTTTTCAAAGCCCTGTGTAACGCAGGACTGTCCACTCATGTGATATGAAGTTCTTCCTGTAGTTAGGAATTTGTTATGTGCGCAATTGATCCTTCATTCCTTTTTAAACAAGGAAACGAAACAAACTTATTTATGACTCTATCTATGCCACATCTTACTTGTGCGACAGAATAACTACTGTCTATTCTGGTGGATATCAGCTGCCAAGTGTCTCAAAATGTTTGGTACAACTCGTTAAGTGTGTAAGATAAGTCTGCCATTTGGACTAACAAGGTGATTGGAATAGATTGGATATTATTTCACCATTGATCTATGCTGTCTGTCTCTGTCCATCATATTCAGTTGGCGAACTTTGATGGAATTTCCCTTTCCGGAACAAAAAAGTGAACTTGATCCTGATAGACACCCTTTGCTAATGGAGAGATTGGAAAACCATAATGACAGTGAACATATCATTGACATAGCAGTGAGATCTCATGATGATCATCCTTCTGGAGTGGACCCACCACAGCTTGAAGAAATACCATCAATAAGAACAATAGCGCCAACTTATCCAACATTATTGTCTTCTTCGAACAGAGGAAACTCCAGGAATTCTTCATCTATAGCGAGAGGTGATGGCTATGCTGGTCATGGCAGAAGCACATTAAATTCTAGGTTATGGGTTTCCGTTGAGCTATTTGTTACTGTTGGTCAAGTTATCGCCTCTGTTGTCATTTTATCGTTGTCAAGAAATGAACATCCGCGGGCTCCACTATTTGAATGGGTTGTGGGTTACACAACTGGGTGTGTTGCAACAATCCCTATTCTTTATTGGCGTTATCGTAACCGCATGAGGGCTACTGAGCAGGATTCAATCAGGTCATGGCACGGCTCTTCTCAAAATAACCCATCATCTGAACCTGCTTCTTACACAGCTAGTTCAATTGCTCAAGGTTCAGAGCTGGGAAACCGTCAAACTGGGAGTTCAGCACCAAGGATTAGTTGGATTTCCCCACATTTGAGCCCACGGTATGGTCTCGCTTGTTCATGCTTATGTAGTGAACTGTGGAGAATTGAGATGCTGCTATTGTTTGTATCACTATCAAGACTGCGTAATTTAACGTTTATGATATTCTCATTATTTGTTGTCATACATAATCAAGAAGAATATGTGTTTTTTCAGTTCTTAGACTCAATAAAAGTTCACATAATGTTCAACAATGAAGGTGTAAACTTTTGCAACCATTTAGCCCATCAAGATAAGTTTGACTGGGCATCAATAGAATTGGCAATTTGAGATGATATTTATTTTTACTTTTCTACAATTTTTATGTACAAAAACCTAGAGTCTAGGACCGCCGTATGCCAAAACTACCACAGATCTGACACGAAAGAGGACAAAATTGTGATAATAGTGGTTGAATTATACTAAAATGTGAAGTCAGGCCTTTCTGGAGTCATAAGTATAATCCTATACATTTATTCTCCATCTGCAAGGTCCAAAGGACCTAAATCCAATTACTTCTCTTTTGTGTAATGTGCATTCATCATCTTTTCAACTCAGCAAGTGACAAAAATGTCCATTCTTGGTGATGCCTTTGATCAGTGATTCAGTAGTCTTTTCTGCTCCCAAATGGTATAATATGCTTGGTTTAGACTTTAGTGAAGAGTTGGTTTCTCATTTGCACCCTCAACAGCCTGGTGGATCGTTTCAAGATGGCCTTGGATTGCTTCTTTGCAGTGTGGTTTCTTGTCGGTAATGTATGGATCTTTGGAGGTCACTCTTCTCCCTCTGAAGCTCCAAAATTGTACAGGTATATCAGGAAATCGTATATATTTCTGTTCCATTTCTATTGGCTTTCACCTTGGTTTTACATTTCTAACTGTTGGTGGGGCTCATTCCAGGTTATGTTTAGTGTTCCTGACGTTTAGCTGTATTGGGTATGCCATGCCATTCATACTATGTGCAACAATATGTTTCTGTTGGCCCTGCATAATATCAGTCCTTGGTTTTCGAGAGGATCTTTCTCAAACCAGAGGAGCCACCCCAGAATCCATAAATGCTCTACCAATTTACAAGTTCAAGTTGACAAAAACTGGGGATAATCAGGAAACCAACTCAGGTATTAGCGATGGTGGCATTTTTGCCGCAGGAACAGAAAAGGAACGTGCCATATCAGGAGAGGACGCTGTAAGTTTATAAACAGAAACGTGGCTTCTGATTTTATGTTCTTCAGTTTGGGTAACTATTAAGTGGTCAGATTTTGAGTAAGCCCCAGCATTTCACTATTTTTTTCCAAGTCAAAAACCTCATGACTTCCAAAATTTTCCTTCTGGCAGCTTCTGGAGATAACTTCATATCCAAACCCGTGGCTAAGTTTCAAATTTCATGATGAATTGCCTAACTGTTCAAAATTTGCCCTTTTGGTGCAGGTTTGTTGTATTTGCTTGGCAAAATATGCAGAAAATGATGAATTGAGGGAGCTACCTTGCTCCCATTTTTTCCACATAGAGTGTGTAGATAAATGGCTGAAGATCAATGCATCGTGTCCTCTCTGTAAATACGAGCTTGGTGAGAGCAATGGGAATGCATCACCATCAGCCAGAAACTCCAGCCCTCACCAGAGTGAGAGGAGACCAGGCAATGGTGAAGGTGTGTATGGGACAACTATGATATAGTTTTTGATTTCTGTAACCTGAAACTGGTATTGAAGCTTCGAGCAAAAATTATTCCAGTAGACAGAAAGGCCTACAAATTGTTTTTCAGAGACTCAAGACTTTGGAATCTATTATAGAAAGAACCCTCGAATCCATGAGAAATATATAGAAATTGTATAATGTTATTGATTCTGAAGGATCCCAATGAAAGGGTACAACCTTATTTTTGACCCACAAATTAATAACCATCAAAAGAAACCACAGTTGAGATGAAAACACAACTTTCTGGAAGTACAATCACCATTGCTCTCTTGGCCGGGGCTGACTTCTAATGGCAGGTATACCATTCGTTTGGGATAAAGGAGGCCCCTAATGGCACGTACCATCCGATTGAGAGAGAATTGAGTATTGCTTCTGGAGTAATATATAACTTTCCAAAACTCATCCCAACCTCTTAACCAAGAGATTGACTCCAGATTTGGGCTCAAGAACCACCCTAACAGCCGGTGAGTGGATATAGTTTGGTGAAACGGGTAAAAGGGAGATTTGACACTACAAGAGCAAGTAGCTCTTTCAGTTAGATCAAGGCCAAGTTTTGACCCAAGCAGACCCTGGCCCGACTCCGAACGGCATGTACATGTGGGGAAGCTTGCACACGCCAGTGATCCCATCGGCTAGGGAATTTGTTGGGTGCCGGTAGGGTACCACACACGAGGTACCCACTCGGCAACCAAAAACTTCTCCATTGGCAAACCTTTCCCAGTCCGTGCGGGTTGTTAGGACCAGAGACTGCAGGTTGATGCCCTTGGGCATGAGGTGCGACCCGAATTTCATGTCTTTTAAGCCTTCTCTTGACGCCACGGGTACTGGTGGGATATAGACGCAGGGGTTCATTGATCACCATTGCTGGGCTGCACAAGTACAAGTGAAGTATGGAGTGAGTGTTTTACCAAATTTCTTTAACCCAAAAATGAACCATTACAAATACTACTCAAGATGTGCTTGGTTACTCCATCGAATAACAATACGTAAGGACATAGAAATTGATCATACTATTCTATCCATCTAGGAAATATCGATTGGTGCATGGTGCGGGCTGGTTGTGGAAGGGTGGTGATAGCGGGAGAGGATTAGGAAAGGGCTGAGACGGTGAGCGGTGTCACGATGTGGCTGCCATTACCGGCAGCTGGAGGTGAGATGGTGATTATCTATTTTCAAATGGGGTTTAATGACAATTTGTATTCTTTGGGACTCCTAAAGTAGGGACTGTTTGGATTGGATTTTCAATTCTAATGGTCACTCAGCGTTCTTATGAACTTAACTTAAATTTAAAAGTTGTCCTTATTTGAATTTTTTTTACATTTGTTAGTTTCGTTTCGACGGGAGGAATCGCTTTTTGACTTAAAAAGTAGTTATTTCTCAAAATATTTGGGTAAAAGTAAAAAAAAAATTACTTTTTCGATTCCTTTTTTTGAGACGAATCAATAACCAACAAAAGTTTGGCACAAAACTAATAAATACAAAAAAAAATTCAAATAAAAACAAAATTTTAAAATTTAAGTTAAATTTAAATTAAGTTCATAAAAATGCAGCCCAAATAGTACTACTAGTACGAGTAAACGCGAGCAAGACTTTCATCAATCGCCCCTCTAAAAATACGCTAAAAGAGAGACCCAAAGAGTTGTGTGTAATTTTTTTAAAAAGTGGGTTTATAAAATTATATCCATTCAAAATGAGCTCATTAAATTAAATGGGAAAAAACAAATTGACTATAGGAGCATAATTTTGCTACTAAAAATACAGAAAAGTCATCTTCCAAAATAATTGGTGTAATAAGAACTTATTTTTTTTCTCATAATAAGGTGTGTTCCACAAAAAAATGAATAAGTACTTATTTTTTAAAAAGATAATTTCAAGCTCAAAAACATGTGCTTACGTAAATAATTTTCCTATCATTAGATCTTGTTTGATAGATTTCATTGAGATCTTTAATATGGTGCAAAAAAAATTAAAAAATTATTTTTCATTTACATTAATTTTGAGTTTGAAAATGTGAAAATAAGCTGCTTATTTGGATTTTGTGGAACAAAACTCCAAAATAAGTACTTAAAAAATAAGAAGGTTTCTGGAACGGGCCCTAATTCTTAATTTTCAGCATCTTGTTCCTTCAGCGTCTATCTGTAGGGATGGCAATTACCTCCGATCCGCCCCCGCCTCCGACCTCCCCACCCCGATCCGAGCGGGTATTCCCCAATCCGATAGGCAAATGGGGCGGGTATGGTATTTGTTTTCCCCGCTCCGTTTTAACCCAATCCGAACCCGATTATAGATATTTATATTTTTGTATGTATATATTTAAATAGATTTCATTGTTTTGATATAATAAGAGTAATATACCAATTAATAAAATACTAATTTATGTATTTTTTTTTATTTCTATTTTTTTCAACTCTCATCAATCATTAATATTTTTTTTTTTCAAAACACTCTAAAAAAAATAAAACTAGTCAAATTATTATGGTGAATAGGGACCCAATTTTTTCCTGATCCTAAAACCTCCCCGATTTCCCAGCACCGACTCCGATCCGATATAGAACTGGGCGGGTTTGGGCCTTTGGGGGACGCAAAATCCGCCCGATCCGCCCCATAGCCATCCCTGTAGACTGTCTGTCTCTCTCTCTCTTTCTGCGTCTGCAGAAGTGCTCTCTCGATCTCGATAGTCGATTCTGCTCTGCAACGATCAGACCAAAACGAAAGAGAAAATGTCGGACTACTACCTTCCTCCAGAAGTGCTCACGGACGTCCTACTGAGGCTTCCCGTCAAGACCCTGTTGCGATGCAGGACCGTATGCAAGGACTGGTACGCTCTAATCAGAAACCCAAATTTCATTTCTCAACACCTCGAGAAAACCTTAGCCACTCCTCCTCCTCCTTACGCACTCGTTAGGTACTGCACCCAGGACTCCGACCAACCTTCTTCTCACCTCGTAGAGCATTACTCTGTCCGATTCGACCACGACAACTCCTCTTTCGATGAGTACACAGAGCCCTCTTTCCCGTTCAAGAGCTCGGGCCCTTGTTTCGAAGTCGTAGGCAGTTGCAACGGTTTGGTCTGTCTCTTTGACGGTGTGTCGCGAGACGAGTCGGATCAGTTGCTTATATGGAACCCTTTGGTTGGAAAAAGCGTGGTGGTTCCTGTGCCGAGGGACAGCTTTAGCGCAGGACATTGTCGCAATTTAGGGTTTGAGTACGATGAGTTGAGAAACGATTACAAGGTCGTTGGGATTATGTCACTAGAAGTCCAAGGGCAGCCCCGGGCTGGAGTTTACTCTCTGAACTCCGGCATTTGGCGAGAGATTAGTACTAAGGGCATTCGGATAGGTCCCCCCTTCGACGACCCAGTTGCCTATTTGAATGGGGTTGCGCATTGGTATGTATGCGATAGGAGCAAACCATTGGAAGACACCAAGCGTTCCTGCATTACGACGTTTGGGTTTGAGGATGAGGAGTTTGGTGAGTTGATGTTACCGGAGTTTGGTGTGGTAAGTGGGACCATGATGAGGTTGCAGGACTCACTTAGTTTAATTGACGTTGCTCCATACCCCGAAGATAGTAATAATTTCATTTGGTGGGTTTGGTTGATGAAAGAGTACGGTGTGGGAGAGTCTTGGACTTTGCTGTACAGAGTTCACACTGGTGACGCGTTGCATGGTTTGGTTGGCTTTAGAATGAATGGTGACCTTGTCATGGTGACTGACGAGGGATCCTTTGTTACCTATAACCCTGAAAGCGAACAGGTCAAGGATCTTGGAATCCACGGCATTGAAGAACAAGAAGGACAGTCCATCGATTCACTTTACATGGGGAGATATGTGCGGAGCCTTGTTTTGCTCGACAGAACTCCTGTACCTACATGAGGAGTGCAGCACACAGATCATCCAAGAAGTTGGATAGGTTTGTTATGGTTGCACTGTGGAGCATCCAAGAAGACCTGTCATTAAGGCCCTCAATGAAGAAGGTTATACAGATGCTGGAAGGAGTTACTGTCCCTCTGTGTCCCTCTCCATTCACTTATTTAGGCTGAATCTGCCTTCTGTTGCATCACCTAATGTAGGTTATTGTCATGCCAGTATTTGCTTGCCTATCTTCCCTCTGGCTACTCGTTTCTTGTTCTTCATTTTGTTTGTGCAGGATTTCCTTTCAATCTTATGTTTCTTGTTTCTGCTAGGATTCACTAAAAGATGGTAATGTTTGATATTCCAGTTGTATGTGGTTCTAGTAATGCTATGTATTCTATGTCTTTGAGTCTTTCATGTGCAATGTGGTTTGATTATTAGCCTATAAGGTTTGGCATAAGTTACCATTTTTAGACTTCTGTTGAGCCGTCAAATTGTACTGCTACTAATGAATGCTGGTTTTTTCTTTCACTATGAGGCTTCAAATTGAAGGGATGCGTGGGAATATTGCTATCACACTGCTCCATGTTGGGGCTGCATACGAATGAAAAGGCACACACTCTTACAATTACATGCACAATTGGAAGGAAATAAAGAGCAATGACTTGAATTATGTAGGGTGGAACAAACTTGCATATGTGCAAAGGAGAGGAGAGAACCAACTGAATGCAAAGGATGAACTTCTGGAAGAGTGCGATCGAAAGGGGGTTTTGTGTTGGGCCAGCTTAAGCCTCCTTGGAGGCATTCTTTGGTAAAATAATTACCTCAAAACAATCAGAGGCAGACAGTGAGTGCACCTTTATCAATATGAGACCTTTGGAACGTTGCTAAAGGCAAAAGAATTTTATGTGGGCACATTCTTGAAAGTGAGTCCTTCCTCAATAAGATTTTTCTGTTGTGATTTGAATACTTCTAGGTTTTCTTAGGTCTGTTCAGCTGTCATGTTCAATTATTCGGTATCTTGTTGAGGCTGGACGGGTTGATTTCATTTGCTTCTACTCGCAGGCTGGCCCGGGAACCAAAGTGACAAAGTGGAACTATTACCGACTATATATACCTTCACCATTTTACATTCTTTCTTGTATAATGCATTATATATAATCTTTGGTTTTTTTTTTTAGTAACTAGAAATGCTCATATTTGGTTATGTTATATAAAAAGGATAAAGAGAAATTTTTGAAGAGCTAAGGGAAAATTTTGAAGTAAGGACTAAATTTTGCTTTATTTGCGATTTTATAATCAAATTTTGCTATCTCCACTGTTACTACCAAAAAAATGAACAAGTTGACTAAATAATATGCAAAATTTGGGGGTGTCCGGCCCTTCCAGCCCCCAAATGACGTATAACTTTGATTCACTTATATGATTGTGTATGTTGGATTGTTTTGGCCTTAATGATGTCCAATGTCGGGAAGCTGAATTTTAGCCTCATCTGTTGTAATGTACTAATGTGTACCATGTATTGACTATATTAGATCTCCTTTGATGGGTACTGCTGAAGTTTTTGCCTCATTTGGGTATAAGTTTGGTTCACTTCTATGATTGAGAGTCTGGAGATTTTGGACTACTTTTGCCTTAGTGGTCGGTGTGTTGCTACAATTACTGGCTATTATTCATCATGCAATAGCACGGTAATCTAGTTTGGCTTGAAAATTGTGGTCATATGCTCTGTTCAGGCGCATACTTCTCGAAATCTGCAATTTCTGGTGATCAGAATTAAGTATTCTTTCGAAAGTGTGTACTAGTACCTTGCTATTGGACATTCATGACTTATTATCCATTGAGCTTTTCAAATCCCAGTGTAACACAGGACTGTCTACTTGTGGGATATGAAGTTCTTCCTGTTGAAGTACAAGGAGTCTATGAATTTCTTATGTGCACAGTGATCCTTCATTCCTGTTTGAACAAGGAAACAAAACATATTTATGACTCTATGCCACATCTCACTCGTGCGACAGAATAAGTACCGTCATTTCCTGTGGATGTCGGTTGCCAAGTGTCTCAAGATGTTTGGTACAACTCGTTAAGCGCGTAAGACAAGTCTGCTTTTTTCACTAACAAGGTGATCGGAAGAAGCTTATAGACTGGATATTATCTCACCGGGGATCTATGCTGTCTGTCCATAACATTCAGCTGGCGAACTTTCATGGAATTTCCCTCTCCTGCCAAGGGCGATGGAGAATCATATATCAGGTTGAAGTCTTATGTCTCTTATGAATACAAAGAACTAGTTGAACTAGCAGTTCTGTAATGTGATCTCTATCTTTCCATCATTATTATTATTGACTCATCCTCTTCGTGCTTCTCTAAGGAAAAGATATGTTCTTGTTTGATCATTTGTTTTCTCTGAATCCATTAACTCTTTCTTCTACCTTTGTGCATGAAACAGAAAAATGCCTGCATCTTGATGATATTGTTCTTATTAGAAACTGTATAATTGTGCATTTTGAAAAACATAGTCTGAATTCGGAGACGACGATCAATTTTTAAGAAAAGTAAATATGTATCTCAGTTTTGATGTTTGTTATGTGAGGCTTGTGAGCCATCTTGTTTTGATATGTATTAATACAGTGGTTTTGATGTAATTGTTAAGAAGAATGGGATGATACAAGTGTGCGGACTCTAAAAAAATGTGTGGTGAAAAAGGGTATTGGGGCTCTACGTGGCGGTACCCCAAGACTACTAGACCTTCGCCAGTGGGATGAAGTTGTAAGTATCCATCCTTGCTTGTTACGAGATATTCTTTTTTGTTTTTTGAAATCCTACTATTCAATTGCATCGAGCAAAAGTATGATATTGACTCTATTCTATTCAATGGCTCAAACAGTAGCATATATGAAGTTTTTAACAGAATTGATCCATTTTTTTAATATCTCATGTGATCATCCTAACTATTAGTCAAAGCCACATGGAAATTTTCTATGGTACGGAGTAAGAAATTTTTTGACATGTCCATTTATATGGTCTTGGCCATTTGAATATGTCTCTCTACATTAACTCTCTCTGTTTGACTGTTTCTCTATATTTCTATGGTCTTGGTCATTTGAATATGTCTCTCTACATTAACTCTCTCTGTTTGACTGTTTCTCTATTTAACCATTTCTAGAACCAACTCACGGCTTACCTCAGTGTATCTATCTTATATATACACACGTTTTTGAACTTGTCTCGCACCCCAACTCTCTCTCTCTCTCTCTCTCTCTCTCTCTCTCTCTCTCTCTCATGTTCCTAGTCTCTAAAGTTTAGAAAGTACCTTTTTTTAAATCTCAGTTTCTTTTGTTGGTGCATGAACTCCTTCATGGAACTCCTTCCGGGCCTACCAAATGACGTCGCCCTTGAATGCCTAATTCGCATTCCTCTCGACCAAATCTCCGTGGCTGCCTCCGTATGCAAAGGTTGGAAGGCCGAGATTGAGCTGCCGGAGTTTCGTCGGAGTCGGAAACAAGCCGGGTTGGCCCGATCGGTCATAGTGGTGGCACAAGCTTGGATATACCCGACCCGAACCGCCCACCTTGCAATGCTTTCAGGGCCTCCTTTTTATCGACTCGCTATCTGCGACCCGAAAACTGAGTATTGGTCTGAGTTGCCGCCGGTGCCAGGGTTTTTGGACGGGATACCAAGGTTTTGCCACCTTGTCGGAGTTGGATCGGAGCTGGTGGTGATAGGCGGTTGCAATCCATTCTCGTGGCAGGTTTGCAATTCGGTGTTTATTTACAACTTCCTCTCTGCCACGTGGCGTTGTGGAACCGATATGCCAGGTGGGCAAAGATTATTCTCTGGATGTGATTCTGATTTTGTTCGGATGGTGTACGTTGCGGGTGGTCATGACAAGGACAAGAACGCTTTGAAATCTGCATTGGCATATGATGTGGTAAAAGATGAATGGATCCAATTGCCTGACATGGCGAAACCACGAGAGGAGTGTAAAGGTGTTTTCCACCATGGTAAGTTCCACGTCATCGGTGGGTACCCCACTGAGAGCCAAGGCAGTTTCCAGCGAGATGCCCAAGCGTTCGATGTGGCCACTTGGCAGTGGGACTCGGTACAAGACGACTTCTTAGAAGCTGCCACGTGTTCGACAACTTGCGTGGAGGGTGGTGATTCGCGGCTGTACACTTGCCATAACAACAATGTGACTGTGCGTGATGGTGCCACTTGGCAAGTCCTAGCTGGACTACCAGCTGAGTTGTGCAACGTCGCTCACGTTGCAGCGTGGCAGGGGAAGTTGCTAGTGATTGGTTCCGGAAGATCTGGTGGGCCCCACACAGCCTATGTGATGGATTTGAAGAATTACAAGTGGACAAAAGTTGTTCTACCAGAAGAATACTCGGGCCATGTGCAATCAGGTTGTTGCTTGGAGATTTAAAATCCATAGGCCACAGCTAAACTTATGTTTCTGTATAGATAGAGATGCACAAATGTAGGCAACCCGCCAAGCCCTTTTCTTCTGGTAATTATTCAGTGCTTACGTATGACGGTCTGAGGGTAAGTTTCACCTTTTTTGTGTGGTTCCAAGGGTTCTAAATACGTTTTTATCGAATTACTGTGGAAGTTTTCCTCTGTTTTCTTCTCAACCAAATCCTAGTCTAGATCTATTCATGTGTTCAGATTGTACCTCGGCTTACGAATGATTTTTCTTCTCTTTTTGCATGAAGTTTTTTCAAATATAATAGTGTATGAAAATTGTTGCGGTGCCCGACATCAGGAGTATCGAATGATACTAACGTGATAAATCATTTTTTACCAAAAAGAGTTGAAGTGCCTAAATCACTTGTAACGGTCGAGTATCGGAAATAGGCCGATGCATAACAGGAACCGGTCTGTTACGGATACGATTTTCCATCTCTACGGTATATCGGGATGTAATGGTATTAGAAGGCTAAAATACCATTACATACCGGCCAATAAGATAGGTCATGGCCGATATTCAAAACCTTGTCTAGTCATTGCTGTAGTTAATGAGTACATAAGTTTGGAATGACTTGATTGTTGGTAACATGTCGCTCTACAATTTAGGCTTCTTGAATGATTTTGGACAGGAATTGAATGAAATTTAGAATGCAATATGAATATACTTGCATCCATTCTAATTTCTACATGTGGTTGTGGTCCTTGTGGATAGGAATTAGTCTCGAAAACGGAACTCTCTTTCCAATTCACGACTTGGGTGGTTGATAGACTAGAATGATGATGACTCGAGGAAAATGAAGCTTATAATGATGATGACTTGACTAATGTGTCAATGCCAATAAATGCCGTAACGGTGCCTCGTTGGAATGGATACTGTAATCCATACGCCTAGAATACCGATATGTATAGCAAAAATGAGATGGAATATCGCCCTTTCGTGTCTTTAGAGGTGATCCGAGGTGCCTCCAACCATTTGGTTGTAGGAATCAAAGTTCCCGCCAGTGTGAGGATGATAATAAAGGCTGCAAGCTCCATCCTGCTATTGTGGTCTCGAAAAATTAATTCTCATGTCTACAGGTATGCCTCCATAAAAACAAAGGAGAACTGGATGGATGGAATGGTCATTCTCCTATTTTGCGTTTATTTTGTTGGTGAACCAAACATAAGAATGGGTATTCCATTACAAGGACCATTCCGTTTCATTCTGACCAGCTTTCCAAAAATTACGGTGGATATTCCATTACAAGTACTTCAAAGATATAAAGCTTCAACTGCCACTCAGGCAGAATTACAACTTGGAGTACTATGTTGTTGACTTGGGTATTTATGCCCAAACCTTGCATCGTTGTTGACTTGGGTATTTATGCCCAAACCTTGCATACGAGACAGACTCCTCTATGAAAATACTACGAAAACATGAGAGAATCATCAGACGTAGTCCTACATTTTACTACATTTTAAAGGTGATGTCGGTACAACAGATTTCTTATACGTTTTACTACAATCGATAGACTTTGCGCTTCATATCGACTAGTTTGATGAAAAATCACGGCGCCGACGCTGATGCAGACAGATTAATGCGGTGGGTTTGGTTTAATTGAAAAGAATTTGGCATGGAGATGACACAATTATATTTCCTCTTGCTTAGCAGATTAACCTACTCAGAAGCTTACGGAAGCGGTGATTTGGATTTGTCGGCCGGTTGACTCCGAAACCCACACCCAACTTGCCACTTGGCGTTCACCAGTTGGATAGTAATTTGTACATTATTTATTTTTATTTTTTTTTGACAAGAATTAGTACGTTAGTTTGTGTTCCTAAAAAAACAAAAAACCTTGGTTTTGTCCTCATTTAAAAAAAATATTGCTTACGTTAGTTTTGCGCCAAACTTTTACGTATTATGTGTTCGTCTTGAAGAGATGAATCGGAAAAGTAAAAAATTATGACTTCCACACAAGTATTTTGTGAAATACTCCATCCGTCTCATTTTCATTGTCTTTTGTTCTGTTGGTCTTTTTTTTTTTTATGTTTTTCGCTATATCTTTTAGTGTGGATCTTGGAAAAATATGCAATATGGATCTTGATTAATAAATCTCGATTAGTTCTATAATACAAAATTTTCAAAATTATGAAAAATATTATATATTGAAAGATATAAGTAATTAAAAAATAGCACTCATTTCAAAAATGGACAATGAAATAGGACGGAGGGAGTAAATATCAAGAAAAACCAGAAAAGCCGACTTTTTTATTTTATTTTTCTTGGATATTTACCCAAATATTTGTGTAGATGCCATAATTTCCTCTCGTCAAAATGAACGCACAATACATAAAAATTTGTCGCAAAACTAATACATATGCAATTTTTTTTTTGAATGACGACGAAATCAAAAAATTATTGCCAACAAGTGGTATTTTTTTTTCTCCCACGCCATTGACTTTAACAGAACTGATCCATTTTAAAAAAAAAAATATGTTCGCTCAATTATATGTTAAAAGGCACATGGGAATCTCCTTAATTTGGTACTAATTATTCGGTTAAAAGTCAAATGTCTTTTTCTTTTTTCTTTTTTTTGGTTCTTATTCAATTTTTTTGTGCATTTGTTAGTTTTTATTAATTTTTTATGGATTATTGATTCTTCTTGACGAGAGGAATCTAAAAAGAAAAAAATTACGATTGAAACCTAAATTTTTTGAATAAAGAAAAAAATAAGTCAATTTTTTCGTCTTTATTCAAAATAATTTGGGTTTTGATCATTATTTTGTACTTTTTAGATTTTTCTCGTCATGACGAAGTAATAATTTACAAAAAGTTGATGAAAAATTAATAAATGGGAAAAAAATTTGAATAAGAAAAAAAAAAACTAAGAAAATTATTTGCAATGGCCATTCGTATGGTCTTAGCCACAGGAATCTGCCTCTCTCCATTAATACTCTCCCAAAACAACCATTCCCCGCAGCACAACATTTATGCAGAGTTTTATCTCCAAGCAATCACTTTATATATGTATACACATTCTTGAACTTGTTTCACACCCCAACTCTCTCTCTCTCTCTCTCTCTCTCTCTCTCTCTCTCTCTCTCTCTCAAGTTTAGAAACTGCCTTCCCAATCTAAGTTCCCTTCTTTGGTTCTTGAACTCTCCCATGGAACTCATTCCGGGCCTACCAAACAACGTCGCCCTTGAATGTCTTATTCGCATTCCTTTCGATCAAATCTCCGTTGGCTCCGCCGTATGCAAAGGTTGGAAGGCCGAGATCCAGCTACCAGAGTTTCGCCGGAGTCGGAAGCAGGCTGGGTTGGCCCGATCGGTCATAGTGGTTGCACAAGCTTGGATATACCCGACCCGGACCTCCCACCTTGCAATGCTTTCGGGGCCTCCTTTTTATCGGCTCGCTATCTGCGAGCCAGAAACTGGGTATTGGTCTGAGTTGCCGCCGGTGCCAGGGTTTCCTGACGGGATACCAATGTTTTGCCACCTCGTCGGGGTCGGATCGGAGCTTGTGGTGATAGGTGGTTGCGACCCATTCTCGTGGCAAGTCTCTAATTCGGTATTTATTTACAACTTCCTCTCTGGCACGTGGCGTTGTGGAACCGAAATGCCAGGTGGGCGAAGATTATTCTCTGGGTGTGCTTCAGATTATGTCCAGATGGTGTACGTTGCAGGTGGTCATGATGAGGACAAGAACGCTTTGAAATCCGCATTGGCATATGATGTGATAAAAGATGAATGGATCCAATTGCCCGACATGACGAAACCACGAGAGGAGTGTAAAGGTGTTTTCCACCATGGCAAGTTCCACGTCATTGGTGGGTACCCCACGGAGAGCCAAGGCAGTTTCCAGCGAGATGCCCAAGCGTTCGATGTGGCCACTTGGCAGTGGGACCCAGTACAAGACGACTTCTTAGAAGCTGCCACGTGTCCGATGACTTGCGTGGAGGGTAGTGATTCACGGCTGTACGCATGCCATAACAACAACGTGACCTTGCGCGATGGTGCCGCTTGGCATGTCCTGGCTGGACTACCAGCTGAGTTGTGCAAGGTGGGTTTCGTGACAGCGTGGCAGGGGAAGTTGCTCGTGATTGGTTCGGGGAAATATGGTGGGCCCCACACAGCTTATGTGATGGATTTGAAGAATTACACATGGACAAAACTAGATGTACCGGATGAATACACGGGCCACGTCCAATCAGGTTGTTCCTTGGAGATTTAAAATCCATATAGGCCGCAACAAAATTGTTTGTCTTTCACACATTTGTGTAAGAAGTTTTCTGTTTTCCTCCTTTTAATTCTCCTTCCTTTTGACCAGTGATGATTGAAGCAATCCAAGCCTAGATTTATTCACCCTTTTGACCAGGGATTGAAACAATCCAAGACTTACTGTTTGGGCCCCTGCAGTCTGGCCATTGATTATTGATGGATGACTATTTATATATTATAGAGCTCGTCGATTAGAATTACTTAAAAAGTCACATTGATCGAATACCACTTATTTCTTACAATTGGAGCACATTTGTCTGGTAAAAAATGTGTTGTGCACACTATATTATAACTTGAACAGATAAATGTGCTTTTAGATCAGGTGTTGATTTTTATTCAATCAACTTGATTTTTTTGTGCAACAATGTTACTTACACAATAATTCAAACATAACAATTTGCACAACATCTCACATACATGTGGAATTCACACATAGTAGTGTGTGAAATATTGTGTTTGAATTGTTGTGTTAGTATCATTTTTGTTTGTTGTGATAGTTCTAAACAACGAGGTCTACAACATCGATGAGTCCGATCATCGAAGTGGACCCCGAAATGGAATCATAGATGGCTGGACTGCACTCTGTTCAGTCCACTCCTAATCAGAGCCGGCCCTGATTTTTCGAGACTTAAAAGCATATATATTAGAGATGAGACCTTTCTTTTGTATGGTACCCCTAAAATATGTAAATTTTCGGAGGCCTAATATGGCCGGAGCTCGACTCTGCTCGCAACCTAAGAGAAGCCACCTAGCTCCTATGTAAAATTGTCTTACGTCTACGAAAGACTCGTGTGACATGTGCGTGGGCATGTGTGTACAAAGGCATGGTCGGAATTTTAATATATTGAGTGACATACAGCCCAATTAACCTCCTAGTTTAGCTCCCTTAATACTATGCATGGTACAATGCACCTCAATTAACAATATTAACCTTCACGCCAATCTATGATTTCTTAACCTTAAAAGTAATTATGTCGTACGAAACAAGTCCACAATTATTTATAATTAAGCCTGTATAATTACTCTGCCACTTCTAAGCCATAACAATTAGTATAATTAAGCCTATATAGTTTAACAGTAAACAAAAACAGCACCTAGTTGGATAATGAACATTTGATTGTCGTCGTGGTGGCGACAGCGGCCACTTTCCCCACTTGGCGTTAGGGACGGATGCAAGATTTTAAAATTGAGTGCGGGAACATTACGTAAATTTATACTAGCGTATGAAAGGCAATGAAACTTGGTCAATATAAGTTGTAAAGATATATACCATCAAGACTTTTCTTACATATATAAGCAATCAAAGTATTGCTAAAAATAACATTATTTTTCTCAAAACAATTGGTTGGGCGGGTGTTGAGTTGTTCAAAATAATGATTTTAACGTTTTGGAATAAAAACCTACTCTAATTCTACTAGAAATTTGAAACGTGGATAGGGCTGTCGTCCGGGCTCACCCGTCCTTTGGTCGTCCTAACTTGGCCTCATTTGCAGAGTGGACGTGATCAAATGAATGTGTGGTTCTATTGTACCATTGAACAAGATTGCTACTCCATTAGTATAAAAAAATGTAGCAAGATTGTGTTAAATCAGTTGGATTTGGATTTGTCATCAGTGGAATCATCAAAATATTGGAATTGCTTGGGAGACAAGATATTGAACTCCTAACGCACACCAGGACTCAACTTACATATATGCATATAATATATAAGTTCCGAACATGTTGGGTGTTCCACTAACTAAAATGTATACTTATTTTTTCAATTAAAGTGATGTATAACGAGAGAATGACCTATCTCGTGAATCAAAAAATAAGTACTTAAAAAATAAAAAATTTAGCGGAACGGGGTCTTAGAGTGTTCTAGAGAATGAATCACATGAACAAATTGATAGTATAACTACGGACCAGGGGTTGTGCTGTGCACCAGTAGGTTTACTGGTGCACAACACGGTGCTGTGCGATCTCAACCGTCCAAAAGTGTTATGGATGGTCCAGATTTTTAAAAACTTTTCTGGGAACTCTTCCTCGGAAAAGTTTCATTTTAATCCGGACCATTGATTACTGAGACGAATGGTGCACAGCACAGTCCCCGTTTTTGCCGGCCGCAGGAGGAACAGAAAAGGAACGTGCCATATATATAGGGAGAGGATGCAGTAAATTTATGAACAGAAACGTGGCTTCTGATTTTATGTTCTTCCGTTTGGGTAACTAGTAGATTTTGACTAAGCCCCAGCATTAGACTCTTTTTCCAAATCGAAACCTCATGAATTCCAAGTGTTTCATGTTTTATGATGAATCGCCTTAACTGCTTAAATCTGCCCTTTTTTGGTGTAGGTTTGTTGCGTTTGATTGGCAAAATAAGGAGAAAATGATGAATTGAGGCTGCAGCAATTAACCTTGCTAGCTCCCATTTTTTTCCATGTAGAGTGTGTAGATAAAAATGGCTGAAGATCATTGCATCGTGCATGCCCTCTTTGTAAATATGAGCTGGTTGGCGAGAGCGATGGGAATGCATCACCATCGGCAAACAAACTCCAGCCCTCACCAGAGTGAGAGGAGAACTATGGATATAGTTTTTGATTTCTGTACCTGGAAAGTGGTATTGGAGCAGGCTTCCAGCAGAAATAATTCCAGTACATAGCCGGTGGTCATGACAATGACAAGAATGCCCTGAAATCAGCGTTGGCATATGATGTGGTGAAAAGATCAATGGATCCGATATCCAGACATGGCGAAAGCGCGAGAGGATCGAGGGTAAAGATGTTTTCCACCAAGGTAAGTTCTACGTCATCAGTGGGTACCCTACCAAGATGCAAGGCCTTTTCCAGCGAGATGCCCAAGAGTTCGATGTTGCCACTTGGCAGTGGGACTCGGTACAAGACAACTTCTTAGAAGCAGCCATGTGTTCGACGACTTGTGTGGAAGGCGGTGATTCGCGGCTATACACGTGCCATAACAACTGGACTACCAGCTGAGTTGTGCAAGGTGGCTTTCGTGACAGCGTGGCATGGGCCCCACATTGATGGATTTGAAGAATTACAAGTGGGCAAAAGTTGTTGTACCAGAAGAATACTCGGGCCACGTCCAATCAGGTTGTTGCTTGGAGATTTAAAAATCCATAGGCCGCAGCTAAACTTTTGTTCATGTATAGATGCACAAATGTAGGCAACTCGCCAAACCCTTTTCCTCTGGTAATTATTCAGCGGTCTGAGGGTAAGTTTCTTCTTTTTGTGTGGTTCTTGTTAGAAATATGTAAACCCAATTTGGGTATTTCCTTGTCTTATTTTTGGGGACTCTTTTGTATTTATGTATCTTTTGTGTCTTAGTTTGTAATATGTTAAAAGTTGGTTCTAGAAGTACTAGAAATATCTAGTGATGTGTCTGCCTTTGTAAGAAAAAAGAAAAAGAAAGAACGTAGACAGAGAGAGAAAAACAGAAAAGAGAAAAAGAGTGGGTTTTTGTGTGCTTGTGATTATTGAAGAAGAAAGCTTTGAAAAGCTCTTAATTAGTGGAGAAGTTTAAGAAATTTGGTGCCCAGATAAGTGTCTTTCTGCTGTCTTTCAACCCCTGTTTTTCTTTGTGATATTTGCTTGTCTCGGTTGGTGTTATTGGTGCTCCGAAAATTTCAGTTTGTGTGCTGCGTTTCTGCTGCGATTTTGCTCAGTTTGTGACTGTTTTATTGGTGATATTTGTGTGCGCATTTGGGCCCTTATTCTCCCCAGCAGTTCTAAGGATTCTAAATACGTTTGTATCGAATCACTATAGAAGTTTTCCTCTTTTTCTTCTCCACCCAAATACACGGTTTGGTAGCAAATGAGGAGGCGTGCATGAAATTAGTTGGAACAATTTCTTAACGAGTTATTACATGGTTCGGTAGAGAATGAGGAGGAAAGATTTTTGGTTAAACGAATCATTTATGATGACACTCTGAAAAATAACGATTAGGATCAACAGTCTAAAGCTTTATTTTTTGTAAACTATAAACTATAATGTTTGTAAATTAGCGCATGTAGTGACTAAGTAGTTGATTTAAAAGATTTTGCAAGTATTTTATTCTATTCTTAAAAAAAATAAAAATAAAAAGAGAAAGGTTAAGTTCCTTTCATTTCAACACTATTGAGTGACTTACCCCAAAAAAAAAAAAAAACCTATTGAGTTTTTTTGTGACACAATCCTAATTTAATTTAAAATACTATATATGCGAACACTTAAAATTCTGTCACCACACTCGGACTGAAAATAATTTTTATTGTCTCCGATAATTTAGAGAAACCGATCAGAGACTAAATATTGTTGTGTGTAGCCGTGAATAACTGTTTTTTTTTTTTTTGTCAAATGTGAGAAATTATATTGATAAACGTTCAAAGACACTTACAAAACGGAGATCATTATAAAAGAACTTGGACAAAGCAAAACTAATCATTTAACGGTGGGAGCCGTGAATAACTATTTACGGACGTGAATCGCACGCGTCCAAAGTGTATTGGACGGTCCCGAAAAATTTCATTAAAATTTGAACTGTCCAATGCCGAAACCGACAACTGATGTCATTCTTCTAGAGTACTAGTACGAATCAGTGTCGGCAGGCAGAGATATTTTCCCGAAATGAAACGCTTGGAAAATGGAACCAAATACTCTCCAACTGGTTTGGGTGCTCCTTCAATGCCATAAATACTGGGTAGTTGTATAGTAGGAGTAGTATATATGAGGTGTACTGTTCACGGCCACCAGCACCCTCTCTTTCTTCTACCGGCCGGCAACCCCCCTCTCTCTCTTCTACCGGCAACCACCATTTCCCACACAAACTCCTCTCACACCTCTCTCCCTCTTCCTCCCAGCCGAATACCACCCTCCATCTCGCACGCAACTTCGATCGTCAGACCACCACCTCCTCCGGCGAGTCACCCCCCTCCGGTGAGCCGTTTCACTTCGGTAAACATGCACCTCCACTGTATCACCATTACCACCCTCGATCACCTACTGCCAACGCCATCACCACCCGAAATAGCACCACCACCGTGCACTCACCCAATCACCACCACAACATTACCACCTATCGGTATCACCACCAGGCTCGACCCCTGAGATTTTCGAGGCCCTAGGCGGGATTTGAAAATGAGGCCTCTCATGTGTATGTATAGTATATAATGTAACTTTTCAATATGAGAAGCTAAATAACCTTGCTGTTCAGTGGTGGAATGTTGTACTTAAGTTCCTTAGATTGTGTGTTTGAGTCTCAGTGTCGTGTTCCAAAACCTTTTTTGGTAAGTTCATACATTGTTAACGTCAAAAAATAGATGCGACCAAGGGCTCATACAGTCATACCTCTAAGCGCGCATCTTACCACTTCACCACAGAAGTCTATTTGTTGAATACTTGACATATAAAATATTTATTACAGTATATTCTTGCATTTGGAGGCCCTACTATTGGGCCAAAAACTGGAGCTCCAGGCGCTCGCTCTGTGAGCGTATGCACAGGGCCAGGCCTTATCACCACGACCGCCACCACCTCTAGTGCACATGGCCACCTCTCTTTCCTCCTCACCCCCCTCCCTCAGCTCCCTCATCCCCCTTTCCCATGGCTAACACCCACCATCGCCACCTTTCACTCCATCGTCTTAACTAATACTATGATTACTATCCATCACCACCACTCGGGCGTGATGGATCCACCACTAAACCCCAAGAACAATACGTCAATCTAGGAATTCTTTGTTTAAAGGGAACAATATCAGCCCATAGTGCCCTAGGGAGAGGGGTTCTAAGATCCTGTAACAATAATACTAATACTAGTAGAAGAGAAGTACAGTTTTTTTTTTTTTTTTTTTTGGGGGGGGGGGGGGGGGGGGGGGGTTGATGACGGAATTGTTAAGGACAACCCCTCAAAATCTTTGGACAGCCTTTAATTTACTCCACACACCCGAGTTTGATTTGTGAAAAATGTTCGGGGGCGAGCTCGATCATTTGATCTCAATAGTCAACCGACTATTTTTGCGGCCCATTTGTTGACATGTTAGACACTTTGACGCAAAAGTCACGACATCTCTCTTCACTCCGGACCACCAAAATTGCCAACATAAATGAAAAAATTACTGTTCAAACTGATCGGGATGGAAATAGAAGTCAATTAGGGGCTCGGGACAAATATTGAAGTCTCCCAATCAAAAAACTATGCACAAATTTTTTTTATCCTCTATTCAAACAATGACACGATCTTTCGTACACAGTTTCACAATTGATTAAAATTAGAGATGTGACAGCCTGCTCGCCGGTTGAGGGGGGGAATGTCACAATTTATAAGGAATGATCCATCCTACTTGTACAAGGCCTTTTAAAGGCGTGAGAGTGGGCCAAAGAACGTAGGGACTTCACAGTTAAGTGTGCTCATCCTGGGGTAGTCCAAGGATGGGTGACTCTACTGGAAAGTCTACGGTATTTGGGCGCCCAAAGCAGACAATATTGTACAAATATGGATGGAATCGTTGTGGGCATGCGGCCGCACCAGCTCGGGTCCTCATAGGGCGCCGTGCGCGGGACAGTTGGTATCAGAGCTCAACCATGAGCAAAGTGGTGAATAGGATGCGCTTTGCTGCTACGGACCCCAGGGGAGGGTTGCTGGGCATTGTGTAACAAGGACGTTACACCTCTAAGAGGGGTATATTGTGACAGCCTACTCGCCGGTTACGGAGGGGGGGGGGCATTTCACAATTTATAAGGAATGATCCATCCTATTTATACAAGGCCTTTTAAAGCCATGAGGGCGGGCCAAAGAACGTGGGGACTTCACAGTTAAGTGTGCTTATCCTGAGGTAGTCCAGGGATGGGAGACCCTACTGGAAAGTCTACGGTCTTTGGGCGTCTAAAGCGGACAATATTGTATAAAGATGGATGGAATCGTCGTGGGCACGTGGCGCCACCGACTTGGGCCCGCATAGGGCGTCGTGCGCAAAGCGGGGCGTGACATGGAGCTGGTGAGTTTTTTTTGTTTCCTTTGCTTTATGTCATTCCCATGCATTATGTTCTCTCTCTCTAAGTAGTCTACCAATAATTTGGTACCAAGAGTCCTATTTCATTAACCAACTTGGCATATCGGTGAATTTTAATTACCTTTTTCCCTATGTAGTATCACACGTTACTTTTAAGATTTACTCTCCACACATTATATTGATGTGAAGTCAACAAATTAACCGTGACGTTATCAATTTTTCCTTGCAATATAATTTGTTTGAATACAAATTGAAGAGATGCATAATATAGTATGTGTTATTGTACATATTTCGCTATTTCTTTTAAAATCTATTAGCATTAAGGAGGAATTGCATGTTTTCTTTGATATGGCTTTGGTCGGTACGTACGTAACTTCGTGATTCTAGGATTAGTTGAGAATTTAAAATGTACTCAAACTGATCCAAATACTGGTTATGAAATACTAATGTTTTCTATGATATGAGCGCATGACATCCACAAATCTGTCTAGAATGGTTGCATAGGTTGACATTGTGTAGGCCAATGGTACAGTATTAATTTCAGCGCAGCCACCATGTTGGGCTCAAATCTGTCAACACTTTTTTTTTTTTAAACCGTGGAACAACCCTGCAAGCTATAGCTGAGCCACTATTAGACCCGACTGCACAATCCAAATCTCGGAGGAGACTAGCAGAGCAACCCACCTTCATGACCCCTCACTTAAATCATGGTTTGTCTTTAGAGGGAATTGAACCCTACTACGTTGCAAGTATAGACTCGCCCTTACCATGTTAACAACCTATAAGTGGGTAATCTATCAACACTTGCTGACCAGTAACCAACCAATTTTGGACTATTTCTAGTACTGGAGTACTACTTTAGCTAGTATTCAATGAGCCTATTAGATTTGCCCTGGCACCGAAAGGTAATTAAACTATCCACTCTTTCAGCGTTTTTTTAGTTTGGTATTCAGAATCTGGACACCTTCTCAATCTATAGGAGAAAATGCATTAACCCCTCGCATTTACGACGCGTAGACCTTTTTTCTTTATTCTTTTTGCCAAGTATATATCAATGGAGGTTAAGGGGAGTCAGGAGACTAGACCATAGGAGTTCCAAAAGCTCTCCATAGCCCTGGACTACACAACGCTTTTCATGGGGCTTAAACGCTATCCTCCCACAAGGAAAGGAACATGAGATGCCATTGGGCTACAAGCCTGTTGGCCGATGTGGAGATATATTTTTCTGTCAATCGGTAGGAAAGATCATTACGTCATATAGGAAACACAAAATACAAACATGAGGCACTACATCAATTATATTGTATGAGAGTATACGAGATAACTGAGCCCCATAACTCAACTACTACAAGCCCTCATTAGGGGAAGAAATAATCTCAACAAAAGAACACCCATAAGCAGGTGAAAAAACTTGAACCCTTAATCTCCTAATGTGATGCAAGAGTCCAGACCAACTAAACCAGTTGGTCAGCTAATGTGTAGACTTGAAGGGCATTGGTCTTTCTTAATTTTCAGATTACAGAAAAGAAACAAGATATAAAGCTTCTACTGCCACTGAGTCAGAATTACAACTTTTATATATATATATATATATATATATATATATATATATATATATGAGTCCCCTCCAGGTAAGAATATCCTCATTTAAATAAAATACGGACGTCCCCTCATCTTTTCCGATCAAATTTCGATGATCCGAACCGCTCAATATGTTCAGAACGTGATTTTAAGTGTATCATTCGGAATCAGCAAAAAAAATTACTAGGAAGGGCTTGATTTGAGCAGTTTTTATTTGAACCGTTTGATAAAATACAAACAAAAACTGCTCGGATCAAGCCCTTTCTGGTCTATTTTTTTGCTGATTTCTCATGGATAACCTTAAAATCACGTTCTGAACATATTGACTGGCTCGGATCATCGCAAATTAGTCGAAAAAGAAACGCCCTTAACTTAATAAGTTAAGGACGCCCTTAATAAGTTAAAGACGCCCTTATTGAAAGTTTTCTATATATGCGTATGTATTGTTGACTTGGGTATTTATGCCCAGACCTTTCATCCGAGACTCCTCTGCGAAAATATGGAATGGAAATGACATAATTATATTCTCTTGCTTAGCAGATTGTAACAGACTCTCAGAAGCTTACGGAAGCAGTGACTTGGATCTGTCGGCCGGTTGACCCCGAAACCCGAGGAATTTTTCAGTGCCAAACGGACACTACGTGGTACTCGAGTAGCGCATTCGGGCCATCCGTTTCGATTTTGAATTGGACGACTTGAATTTAGAAAGAGAAAAATGAGAGAGAAAGAGGAGATAGAGTAGTGGGACGAGAGAAGAGAGATGATTTCAATCTGGGCCGTCCAACACACTTTTGGACCACCCGGATGCGCTAGTACCCACCCAGCACCTAAAAATTTCTCATGAAACCCACACCCGACTTGCCACTTATCTATCCTTGCTTGTTGTAGAATATTCAATTCTTGTGTGTGTGTAAACCTATATTCAATTAGGGGCGTTTTCACTAAACAATAAGTTGTTGACAAACAACCTTTTGGTTTTGTTCTTATTCAAAAAATTCGCGTACGTTAGTTTTGTGCCGAGCTTTTATGTAATATGCGTTTGTCTTTACAAGAGGAATCGGAAAAGTAAAAAATTATAACTTTTACACGAGTATTTTGTAAAATACCAAGAAAAAACCAGAAAAGCCAACTTTTTTGGTTTTTCTTAGATATTTTCTAAAATACTTGTGTAAAAGACATAACTTTTTATATTTCCGATTCCTCTCATTAAGACAAATCCGTAATACATAAAAAAGTTTTTTCGCAAAACTAACATATGCAAAACAAAAAAAAAATGAATAAAGACAAAATTAAAAAATTGTTGTCCACAACTTATTGCCCTGAACAAGCAAAAGTATGACATTGACATTGAAAGCAATTGGATTTATTTTTTTGGTCCCACGACTTAAACAGTAGTTATATACTAACATGGTATTTTTAACAGAACTGATCCATTTGTTTAAAATATGTTGCTCAATTATACTAGTATGTCAAAAGGCACATGGGAATGGCCATTTCTATGGTCTTAGGCTCTTTAGCCACAGGAATCTGCCGCTTTCCATTAATTCTCTCTCAAAACAACCATTCCCCGCACCACAGCATTTGTATATGCGCGCAGAGTTTTAATCTCAAAGCAATGTTAGCCAGTATCTTTATATATGTAAACATTCTTGAACTTGTTTCACGCCCCAACTCTCTCTCTCTCTCTCTCTCTCTCTCTCTCTCTCCCCCTTTTTGTTGTCTCTGAAGCGTAGAAATTGCCTTTACAAGCTAAGTTCCCTTCTTTGGTTCTTGAACTCTCTCATGGAACTCATTCCCGGCCTACCAAACAACGTCGCCCTTGAATGTCTTATTCGCATTCCTTTCAATCAAATCTCTGTGGCCGCCTCCGTATGCAAAGGTTGGAAGGCCGAGATTAAGCTACCCGAGTTTTGCCGGAGTCGGAAGCAGGCTGGGTTGGCCCGATCGGTCATAGTGGTTGCACAAGCATGGATATACCCAACCCGGACCGCCCACCTTGCAATGCTTTCGGGGCCCCCTTTTTATCGACTTGCTATTTGCGAGCCAGAAACTAGGTATTGGTCTGAGTTGCCGTCGGTGCCAGGGTTTCCTGACGGGATACCAATGTTTTGCCACCTTGTCGGGGTCGGATCGGAGCTTGTGGTGATAGGTGGTTGCGACCCATTCTCGTGGCAAGCCTCCAATTCGGTGTTTATTTACAACTTCCTCTCTGCCACATGGCGTTGTGGAACCGATATGCCAGGTGGGCGAAGATTATTCTCTGGATGTGATTCAGATTCTGTTCAGATGGTGTACGTTGCAGGTGGTCATAATGAGGACAAGAACGCTTTGAAATCCGCATTGGCATATGATGTGGTAAAAGATGAATGGATCCAATTGCCCGACATGTCAAAAGCACGAGAGGAGTGTAAAGGTATTTTCCACCGTGGTAAGTTCCACGTCATCGGTGGGTACCCCACGGAGAGCCAAGGCAATTTCCAGCGAGATGCCCAAGCATTCGATGTGGCCACCTGGCAGTGGGACCCGGTACTAGACGACTTCTTAGAAGCAGCCACGTGTCCGACGACTTGCGTGGAGGGTGGTGATTCGCGACTGTACACGTGCCATAACAACAACGTGACCGTGCACGATGGTGCCGGTTGGCAAGTCCTGGCTGGACTACCAGCTGAGTTGTGCAAGGTGGCTTTCGTGACAGCGTGGCAGGGGAAGTTGCTCGTGATTGGTTCCGGAAAATCGGGTGGGCCCCACACGGCTTATGTGATGGATTTGAAGAATTACAAGTGGACAAAAGTTGCTGTACCAGAAGAATACTCGGGCCATGTCCAATCAGGTTGTTGCCTGGAGATTTAAAATCCATAGGCCACAGCCAAATTCTGTGTCTTTTAACACATTTGTGTAACTTTAAAAAGACTCTGAAACCATTTGCATCGAATTAACTAAAGAAGTTTTCCCCCCTTTATTTTTCCTTTTGACCAGTGATGTTTAAAGCAATCCAAGCCTAGATTTTTTCTCCCTTTTGACCGGTGATGATCGAAGCAATCCAAGACTAGATCTATATTCTCGTTCTTGGATTGTATTGTATTGTATTGTTGCTCACGAATCATTTTTTCCTCCTTTTGTGCGACGTAGTCAACAACATATGGCGGATTCTCTCAGGTTTGGGTCCTGCAGTCTGACCATTGATGATAGAATTATTGTTTATGTTGTAGAGCTCATCCATTAGAATTACCTAAAAGGTTATATTGTTTATGTGCTGAATTTGTTTTGATCTGAGTATTATTAGACTCGTTTATGGTGTTTAGGCTTCGGCCTTTTCAAGAGGGTTTCGTCCCTTTTGAGTGTCCTCGATTGGTTTTTTGGCAATCGTTGGTTTGGGTCTTGGATTGAGTAGAAGATTGTTCTTAAAACATGATGTTGTTTCCTTACTCTTATTAGTCTTGTAACAATTTTAAGATCAATGAATTTTTTTTTTTTTTTTGCCGTTCAAAAAAAAATCACATTGATGGAATACCGCCTATTTCCTAATCGGAGCACATCCATCTTTGTAAAAAACGTGTTGCGCACACTAAATTACTAAATTAAGAGATAAATTTGTTTTTAGATCAGGTGTTAATTTTTATTCATTCAACTTGATTTTATTTGTGATAGTTCTAAACGACGAGGCCTACAACATTAATGAGTCTGATCATCAAAGTGGACCCAAAATGGGGTCATAGATGGCTGGATTGCACTTTGTGCAGTCTACCTTCAATCAGAGCCGACCCTAATTTTTTTAGGACTTAAAAACATATATATCAGAGATGAGGCCCTTTCTTTTGGTTGATACCCCTAAAATATGTAAATCTTTAAAAGCCTAAAGTGGCCGCCACTCGACTCTGCTCCCAACCCAAGAGAAGCCACCTCCTATGTAAAAAATTGTCTTTTATGTGTGTGCATGTGTGCGTACAAAGGCATGGTCGGAATTTTAATCTATGAGTGACATACATATATATGTCAGCAACGAGAGCCTGTCGCCTGTCGCACGTTGTTTTAGTCGAACTTCCTAGTTTGGCCTAAATATGCTACAATGCCAGGGAATACTAATGCCATGCCGCAAATTACAATACTTCCTCCGTCCTATTTTCTTTGTCCTTTTTTGATATTCGTATCAGTTTTCAATCGTTTATATCTTCTAATATGAATCTTAAAAAATATGCAATATAGATCTTGTTTGATAATACTCGATTAAGCCTATAATACAAAGTTTTCGAAATTATGAAAAACATTATAGATTGAGAGATATAAGCGTTTAAAGATCGGCACAAACAACGAAAATGGACAATCAAAATGGGACAATGGGAGTATTAACTTTCACGCGGGTGTTGCAATCTATCATTTTTTAATTAATCCGAATGACCTGTTTCGTAAAGCAGAAAAATAAGTACTACTTAAAATACAAGAACCTTAGCGGAACGGGGTCTTAGAGTGTCCCAGAGAATGAATAACGTGAACTAATTGATAGTATAACCAAATAGAATAGACATCTTAACAATACTATGTATTAATTGTTGATTATACAGATCACGGGGTCTTAGGTACAGTGTATTATTACATGATGCGACTTTTAGCTAATTAATCTCTCGTTTTAATTAAGGTTGGAGCTATCTATCCTGGAAAACTTCTTCACCTAGAAATAGCACCATTGACTTTTGTAAATTGAGCGACAAACTTGATGTTTTGGTTTAATGATGATATTAAAGGCAGAAATTTTAGTTCAAAAGCAAATGCAGAGTATTCTAGGTGTGCACGAGAGGACTCGGGATTTGAATTCGAGGGGCCAAACCTAAATCACATAATCTGCAAGTGGGTATGAGAGCGCGAGTGTAAAAACGCTTTTTAAAAAACCTCCCAAATAACTAAAATTCGTGAGTATGTACGAGAAGTGAGAGCACGAGCGCAGAACAAAAATTGAGAGTGTGAATGAAGGCTATTTTACAGAATTATATGACTAATGGCCAAAATATAAGAGGAATTTTTTCGTACAAAAACAAATTAATTCAGAATTGTAACAATACGAACTATACTCACAAAATACAGCATAATAGATACTTAAATCTCGTGTAATGAAAATGAATAGGGTAGTTATTTTCACACTCCCTTCTTTTTATAACTACACTTCATTTTTTGTCCTCTTATGATGTGAATTTACAGTGTTGTCCTTCCCAAGTGTAAATGAGTATATAAATGAAATGTTAATTTTGTAAATTTACATCACAAGAGAAAAAGTATAAAAAAGAGGAGTTTGAGAATCAATTACCAAATAAATATGGCCTATAAATTGCAATATTTAGGACAAAATTCAGAACTATATATAATACTACGAACTTTCCTAGTTTGAAAAGTTTGAGATGTTGCTCATGATCACGTACGTGCATTATGTAACTTATAGAGTGCGACTACACATCCTATGGGTGCATATTCTTTCACTAGGCTTTTATATGGAAGATAAAAACTTTAACAAACAATTTATGAACTGGTTAGTCCCGTCCAACCAATATCATCTGAGATTATATATTCTTTCAACATTAACCCCGTCAAATCAACGAGCGATCAAAAAGTTAATACAAATACCGGACGCAGAGTGATTAATCCACAAGGTAATAGAGAGGGCGAAATTTTCAATTTAGGTTCTTATGATGCGGATCATGCTTGTTATTTATTGGCATGTTCATAATAGTTGCAATAGTTTTTTAAAGAGGCTGGTGAATTTGTGAGTTGCACATCTGTGTTGCATACTACGTAAGAGAGTTGCTTTAGATGGGTTTTTTTTTTTTTTTTTTTGGACGAACAAGATAATCCAATGTATATATAGAATAAAACAAAGTACAAAAAACTAGAACTCCATCGGTCAGAAAATACAGCAAAAAAAATACAACGGCAGTGTCGGAAGCTTTAGATGGGTTGAATTGTATGATGTTAGAAAATGCATTGAAATTTTTGGGTCTAGAAAATATATAGTGGTATTTCTTGTTGCTTTTGGTGTGGTTTGAATGGTACATCGCATGCCTAACGTTTGAGAGTAGTACTTATAGAGCATAGATGATGGAGAGTTTCTGTCCAGAAAACCAATAGATACCGACGGCTCCCTCGCGGAAATCATATCGACGAGACGACCGATTCGAGCAGTTCAAAAATTCTATTAAAAAAAACGAGGGAGCCCACGCAGGAATCAACAGTATCCGATGTGTGTAGGGTGCTTGATCTAAACACCCTATTTTTCGTGTATATATGTATGATCGGACGTCCGGTGACCGGAGACGGCCCGGCATGGCCATCGGTACGATTTCGATGAGGGAGCCGTCGGTACCTATAGCAAAACTCATCTCTGTCGTAGGCCAGCCTTTTCTCGTACCCTGATTTTAGAAATAGGTGTGTGCACACTAGTATTACGTACGGGAGGACTCAGGATTTGAATTCAAGGGGCCAAACCTAAATCACATAATCCACAGGCAGGTGCGGGAACACAAGCGTAAAAGTCTCTAAAAAACCTCCAAAATAAGTAAAATTCTTGGGTACGAGAAGTGAGGGCACGAGCGCAGACAGAGCAAGAATTGAGAATCGTAACAATACGAAATATGCTCACAAAATACAATATAATAGAAACTTAAGTCTCTTGTAACGAAAATGAATAGAGTAGTAATTTTCACTCTCCTTTTTTTATAACCACACTTCATTTTATGTCCTCTTATGATTGAATTTACCAAGTTGTCCTTCCCAAGTGTAAGAGTATACAAATTAAAGATTAATTTTGTAAATTCACATTACAAAAAAACAAAAAAATGTGATTATAAAAAAGAGGAGTTTAGTCCCATCAAACCAATATCGTCTGAGATTGTATATTCTTTCAATATTAGTCCCGTCAAACTAACGGTCGCTCAAAAAGTTAATAAAAATACCGACACATCCTTTAAGATCTAAAGATATTAATCCACAAGGAAAGGTACTAGAGAGGGCGAAACTTTCAAGAACTTGCAATCCAGCATTCCAACACCTAGAAAGCACCAGTTAAAAAAATCACCAGGACAGTTTACAAAACCCAAGGAACAACCCATCAGCACAAAGTCTTTCTAAAACCTTAAAACAGTCAAATTTTAATAAGAATCCCTATACTTTGTTACCCTCAAACCAAGACATTGACCAAGAAACTTTTAGGACACCAATGACACCATACATAAAATAAAAACCAATGAGATTCCAACCCTAACCACAGAAGTTAGAACTTCACTAATAAATAAACAAATAGCAGCTGCACAATACTCTTGTCTTCAAATTATATGTTAATGTCTAATCCTGGAAGAAGCCTTCCAACAACTCTCACAAGCTTCACAAGGAAAACAAAGCCACTGGGAAAACCTGAAAGGAAAGACAGGAATATTGTAAAGATGTCCAATTTCTAAGATCCAATCGAAAACTAGAAAGGTTCTCCAATCCTTTGATGCATAATCATACCGCACATTTGCACAAAGAACTGCTGCCCGTCACAGGCTGCGGTGAGTTCCTTTAAATGACCACAGCATGAGCCAGGCATTTGTCATACATACCTGAGAGGGAGGGAGGGCATTTAAAATGGAGAAAAATGCCCCAAAATCATATCTACACAAGGACTCAGGAGTATACTGAGTCCACATAACTTCACAACAGAATCCAGGAAATGGGCCGAGGCATCAGCTTCTAAAAATTTAAACAAACCTGCTCCACTGCATCTTATAGGAAATTAAGCTACCCTTAACATAAACTCAACTCAAACAAACATCTGCGTATGTTCAAAATCCACAACTACAGATATCCAAGTATTTTTCTAGATTCTAGTCTAGTCATCACTTTGTGGAATGGATCAAGATTTCTGAAATTATGGAGAAATATGAAACGATTGCCATCAATGTAAAACCCGGAACTATGAAGTGCAGTTCTTCACAGGTGAGGTCTCAAAGTCAAAAGGAATCGAGATGATTTATCTAAACATAATGCTGGAACATACAAATATACGGACCCTTTTCATATTGAGTCAGTGACAGTCACATGTAAATTGGACAAACAAGTATAATGCAAATGAGCACTGATCAAGTACAAACTCATTACCTTAATTATCATGGATTATACTGCGGCCCAGAGTGCTCCAGAACAATGCTGGATATCACAACGGGCCTGTAAGGAGGCCTGCAGCACCAGGAAATCCCTAGTCAGAAATTTGAAGCTCCAAAACGTGCAGTAGTTCACTGAGAAAATTTTACCTGTATCAGCTTATCCAAATATGTTTGATAAATGTACTTCACTGGCCAAAATTCATCTCTGTATATCTGCACAGAAACAAAAAACAAACAAACAAACAAACGTTTAAAATAAAAGGCCAAGAGACAATTACAGCATAAGGTAGCAATGGAACCTAAACAGAGATGACAGCAGGAAATGATATTTTCTGCACTGAGGATAGATTGTGGCATTCAACTTGCCTTCGGGTATTTTTTTGCCGTTGACCAAACTCATCACTCGCTGCTTCTGGATACAAGAATGGTAAGTTAGCACGACTCAGTGGAAACTAATGAAGTCAACCAAGGCTAAGTTCTAGCAAATACAATCATTTCAGAAAATGAAAAGGGCATGTTACCAGATCTCTGTGAAGCCTTCCACTCATTGTTGGGCTTATTTGCATTGGTTTCTATGCTGAAACAGAAGACACCATATTAATCTCTCGTAAATCAAATTGAGAGAATATTAACACGTAACTTTCTACAAAAAAAAAAGTGTTCCGTTTTAAAGTTTAGTGAAGTGCAAGTTTAGTGAAGTGCAATTTTTCATCTGCAATTAAAGCAAGTATCTCAAAGAATAAGGAACTCAAGTCACACATCCATGTCGAGGGTTCATTCACGCCTATGCTTGACTAGAGCCAAAAAAAAAAATAGCGTTCACAAAACGAGGAGAGAAAATAATGAGACATGAGCTGCTTGAATCCAACTCCCAACACCTTCATTCGTAGCCACGTGTCCACCCCATCTATTCACAGGAGAACCCACAGATAAAGGAACTTGTCTCTACCCTCCATTTTGGTTTAGGAAAATGTCAAAGCAACTTGCGTATTTATTCCTATAACAGTATGTGACGTTACATGCGCCTAGACTGGTAGACATTCACCCGAAAATCATAAGAACCCAGGCAGATACAAGAGCGGAGCCAAAGCACGTCATAAACGGGTACCCTAAATGATGGAATCCTGCCTATAAATTTCCACAGATGAAACAAGAAGATTCTTTCCGCTATTGGGATCACGAATGAACGCCACAGATGGCACAAAAAGGATATCAAACCAAGTCCATCTAAATACAAAGTATCTTTGCACATATATTTGGATAATAAGCCACATGACAGTTAAAAGAGACATCCAATAGAAGAGAGGAAGGGTAATCCCAACTCAGGACCCTATAAGAGTTCTAAGCTTCCACACTCTGTTAATATATGCTTTCAACTTGAAGAAATCACCTTAATAATTGACTCAAAAGAGAAACAAAACTTTGTTCCAAGCAGAGGTAACCAAACAAAAAGGTTGGATTTGAATTTCATAACAATATGCCAAGACTAGAAAACCAATGCAACTAACCTGGAAGCTCCCGAAGAAGATGTCTGTCCCGACGGGCGGGAGTGATAAGCACCATCAACAGCAAGATAAGGTGAACCGTATGCTGCCCCCAAAGCACCCGCAGCACCAGCCAAAACTGGTAGCCTGAACACAAGAATGATATGAAAAACGTACAAATCAGCATAAAGAATGACAAAAATACAAAAAGTTAGAGAAGCAAAATAGCAATTTCTAGTTTAGCAGGTAAATGTCACTATGGTTGTACGTATGATGAACACGTCTCCAAGACAGTGAGGGGCCATCGAGAAAGCACCTCATATCCTACGGGATGACGAATCTCTTCGTAATTCTAAGAACTACATTACCACGAAAGTGTAGGTACGGTACTTTAACTAGGAGAGACTGACGGAAGCTGTGGGATCTCGAATGCTATCCAAAGTCGATGCATCAAGCATTAGTGTCATATTGTCACGCTAACCTTTAGAAGTTCAAAAATGTATTACAAAAAACTACAGTATAATCAATATTTTTAAGGAAACAAGTCTACAATTTTGCCTATAGAATCATGTTTATACATGTCAAACTTGAAGAAAAGAGCCTCCAAAGTATCAAGCTGTATTCCTTCCTTGACACCTTGTCACGAAGTTTCAGACCCTTCCAAATATAAGAAACCAATACTCAGAAACAATCCCTTGCCCGTGGAGGTAGTGTGTGCTTGAGCACATGTGCATCTGTATCATCACGCGTTTGATACGACAAGTATTCCTACCACATAGCCCTGAAGATCGAAACACACAGCCGTACAAAACTTTCAGTACTTACCGCGTAGAATTTGTTACCCCTTCTCCCAAATGTTAGGGAGCCAGAGGACAGAACAGAAGGTTCATACTCCTGTCAAAATAACTCAAGCCTACAACTCATCAACTCTCTTCCATGCCACACATGAAAAAAAAAAGTGACAATTACCTAGTAGACCTATCAACTCATCCTTATTGATGATCCATTTCGATATCTAAACTTGATCACTTTCCTGTAGTAAAAGCAACAAAAGGGGGAGAGCTGTATACACTCAGAAAGCTCATAATCTGAGATCTGTACACCCACGAGCATGTATACATCACCCATAAGCCAAAATGTACGATACAGATAATGGTCGATCCTCTACTATCCAGCAAAAGGGAAAAAAGGGCTATGCAAAAGTACAGATCCATTCAAACCATGTTTGGGGGACCTTAATCCCTCAAATAGTTATCACCTCTCTAGCAGCTCCACAACTTTCAAGGCAAACTTCCACAGCCAATTGTTAAGATTCTACGATTGTACTGCTAGCATTTGTACAATCTGTATGCTTTCCCGATTATCCCTAAAGCTCAAGAATGAGATAGCTTCCGCCCAAACCTGTGTTAAGATTCTTAAATTCCTAAATGATGAGCTTCTAAGATGTATCATTCAGCTTATTAAAAAATTGGTAGTTTAATCAGATCCACAAAAACGAATGGCATATGAGAAACTAAACTAGGTGCCTAAAGCCTAAGAATTGAAAGCAGGAAAATGCAACAAATAACATTACACTTAAGAAAATGGATAACTGTAATACCAAGTCATCTCAGAGTTTCCCATTCCAAGTTGAGGTTGACCAACATAACCAGGGAAGGCCATGCCAACAGCCGGAAGTCCCATACCACCAGGATGCTGGCCACCAAACTGCATTACTGCAAGTCATCCATTAAAAAAATATATATCAAAAAGAAGTTTAAACTTTGAGTGGGAGATCATCAAGCAAACTGTAAAAGAACAAGCCATAATCTTGTGATCTCGATATATTTCACAATCCATAAAATTATCAACTACTACTCTAAGTTTTGAGGAGAATAAGGGAATGTGGTTTAACACTCAAAACCGATACTAAATGAAACTGAACTTAGGCTCATGTTTGTCATCCTTGCCAAATGAGGGCATCCGGACAATGGCAGTTTAGTGAGAAAAATATTCCAACAACTTTTTATTGTTTGTGTTGAATGTCTAAATCTGACAAGTAAAATATGATTGTGAAGATTCACCTGGTAAGAACGTGAAGTTCGGATCACCATGACCACCGCCCATATTACCAGAGGCTCCCATGACCTGAGCACCATATGGAAAAGAACCCCTTCCGCTGCCTTGAATGCTTCCTCTTCCTTTTCCAACCAATGTAGTCTTGGATTTACCTGATTCTGAAGGAGATCCCATTTCTGCAGATTGGAAAGACTTTATTGACAAAGTCGCTTTTGGTGGAGAAGAAGTCTGAGATCCACTAACAGAAGACTGTCCTAACTGCTGAACAGAAGCTTGCAATGAAGGTTGAACTCGTGTTTGCACTGGATTTCGCTGCACATTGTGGAGTTGGGTTGGCGGAGAAGCTCTATTGACTTGAATATGAGGCGCTACCCCTCTCCCCTGAGCCCTTGACTGAAGAGGTTGAGTAGTATTCACTAAAGAAGCTCCAGAAAACGGCAACTGTGAGCTCGTTGAAGGCTTTCCACCAATCGCAGAAGCAGAGTCATTGATACTAAGCTTTTCCATACCAATGGAACCAACTACACTCTTTCCTCGCACCATTGTATTGGTATTTGGAAGGTTCCGACTCGTAGCTTTTTCATCCCTTTTTTGAGTCAAGCTGGGTTCTTTGTTGGAAGAGCTAGAAGGATAAAATGGAGGGGAAGCAGAATTCAAGCTTGAAGCAAACAGTTGCTTCCTAGAAGGAGCTGGGTCAGATTCCGAATTTGATGAGGCCATAGGTGCTCTCCCAGAAGAATTGTGCAATGTCTTCTCAATTGGCCTCCCAGATCTACTAAACACAGCAAAGTTACAGCACATGATTTAAATAAGCATGATAAAACTGAGAAATAGAATAATTTATAACTCTCAAATGTAATATATACTCACGGTTTATGTTGCATTGGAGGTACTCCACCGTAGTTCTTTCTTGAAGGCTCATACCTTCTAGGGCCTCTGCCTCTCACACTCTTTGGTCCCTGGTTCTGGTTGTTATTGTTGTATGTTTTCGACTTGTTTCCTCCACCAGGATATCCACGATCTGCACCTCGATTTTTCTCACGTGCTCGATAACGACCTCTAGAGTTCCTTGTACCCTGAAATTCAAAATTTCAGATATTACAAAAGGCAGATTTTCAAATGGTGTCATTCAGAGCCAATTCAACAATCAAACAGCTCGATGAAATCTTAACCTCTTCATAGTGCCGTTCCTGGACAGTTATCTCCTCAAACTTGTCATGCCCCCATTTTCTCTCGTCCTTTGACTCCCATAACTTCTTTCCAACAAATGTCCGCCTAAACAGATAGGAACAATAAAAAACAAACATAGAGCAGATTTGTGTCATTGAACTCGGAGCAAAACTGAAATATTCCCGGACAACAAATAAAAAAGAGACGACAAAGAAGTAAAAGGAAAAAAAGTCATACAGGGGTCAGATTTTTTAATGTCAAAGGCTATACATAAAGATTAAAAGAAAACATGAAAATTACATATAGCGTTGTATCTGGAGGTGTACAAAACAAAGCCATCATCGGCGAGAAAATACTAAAGTCCCGGTGACAGAATCTTCACTACAAAGCAAGCAATTTTCTCTCCGGACATAAGAATCCATAAAATGCCAATCTCTTGTTAGTCATTGCTGCAAATATAGCAGTTGGTGCTCCACATGCACAAACTGATTCCTCAAGTTTCTCAAGTTTTATTCATGATTGCTCGATTCTTGGTTTTATTTCTTTCATTAAATCTCATAACTTATTTATCAATGAACGAAAAATAAGTCCCCTGACTTCTGCACCATTTTCGATGAAGCACGAACACTCCATTTCAGCTGCCAAGCCTGTCATAACATCGTCTGACACATGTCAGCTACAAACAAGCAACGTCAGGTAACATGTTTGCACGTTGTGTTATGTATCTTATTATTTGTTGTTTGTTGGACAAATTAGGGGCACACCTCCGACACCAATCCTCTGTCCAGTACATCTCAAGAAATGTTAGAGCCAATGCTTGGTGTATATTTGAATATTTCTTAGTCAATTAGTGAGTAATAAACTAAGTTCCATTAGTTTGTTATGAGGCAAATGAATTTGGAGTTTCTCTTCCTTGTTTTATTACAGTTTTAAAGATTATGAGATGCAATAGAGTGCTACTTATAGGATTGCTCCAATCTAAACTTCGCTCATGTATGTGACTAGCCAAGTTACTATCAGAAACAGTGAAACACTAAACCAACCGGAGCCTTATGTCCCAATCACTTAGGGTCGGCTACATGAATCTTTTTCCTCCATTGAGCAAGGCCACTTGTTCACGCAAACCCATTATACTCATATCTTTGCGCACCACAACATCTAATGTCAATTTAGGTCTATCCCTCCCTGTAGCATTGCTACCCAAAACTATAATATCCACTCTCTTAACTACTGCATCTCCTGGTCTACGGTAGACATGCCCAAACCACCTTAGCCTATTTGCCCTCAACTTCTCCTCTATAGGTGCTACACCTACCATCTCACGAACCGTTTCATTTGTAATCCTGTCTCGTCTAGTCTTACCACACATCCACCTCAACATTCTCATTTCCGCTACACTACTATCAGAAACATTGAGGGCCCATTTGTTTGACCGTCTATAAGCATCGATTTGGACTGTATATTCAAGGGACCACACATCCAGTGTTTGGTTGAACTTGTTATGACCCTGATAAAACATTTAGGAAGTATGGGATATACAATACCACGGATGGTGGTGATACACTGATACTATATTCATCTCATGACTAGTAATTCGATGGGATTACCGCTCCACTATTAGTTTCGTCAATCAAATAGGCCCAAAATACGTCATGTTCCCATCTAGGAAAAGCTTATAGGCATGTTTTCGAAAGCTGTGGATACACACTATAGATTATATATTGCTGCAGATTGTCGATTTTGAATTTTAGTAGAAGAAAATAAACGTGTTTACTATAGATGTGAAATTATCACCCCAAACCCAGCTTTTTGAAATCAAATTCTAGACCTTTTTTCACCTTCTAGGAATCAGCTAGAATCCAAAATCTTTTCAAAAGAATTTTTGACACACACTCACAAGTTGCTTTTTAAAAGCTAAAATCTCAAAATGAGCTCCTAGAAATTTTTGTAAACCCGCAATGTCTTCTTCATGAAAGTTGTCCTGTCGCAGTGCTGCCAATTACTTCATCCATATGCATACAAGCAAGAAACATCCACAGACCCACTAATACCCCCTATAAACCAAATGCCTGTTCGACGATATGGCTCTCGATACAGAAAACATGACCCTCAAGAAATTACACAAACAGTAATATAACTCAATTCTATTAAGCCACTGAGAGATAAAAACTCAATGCCAATACCTGTTTCGCCCACCGACATTGCCTCGGAACCTGTCGTCGTGCATGTAGAAAGCACCCGCTGTTGGCACCGCAAACGGCTCGTTCTCTTTCTTCTCTCCCTCCTCCTCCTCTCCCTCCCCAACCTGATTCACTCCCTCAATCTCCCCCCCTCTCTCCTCCTCCAATTCCTTCCCCACTTCACCTCTATTTTCGCCTCGTCTCACCTCGTAATCTTCAACCACCGCTACTACCTCCTCCTCTTCTTCATAATCCTCCAACTCTTCTCCCTCTACCTCCAACTCTTCTTCTTCTTCTTCTTCTTCGTCATCGTACTCGGCCGGCGCGCCTTGACCGTCCGACTCGACGTCCGACTCGATCACAGCCCTCGATTCAACCTTCCCCTCTCTCTCATCCCCTTCTCCTTCTTCTCTCTCCTCCTCGTCATCGCTCGCCTCTCTCCTCCGCATCGTTAACGACCGCTTCGCCTCCTCCGGATCACTCTCGTATTCCACATCTTCCTGCCCCGAACCCGCCATCTCAAAAACCCTAACTTTGACCTCAAATTTTCCGAACAACAAACGAAAAATCGAATCTTTCTCAACTAATACGCGACGAATTTCGCAGAGAATGAGGTATCAAATTGGATTGCCTGTGATCTGCGTAAGGCTACGGTAGGGTGGGGGAAAATCTAAACCCTAGATTCTTTTTTTTCTTTTTTTTTGGTGATTTGGTGCGTCGAATTTTTGCAAGGGATTGGATTGACTCAAGTCTCTCTCTCTAGTTTGGGAAAAGAACTGGAGCAGTTCAGCCCAGCATTTGGTACTATTTATAATCCGGCCCACTTTGGTTGTTATTTTCAAAGGATACGGCCTTTCTGTCGTTTGGGGCAGAACTGCACAGCGTGGGGTTTGGCTTGTTCCGACTCCATTTCGCGTTTATTCTAGCGTCCGATTTTCGTTCATGTTGTATAGTTCGTTGAGTACGATAGTCACGTGAAAATTCAAGTCAATCGGAGGCCGAACAATATCTAAAGAGCACATTGATCTTTGTTGAAGTTGAAACCTTGTGTGCCCAACTCATTTATTCTCCATAGGAATGTGTTCCGATCAAATATTATTTGGATTCCGGTTGACTTGAATTTTTACTTTACTACCATACTTATAGTGAGCATTAGGATGTGAAGGAAATCGATCATTAAAATGAACGCGAAATTGGGTCGGAACAAGCCGGACCGCAACCGCATGGTGTGCAATTTTTCCCTCAGACGGCCAAAAAAAGTCATTTTCATTTTCAAATTGAATAAGGATCATTTCGAATTACCTCCTCGAATATCAGTTAAATTATCATAAAGACTTGGAAATTTATCTTTATCTCAATTAAACACTAAAAGTTGTACAAATTCTTCCATCAAACCTAGTACCAAACAAGAGATTATTCGACTATGCTGCAGACTGCAGTGCTTTTGGGGTCTTTCTCACCGTACGTTGGTGTGGAGTTCACACACTTTGGCGTTGACCGCACACCCATGTGTGATCGATGAGAGTGTCCCGGAGAGCATTGCTCCAAAAATGCGGAATAACTTCACGTATCAATTAATCATCATCAAATTCTTGGTGGAATTCGGTAACAGTAAGAAGTTATTTTTCTCAATTTTCTCTCTTTCTATTTTAACAGCCGTGAAACTAAACAGTTAATTTTTCTCATTGTTTCTCACCTCTTTTACTCTTACTTTTTCTTTTCCAAAGTTTCATACATATTTCGAAACAAAAAGAGAATACTTTAGGACATATACTGGGGGGTGTTTAAACTTTCATTCGTGTCTACCATTTTAAGGACAAAAAGTAAATAAAATCATACTTGTCAGTTTTTTTTTTCCCAAAAAAATAATCATACCGGCAATGAATAGGACAGTAACTAAAAACGCTAGTACACTACAAAAACCAACAATGGTTCATTAAGTGATTGAAAATTTGGATACGATTGGACAATACTCAGGTTAAAGTCTCCATACCTTTTGTTGGGGCTGAACATACTCCTCACAACATCCACGCGTGGAGAGACCTTAACTTTGGTCCCGATATAGTTGCGGAGGTCCCATAAAGATAATAGTGTGGCGTGACAATGCAATACTCCTTGATGTATGTAACGGGTACCATAGCTTCTTTTTTTCAACGATCATGAATGTCCGTATCAGCTTACGAACATTTAAAAAAAGTATCGATGAATTATAAACTTGGATATCTTGAATTCAAAACTTTGATAATCTTTTGTTGTCAAATCGCAAAAGAGAAAATATCCTTTCCTTTTAGTTTCGGGGGGAACGTAGCATTACTGGTACTTTTTTGTTCTTTGTAATTGACATTTTTCGAACTAGTCCATATCCATTTTACTTCTGGATGCTCTAGTACTTATTTTTTAACAAAGAGGTAAAAGCGTAACTATAATCCAAAAGGATTTCAGTAATGCTTAAATCTTATTCATGCAATCAGTAGGAGATTATCACTCAATTAATGTTTAGCCCTAAGGATTAGTCTATTTGGTTTGTGAGTTTGCTCCCTATACAATTGATGAGTGTTCGATTCTTGGGACAGGCCACAAGAAAGTAATTTTTTGTGAATCCCCTAATCCTAGCATGGATGGCCTGCCTGTGACCGGACCGGCAAAAGAATTAGTTGAGGTGTGCATAAGCTGGCTCCGACACTCTGACCGGTGAAAATAAATATAAATAATGCTCACAAGTTCTCTACAGAAGAGAGAGAGAGAGAGAGAGAGAGAGAGAGAGAGATGGCTGGAAATCAAGGTAGGAGAGTATCATGTGTTGCGGAAATTTGGATGGGATTGATCATAATACTCCTAGTAGCTCAAGCACTCGTGGCGGAGGCAGCAGCTGATGATCAGACGGTAAATGAAAGCCCCTGCGTTTCGGCATGTCGGAAGAAATGCTTTGCATGTTATTTCAGACGCTGTTGTGTTCTTCCCTGGTGCTTTAACAAGTGCAAAGCTAAGTGCAGTGCAGGGGTTGTTTCTGAAGCCATAAATGCGCCTTTCAACTGTGCAAAACACAATCCAAATTTGCACCAGGTATGCCTATATATGTAACACCGAAACCTGGCTATACAATAGATTCAACCAAATTGTTGCACTGTATGATTCTCATGCTATTTGTTATTGTTGCGGATTCGAAGGAATTTGAAGTCTGTGCAAACAGTTGCAACCACGACTGCAACGCCAAATAGTCCTAGTGGTTCTTAACTTCCTACTTTAGTCCTATCACAAAATATGAGCAACATATGTAGCTGGAAAGGCAATGTTTAATGTCAATATATCCTTCATGGATCCGATGAATGCTTCATCTTGTGTGGACCTGCTATCTGAAATTTGAACTAAAAAATGCGTCCAAATCTTGTCTTTGTGAAGCAGTGATGACAACAGAGATAAACAAGAAAAGATAGAGAAAAGACATGGATATGTTTAAACATCTTTTCTCAATCTTTTTTTCCTCGCTTTGCAAAACACTCTAAACAACGAAGATCCAAACACAGACTTCAGACGGGATAGTAAACATGCAATATGCCATGGACATCCACATATTTCCTGCAGAAGACCTAAGCATGGGAAAGCATATTAAAGCCCAATCCAGAGAGTGTAGCACATCAGACTGTTCTTAAGTTCTTAACTTCATCAACCTGTTCCAAAAATAAAGTTTGAAAACGAATACATCTATGACGATAACATAAAGACGAATTTCATGTATAACTCAAGATTTATCAGACAACTCAAAAAATATGCTTGGTGATTTCCATGTCTTTAGAGCTACAAAGTAGAAACTTCGACCCGACGCCAGGATTTACCCAGAATTTGAACAAGTCTACTGGGAAAAACAACAACAAAATGGATAGGACTCTGCTAACTGTTCTTTATATGCCATAGAAGTTACCAACCCCAAACAACCTCCTCCGTCTACTTCCTCCACCGCAAGAAAAGGAAACAGATGTCGGAAGTCACATTATGAGAGAAAAAACAGTTCTCTAACAACTAACTTGGACAGCTTTCAATCATCTGACTCCTTGGGAGAATTTTCAGGTGTTTTCAAAACAGTAGCTGTATTGCCTTTATGTTCCGTGACAGCAACACGAAACTCTTCAACAATGGAAGCATCCTTAAACTTCAAAGCAAATGTAGAGAGATCTCCCTTTCCTTCAACAGCACTATTCATGCAGGCAAAAGTGATGCCTCTCTTTTCCATATTAGTCAGCTTCATATCCGGGTATAGGCTTGCATTTAAAATCAACCTGTAGTTTCCTCTAGCTCTCATTACGAGTCTGGCTTTCCCTTTTTCATTGGTCAGGACATTCACCTTGAGTTCTCCCTTCCCTCGCTCCTTCCAACCGCCTTCGACAAACTCAAATAGCACAGAATCAGCTGTAAAAACGACGTTTTCATTCTCTTCCCCTGTTTCAACCGCAACCTCCTGCATTGAGGGGATTCCACTTCCCTCACTTTTAGTACCAAGGGAAACCCCTGTTGTGCCAAAGAGGGAAGAATTTCCATTATTAGGAAGACTCAACCCAAAAGTAGCGTAGGAACCAGAACCTGGCGGAGATCCTTCTTTAGGAATTGATCCAAAAGAGAACGTAGAAGAGGAGAACCCAGTTCCGGTTAGTCCTGTGAAGGCGTTTTGGGTGCTTGAAAGTTGGTGAAAGGAACTTAAGGATGCAGCTTCCGCTTCTTTTTCTATATCGTCACCACCATGGTCTGTTTTCTCCTTGCTCTCTGTCATAGTACCCTCAGTCCCTTTGTTATCTTCATTCTCAGTTTTATCCCCTTCTGTTGCCTTCTCATATGCAAGTCCTGCTTTGCCGCCCTCCTCACCCACCTTATCAGGTTCCCTCTCGCATACAACAGGCTCTGCACCTGCCTCATCGACCTTGTTTTCTGAAACTGATTCTTTGTTCTCATTTTTCTTTCCGTCAACATCTTCTAAAACTTTTTTATCATTTTCCACTTTCAGATTGGTGGAAGGAACCAAGCGAATCCCGGCGAAAGGGTTAGAAGAAGGGATTGACGGGGTCGACGATTGTTGATTCCGACGAACTTTGACAATTCTTCTATTTGCCAGCACCTCCTCACTAGCCTTCTTGAAAGTCCCAGTCTCTAGTTCAGAAGACTCTTCATCGTCATCCAGACCGGGGTTATCTCGTGATAGTTCCCTTCCAGCTGCCCTCTTCTTTGAAGGTGGGATGTTATTTTCTGGATCCCCCATTCAGAAGCCGAAAATAAACTGATCTGTGACCTGTCCTCTCAACAAAGGAAAGAATGTTATTTTCCACACGAAAAAAGAACCAAAAAAACACCAACAGACGTGACCAATAGCAACACTCACGAAAGTCATGTTTCCCTAAAACCAGAAAAGAAAAGACTAACAGAAGCACAAATGGTACAGATTCAAAAAGACAGAAATATCAGTAGATATGTTAATGGATTCATACTCATCAATGAGATCAATCAGCTATTTTCCAATCAAAATAGACTATACAGGCGTCCTACAATAGTAGACACTACCAGCATATGTATAAAGAATTTTTCATTTACTTTGTGTTTTGGAGAGGGTGACGAGTGACAACCCACCTCCAGCTCCAACAAATTACAAATGAAGAATTAAAAATTGCTAATAGCACTTAGTAACCATACTATGTGAAAATATTGCGAAACGAATAATTTAATAGCACATTTATCATCAAATCCCATATGGTTTACTGGAGTCTATAATTATAATTACCTATTCTTGCCTTTGACTGAAACATAATCTGAAAGTGCTTAGAAATACATTGAGTTAGCTGTAAAGTGTGAGATTTATCTCACGTTAGATTAGAACAAATGAGCTATTAAGAAAATCAACCGGATTAGAAACCAGGTTAAGGGTCAGTGGGCAACTAATGGATCAACCAGAATGGAACCATTGAATCTACAGATCTCACAGACACCTATATAGGAACTCGTTAAATGGAACTGAAAATCCTCAAATTCTTACGTAAATTCCGTTCTACCCTTCTACTGAACAAAAGAGCGGAAGCGAACATAGTATAAGTACTTCCAATAACAAAGGGGAGAAAAGTAGCACAAAATATCGAATACGCACCCCCTCTGTCTCAAAAAGATTGTCGAGTCTGCAAAAAGAGATCGGAAAAAAATACATTTTTATAAAGAAAATCTCAATTATTTTGTAAATTATAAGAACTCATTGTTTTGAGTAAATAGCAACAAAAAGTGAATTTTTCCGACAAAAATGCATCATTTTTCAGCTCCCGTAACAATCTTTCAGAACGGAAGTGGTATCATATGCGCACTCTAAAGTCCACACGTTATAGTTTCACATCAAACCCTAATGCCACTTTCTCCAAATCAAGAAACTAATTAAGGAAGCAACAACAGCTGCTGCTTCAAACACAATTACATCGCTTTATTAAAATGACCCAGAATCACTCTATCTCAAATTGAAGGCACAAAGAAACAGAACGGGTTGTAAAAGAACGATGAAACAGAAAATCTGGCACCACATGAAGATTATATTTCCACCTATACATACATATATAAACACTTAGAGAGAGAGACAGAGAGAGAGAGAGAGACAGAGAGAGAGAGAGGGGACCTGGGGAAAGGAATTGAACTGTTATGCAGAATCAGAACATGTGGCTTCCAATCAAGTAACGACTGAACTGTCTTTACAAACCCTAGAACTTCGTTTCAGATAGTAGTCGTAGTATATATCTGCGCAATAAAAAAAGACGTGTATATAGTGGAATGCGTCGATCCGGTTCAATCTTATACCTTTACCGTATTGGGCCGGGCCGGAACCCGGTTCGAATGATTTTTTTTTCTCCAATATTATATATATTCGCAGGAATTAGCAAGAAAGGTTGGCGGAGAAGTTAATAGGTTAATCCACATGGGGTTCAGAAGTTGTCCATAGACCTGAATCTCAAACGCCTCTGACAAGGCTCGAATCTTGGCCTCCCTTGTGTGACGTCCAAGAGATAATCGCTGGGCTACAAACACATTGGTTAAGTGAATGTTTATTGAATTGGCCCACTTTAGAGTTTGTTTGAAACTTATGAAAAGGAAAAAATAAAAGAAGGGAAAGTTAGCAAACTTTTTCTTCCACTGTTTGGCTTTGAGAGAAGGGAATTGAAGTTTTGTGCAAGGTAAAAATTTCCTCCCAGTTTCTTTTCTTAATTTTTTTCCTGTTGTTTTTCTCAAGTTCCAAACGCACCGTTAGTTTTTTTCATTATAACACAAAATGGATATGCAAGCTACCTTTCATAATTGCGGATAGTATTGTATACAATAATTCTTATTACCACATTAGTATTGCAAGAACTTCATTGCGTTATGTCAAGACTGAAGGTGAAGTCTTGCCGTGTATTACAAGCACTAAAAAATGTGCTTACTCGCACTAAATGCCTATGATAAAGACTCAAACTCAGGCATTAAGCGAGAAATTTTTAAGTATTTAGTCATTGAACCAAACATTTTAGTTTGGATGTCTTCAAGAATTAGGATTGAGAATTGTAGAAGTAATTTTCCCATCAACAATTTGTATGAAATAAACATTGGAGGAGTGGAACTTGAGTTCTTTTATCTTTTTCTTTTTTTTGGTAATGGATCTCGAGTTCAAATGATTTGAATGACAGGCGTTTTTTCGGTATACATGCAAGAACACCAAAATATGTATTACTCCAATATTTAAGGTGAATTCGAGAGAATTGAGCTCGATATCTAAACCACATTTGAGTAGACACCCAAGCATTTGGACTAAACTTGCAAGTTGTGAATTATTAGGTGAATTAGGAAGGAATTCACCAGAAGAATTAAATCTCTCTTGAGAGGAGTGCAAATTCACCTCCTTTTATGCATTGGATATGGTCAACAAATTCAAAGCTACACTTTGTCCTTGTTTTTATTTTATTTTTGTCTATACATTTTTAGAGGTCAATAAGTTAACAACTAATGGGCGTTTGAAGTCTCTCCGTAGACTCAAACATCAAAGCAGAGTGAAAACTGAGAGATACAACCAGATGAGCTAAGAATCACATCTATCAAAGTTACACTTGAGACTTCGAGGATTGCAATTTGGAATGTAAAATGGCTAATAACTCTATAATAGGAGAAATAGCTAAAAAGGTGCTACTTTTCTCCAAAGAATGCCATCTGAGTCCTATGGAAACTTTGGTAAAAATTAGTTCAAATGTCCACAGAAATGGAGACAGACAACCCAGTAAAATGTGTTCCAAACCCAACCAATTTGGAAGCAGGGGAAAGAGGAAACTCCAAAAGATGGTGTTATTAGAAACAAATATGCTTATAGCTGAAAATTTATAAGGGTTGGGATGAACTGTAATCATTATCATCATTCACCGTATAAATCATTCTACATTCACAATGGCACGTAAATTTTCGACAGGCAAAAAATTGGCTCAAAGAATAATGCTAGAACAACTACCAGGAGCAAGTAAATGAATAACTATAAAAATAAAAGGGACTTGTCTATAACATATGCCCATGACAAAATTCCTCGTGCTACAACATCAACCACAGCAGTGTGACAACTGGTCCCGTAAAAATCTTTTTTCAGGCAAACCTAGAAAGAAACAGAAAATAGACAAACAAATAAGTACATATATCATGAAATTCAGAATAAACGGGGAAACAAATGCCAGTGATTGACGAGGCAAGTCCGAGAAAATCGTGTGGAAAGTATTCAGCCGGTAGATATCACTTGCTGTCTTATTCCAGTAAAATCCATTTTGCACCAAGAACTCAATAAAAATTGCATTCTCGACTCCTAGAGATTTTGGGGGCGTTTGGTTATCATTGTTTATGTGCTTATTCTGTGTCTAAATCTTGTGTCTGATTCGGACTCAAAATAAGCAAATGAATAATGATCTGACCAAACATGCACTTAATCTTCCAATTCTCAGAAGACCTGTACACATTGGCAGTCGAGTTTCTAGTCAGTAAAGATATAATTTAATGAAACAAACTTGTTTTCCACAACTCAAATCTTCTCTAGTCAGGTACATACCACCAGAATCGAACGACAAAAAAAAAGGAGCGTTCCAATACCCCAACATCTGAAATCCTCATTAACATTCTTCAAATGCATATTATCATGTAATCTTATGTGAAGGTACTAGGCATCATGATGTCATCTGAGAAAACCTAAAAGCTCCCATTCCAAAATGTATATGCAGTCTTTATATTTCCTGAATGGACCAATTTAAGAGATAAATATATACTCCGAATGATCGACAAAGGGAAATGAGGCCTCCTAGATTGAAGAGAGTATCCAACAGCACGGTCATGGATCTCAACAACAGTGCGGAATATACTCTAATGCAAAGGATACAGCTGAAATATCCACTGCATTTTCTAATACATGTTAATGATCCCAATCCTCATTAAGGATGCATGCAAAAGATGGTTTTTGTATTTAAGTAATGAAAAAAGAATTTTCCCTTTCAAGCAGCAATTGTGTTCAAACCTTAGCAAACGAGATTGATACAACAGGGACTGACTGTCTTCACTGGCCCCCATGACGTGGTGTTAGCACTGCAAAACAGCAAAAAAGAGCACAAAAAGAATTCAGACACAACACCACAATGAAGTTAATAGATGTGATGAACTGCCTCAAACGGCAAAACAAAGAGGAGAAAACCCTTAAAGTGAAAACAGTGACAGAAACAGGTCAAAGAAAATAAAAAGCATAAAAAAAATGCATTTAATTGCAAGTTAAATAGGGTATTAGAAACCAAAACCAGGCCCCTATGGAAACACAGATCAAACCCACGTTGCTCTAGAAATGGCACAGCAAGGGCTTTTATGATTCTAGAATGCAAGCAACAGCTACCCAACTATTGCCAATATATGACCGGGTATGAGAATGCTTGAAGAAACAACCAATCCAATCCTCAGGACTAATGCCGGGCCAATAACGTGTTTTGTGATGTTATAGTGACTAATGATGGATTTTTATGTTTCTTTCAGAAAAATTGCAATAGTGCAGTTAAACATAATTTCTGGGGGTGACCTTTGTTACAATAACCACAATGGGGGACTACATAACTCATGCAATAATATAACCAAGTCAAGGACAAAATAGACCAAAGACAAATAAATGCAATGGGGATTGCCAATCAAGTTCAACTTAAATCATTAATTCTATGGTACAACCGCATGCAATCTTGTATGCGTAACGTGAAACAAGATTTCAAAATAAAACAGACGCCAAGTTTTGATAAGAACAAGAGTCAAAAATGGCATATTAGAGAAATTAATTATTCACCAGTGACAAAATTAGGATTTTCACACTGGCCTAACCAATTGCTTTTACGCTGACGGGTTTCCTTCATTATTCGTACCCCACTCTTCGTCGTTACCGTTAACAAGTACGGTGCCATCTGTTGAGTCGGCATCAACCACTACAGCCTCTTCTTGCCCTTCGTCTAGTGTCTCTTCTTGTCCCTCTTCTTGCCCTTCATCTAGTGCCTCTTCTTCTCCATCCTCTTCCTCAACCTGATAAATGGAAGAAAATTCCACATTAATGATTTATATGGTTGAGTTAACTACAAGAAAGACAAAGGCCTTTGCCCAGATATGAATGCTAAAATCATCTACAGTGTCGTAAAGCCAGATTCACATGTCCAGGGGGAAGCAAATCCAAAAGAGGGCAATTCACAGTTCGGAAAATTCTGAATCTAAAATATTAACAACTTAAGACAGCGAAGCTCAACATCACAATTTTTGAAGTCAAGATTAGGTTATTGCATTGTTTTACATACGGAATCAAAGTTATAAAAAGGCTAATGAAATATATACTTGAAGGAAAAGAGAACCATAAATCTCTATCCAAACTCAAAGTTACCTCGTGATCGAAGCCTCCATTTTCAAGTGGCGTGTCTTCATATATTTGCATATTTCTGAATGCCTCTACGAGGTTAACATGTGATCTATCGGTATACTTGACATATTCTTCCGCTGGAGGATAAGTACCCCTAAAATGGAATTGAAGGATGGTAAGTACATAAATGCCACATTTCAACTACAACATTTGCAGAATACACTTCCTAGTAATGGCAAAACAAACATTTCAGGAAACTGAAAACATAATAGTCCACAGACAGACCACACCTCAAAAGTTTCCCAAGGGATACATACACAAACAGGCCGTGTTGCACATTACCAGGCAAAATAAAAAAAAAGATGAAATTTTGAAAAATGGAGAATTTGGGATCGACAAGATTGGGCAATAAAAAATATAGACTTCAAGGCAGATGATTCCTTCTTAAGAAAGAAAAGATGATGAAAAATGGAAATGCAGTAGAAAGCCATGTAATTTAACCTTGTTTCTGCAACTTTTGATTCAACTGCAAGAGCAACTTGCCAATCCTCAAACAAATTAGGATACTCTTCAGGATCAGCCAAAGATTCTGCAGCTTTCGGATTAACCTACAGAACATGCAGTTAATGATGAAGATACGTCACCAGTAACAGACTTCCTTCTCCTTATAACTTGTTGCTTTGGACAAGAAAATTCCATCTCTGTAACTAATAATGCAAATACAAGTTTCATCAAGTTGAGGAACTACGCTATCCACAAATTTCAAGAGAGCTACAGGTCTAATTAGCAACCAGGAACATTCCTTGAGAGAACTACCATTAAGGTATTTCCTTTTCCGCTGGGCTTTGCAGAATGCAGGTATCATATGTTTGGTCTAACCCTAACTTCCAGCATGAATATTTCCCCATAACTAAATCTGTGAAGTTTCTATGCCAGACACTTTTATATTTCTATAGGAGTGTGAGATACACGTCCAACAGACGACTACTTTTTGCTCAACAAAATGGGTGGAGGAGGGGGCAACCGCCGTAGCTACTTCCCCTCGGCGTGACCTTAGGGACTCCAAACTTGCAGTGGGTCCCGAAAGGGATCAGTCACCCATAGGTTTCTACCGCCCCACCAAGGAGCGAGCAGAACGAAGCCCCTTTCACACTAGACAACTGATTCATAGGACACTACCACAAGTAGGTTCGGCACAGCGACTGCGCGGGAAGGAGCGGACACTTAAGTCCAGTTGTTTTGCCTACTCGTCTACCACGAAGGTAGCATAGGTTTCTGTAAACACCATTCTGTCAGAAATAAATGGAAGTCGTACTAAACAATTATGAAATTTTGCAGTGTCATGGTATGAATGCGCGTAAGAATTTGATGGATCTTACACGCAACACACCCACAGTTGACACATATCCAAGTCTACAAAACCTAGGGCCACATTATTCTATAACAATAATTCAGCTGTCAGAAGTTTGAGATTGAATTATTCAGAAACAATCACACAGACAGTAGAATGATAGGTTACCTTATTCAGGTCTTTTCTCCATATTGCAACTATCTCTGAAACCTTGCTTGGAAGATAAGACCGTGCCATCAAAGCAGCCTCAGGTATCCGATTGCTGCAAAGTTTCCATTCAGAACAGCATCCAGATGAGAACTAGCCATTACTGCAGGGCTCTTTAGAGAATGAATACAATTAAAAGAAAAAACACCTGTCAACCAAAAGCTGCAGGCACTCTTCCAATTTACCCAACATGAATAGACAAAGGAAGGCAACATTGTTTTTTCCATGCTCGGTAGCCAGACATGCAAGTTTTGATATCCCTTCCGCATCTCCTAAGGAAGAGTAGAGTAGCAACAAACCACTCAAGTCCATCGCATTTTTCAAACAGTCCTCTGCCATCTCTAACTGCAATACATCAAAAGGGTGACATTTTAGAAAAGTAGCCCAACAAACAAATATAAACCTTCCATTGACAGGATGATTGTCCAGAGCAGCACAATTAAAAGTACACGTATGGAACAGAAATGGAATGTGTGCCTACTGAAAAGTAATTTGTAATACAGAAAATAGCGAAATTGTTGAACGGAAAATCATATCGCCTTCATAAACTGCCAAAGAGAGATGTTTAAACTCAAGCAAGGGAAAGAACTCATCGTTCACAATGAATTTTGCTGACATTTCTAGGAAACAACAAAATTGCTCCTTGGTCACCACCTTACTGTCGGCGATATGTTTACTCTAACTACAGAAAAGAACATTATGAGAATTTGTGCAGTGGAAATGTTTAGATGAAAATGTGCAGTTTGACGTGAATGAGAAAGTACCATTCCAGTGGACATGGCTAATTCACCCAACTGCTTCCATTTGGATTCACTATGCGCTCCTGTGGCAATTTCCTGTAAGCAGGAAATGAAACTTTTACCAGGATGTTTAGAAAGTCAACACAATTCTTCAAATCTTACTTCACAGTTCACACAAACGCTCTACACAATAAACACTCTAACAATTGCTTAACACCTTAAATATGCATCTAACAACAGAGCTTACCTTTGCAACATCTAGTTTACCCAGTTGAATGGCTAGCTCAAATCTGTAGTCAGGGTCTGTAGCTACTTCCAGTGCTTCCTCTATCGATCCCCGTGATTCCAAGAAACGGGCCACGCTAAATAGCAGGTAACATTCTCCATTAGGATCCAAGGTACAATTCAGAACCCAAGTTTTGCATCCACACAGAAAACAAGAGAACAATGGGAAAACAGGGAGAAGTAGGGAAAGAGATATACTGTTACTGATCCCAGAATCACACACTTACAAAGAAGCCAGTGGCAAGCGTATTGCAATAATACATTAGCAAGGCGGTCGTCTCATAAACTATTACTGAGATATTCTTAATGGTCGGATTTGTAGATACATCAAGGCTTATCATGCTTAACACTGCAATTTAAAGATAGTCAGAGGTGAGACACACCTATTATGGTGCTCCTTGGGAATTGAAGGTAAAATCTCATTGGCTCGCTCCAGGTCACCACGCATCACAAGAGTCTTGTACTCAATCAAGCTAAGAAGTAACGTGTATCCCATAACACTACAAGCAAAAAAGCAAGCGGCCAAGAAGTTAATAATGAACATCACAGATGTTACTGCTCCAATAGTATCCTTTAAAACAACACTTACTTGAACTCTTTGTCAATTAGAAAGACCCTACTTTGATTAGCCATATAACCCAACAGGTACATAGGCCGGTCCAAATGAAACATTGTGGTCACCTGGAAATGTTACAATAAATCCGTAAATGGTTTCCTGAATTCCAACAATGCAAATTATATCTGAATATTTGCAATTTTATAAGCACGCATATGATCTTGTACATACCTCACCACCAACACAGTAATTAAGTCGCCAGGAGGAGTTGTTGTAAATGAAACAATCCCCGACCCATAATCCAGTCCTGACACGTTCGTTTATTTCATAAAGAAGCTCAAAGGCATCTTCAACACCTTGTTCATCTACTGGACTTCCACTATCTAAATGTGCGGAAACCACATCACGCTGCACCATGAAAAACAAAATTGAACCTCATGCATGGCAAAAACCAACAATTCACACCATTGCCGAAAATTCATGGAGAAGAGCTGGTCTTCTGCAGAGATTTTGTACGATTATCGAACAAATGAGAAGATGGGAATCCTTACATTGTACTTAAGTATGTAGAATGATGTATCACTGGCTATTGCCACCAAATCACCACTATCAGCCCAGTAGAGGTTCTGAAAAAAGTTAAATAAAAGAGAAAGAGAGAATAAATAGAACATTACAGTTTCTCAGTAGCATAACATTATAGCTGATAGGAAATAAGAGGCATCTTACTACTTACTTTGACATTTACATCAATCCGTCTAATCAACCTACACTCAGCCCAATCATAGAAACAAATAAAGTCATTTGAGCACATCGCTAATACAGTTCCACCATATATACGATCAGCGGTAAATGTTGGCCGGATACTCTTCCTTTCCTGTAAAATACCACTTTCATTAAAATTATCCAATTGCCCAAAGACAGTTAGAATCAAGCTAAACAGCAATACGTTCTAAGTTGCAAAGGTGCCAGCTTCCATACTGAATTTCCAAGAACTACAAACATTTAAACAGGAAGCCATGCGAGTAAAACGAAGATAAGTGAGAATAAGTTAACAAAGCCAAGAGCTAAAGAACAAAAGACACAAGAACCAATTTTTTTCAGCAATCTTCAAAACAACTTCCCCAACATTCCTTTGATAAAATTCAGGAGTGATAAATTTGATCCCTTTCTGTATCTCTTAAAAACATAAACCATGGATTTAAGGTGATGTCAACAACTGGGCATACGAACCTGAAAACTTTTACTGAAGATTTTGATCTTTGACGTACTTTCTCTAACAGCATATTCACCATCAGATGACCAAACAAATTCCAATGCTGAACCAAATGACCTATTTCTCCATGCCAGGGCTGTATATATGATGTACTCACCATCTCCACAGACAACAACAAACCTCCCATTGGGATTGTGCTTCAAGCTCTAGAAAGCAAAATTTAAAATTAGTTAGAATTAACCATGATGCCACTAATGTAGATCCCAACAGAATTCTTTTCTCATAGTTTCAAAGCATATAATATATGTTAACAACTGCTGTTTTTATACAAGGAAGTCACATGATAACTAGCAGAAGATAAGCATGGTTGTTGGAATGTAGGACCACAATAATATCAGGAGAAAGGACATGAATTATTTTGTAGAACTTCACTAAGAAGTGAGGTGTCTGACGCACATAGAAGTAGTTAGAGTCGCACACAATGTAAACAATCAAGTAAGCTATGCCAGAGGCACAAAATGGCAATTAAAACATGTTCACCAACTAGGTAAAAGAGAGATTATATGTTGAGATTAATGAGTGCCACCTATACACAAGATACAGTATCCAATGAGGATAGATGCAAACTTAGAGGTTGCACCAGTCAAATGAGAAAAAAGATGTAAAAGATAATTGTGTCTAATCTAAAACAATTGCACCATGAAGAGAGCTATAATAGGAGTAACGTTGGAGGCACCAAACTGAAAAAAATGCTGACTGAAACAACAAGATCAAGTGCCGGTCCAGTCCACATTCAATTCTAGGAGGAGGTTGGGCTGGAAACAAAAATGACTTCCAATTTGTACTCAAATAAAGTACCCGCAAATCTAAGTGTTCACCCTTGAGAATGACTGCCAAAGACTTTTTACGTTTCTCAAACATGGTTCAAGTTCTGCAAATCATCTATGAGTTTCATTTTGCATATAAAAACAGGAGAGCACCATATGTGACTCCAAACTGACAACTACACACCGTCTTACTACAATGATACTTTCGTCAAAAGAAAATTTCAAATAGACGACAAAGTACAAACTAGTTCATGGATTAACTCTCTCCCATCAGGACAACAAGAATGACCGGTAAAATGTACATTAAGCATAAAAGTAGTCAAACACCTAAAGCACGACCAGCTAACTCTTATTATGTGATCACAAATGAACATCATGAAAGTTAATCTAGTAGACATCTTTGCATGATAAGTATTTGCATTGCAAATCAAATAGAACCAAGACAACATCCACAAGAAGACCACCACGCAAGTATAAAATTTAACTCATCACAAGCCAGACGAGAGAATATCAAGTACTTCCAAAGAAGGCCAACTCACTTGTGGGTAAAGATCACAGGTCCCCAACTCCTTCACTGCCAAAGGTAATCTTTCTCCATCATTAACCTGACAAGAAAAAGGGAACAATGGATTTAAACAACACCTGAAGCAAAAAAGATGTCATTCCAGATATAAGGATGTTCAAAAGATGAGAATGCAATTGAATTAAACCTCATAATCTGCTCCAACACTCTTGATGTTAACAGTCTGTATTTCATTATGCTTAGCCCAAATGATTTTCCCGCTATTGTCCATGCTAGCTACGGGTTCTTCTCGACCAATTTTTACCATAATAGTTCCTTCATCATAGCCAATTACAATCCTGTAAAAGAGTACGACCGCAATAGAAGACGAGGTCGCAGCCAGATAAGAGTTAAACACACCCAAGGATAGATGCAACAAATAAATTGTAATGTTCTATTCGAGTCAAGAAATAACTCAGTTCAATCAAGTCTTGTTCCAACATTCAGTTGTTGGCTACTCATGGGATTGAATGATCTTTTATACCTTGCATGACTTATCTCCCAGTTTTTCACATCCACAGGACACCAAAGCTCATAAACCTTTTAGTAAGACAAATAACTACCCAATACTCCGTGACTTAAGATGGACATCAACCTCCACCCCCACAAAAAAGAAAAAAGAAATGAGTTAAAAGTATGAATTAAACAAGTACCACTTACCGGCGAGAACCTCTCATATGTCCAATTGCCCAAACTCTTTCAAGACCATAGTTCAGCGTGTTCTCAAGTCTACACATCAATCAAAATAGTATAAATGCAAATAATAATTATGCAGTCTGAATTTTCAACTTTTTCTAATAATAACTGCTATACTGAAATCAGTAAAACAAGTTAACTAATGGCCACCCATGTTGTATATTTTGTTGGATGTTTACCTAGTGTGCCATACGATAAAGTCCTATCGTGCTTGAAAGCAATAAGAGAGCAAGGTTCGAGGAAAGTCTACATATTCAAATGTCGGTAATAACTAATAAGAAAGTTTTAGCATAAACTTACCTATAAGTGGTAGCATGCCATATACGAACAGTACCATCCTCAGAACCGGTAAGTATAATGGGAAGTTCAGGGTGAAAACAAACAGCAGAAACATTGTGAGTGTGGCCTTCTAGTGTCTGGACACAGCTTTTGGTTTGGTAGTCCCACACCTATTTCAATGAATATAGCCACAAATACTTTTCAAATTGCATATGTACGAACTTAGGAAGGAAGAGGAGAGAAGAAAATATAAGGCAAACCTTTGCTGTGTGGTCATCAGAACCAGTTATAAGATAAGGCTTATCACCACCTGTGAAGTAATCAACACAGTTTACACCTTTCAAATGTGCATCCAATGTAAAATTTGGGTCAGGGGAGCCCAGATTCCAAATCTGGAAAGAGAACAAGAACAAAAGAAAAAGAACTCACAGTGAGGGATTGGTTCTACCAAATCATACAGGCATCGCTGCTCAGATAGAAAATTCAACCCTTACCTTTATGGTGCGATCCAGAGATGCACTAGCGAATGTGTTGGTATCTTTCGGATTAAATGTGACTTGCATAACATAATGGGAATGACCCTCAAAAATTTGAGTACACAACCAGCCCTTGTCCCAATCCCAAAGCTTTATAAGCATGTCATCAGATGATGACAACACATAAGGTAGGGTAGGATGAACAGCCACACACCTTATGTAATCGGTGTGTGCCTCAAATACTTTGACCTTATCCATCGTATTGTAATTGTATACACGAATAAACATGTCATCAGCGCCAGCAACAACCCACTGTTTGCGTGCAATGAACTTGGCAGATCTAACTGCAAATCCATAGAGTAGAAATCAGAGAACAAGAAAAGACCGCATCAAGGCGAAAAATGCAAGAAAAATTTACCAGTTGACCAAACAAATAAATAATGTGAATTGTGAGTCACATACCTGGTAACTCGGTCACCTCAAAAGACTTCACCATAGTCTAAGAATAGAAAAAGAAAGTTAAATTAGCATCAAATGATCAGAAAATTACTACAACTAAATAGAAGTCATCATAACTTTACTGTCCCTTGTGGCTTTGGGGTGTGACGGGGAGTCTAAATTCTTAGACTTAAAGAACATTTCAATTCCCTAATATAGCAAATACAACAATATCCGGTGTCTGTCGACAGAAATAGCAGGTAGCACAGAAAAGGCTGCCAATACAACCATGTCCGCTGTCTGTCGACAGAAATAGCACGTATCACAGGAAAGGCTAAAATAAAATTAGCCACCAGCTACAGAGTGATCTAGGACATGCTCGCCCGCAAGGCCTTCAAAACGATTTGTATGTGAAAAGACCTCTCATGACAACATTGGAACTAGTAAGAAATGCTTCAAAAGAGAAACTGTGAGCATTTTAACCAAATGTGCTGACATAAATAAATAGAGCACGTAAGTTGAAGCGTTATTATATAAGAAATCTCACGAAAATTGGCTTCCGTTCAGTTGATATGCCACCCTCTATAAAGTTAACTAAACACAAAATGGATCAACTGTGTTTGAGACAAATGCCGAAGTCTTCTATTCTATGCAATACAAAATGTCAGAGAAAAGTGGTACCCTAAGTATCTTCTTTAGCCGAATATGGAAGTTTTATTTGGTCATTTCAATCAAGAGGGCTCATGAGACCAAGTTCCACCATCCCAACCAATTTGCGATGGCAGAGCTTCACTTTTTAAGCTCAAGGGTTGTGTGTCCGTCAGTACACTTGCTGTGACCCAGATTGCCAAGGCTCCCTGAAGCTTGAGACCATATGAAAGAGAAGAGGTGAGGGAGGTGAAGGTTGCAAGCTTACGAACCCATGAACCTCTCCGTATCACTTGGTGGGTAGTGCAGACTCAAACAGACAATATTGCACCATGCAAGGCACAGTCATTGTGACTGGCATCAGGCTAGCACCAAAAGAGAAATGTGTTTGGACAATTTCAATATGAATGCGGAATGAAGAAGATATCGTATTAAGCCGGTCGGATTGTTATAAATGGAAACAAAGCATGCAACAAGTAGTAACGCGGGCCCGATCAAAGATGCTCGAATGGGTCCACATAGAGACGAGGTTGGGTAGGTCCATGTGGGCAAATGTTATGAATATGATAACGTTCTTGGGTACTTACCCGAGAGACAAGCACGAGGAGCTTAACATCCTGGAGAGATCTACCAAAGGATTATATCAACTCTTAAGTGGTGTTTAAGTTTAACAAGGTAGGAATCTGTGGCCACGGTATTATACTTGTTACTTAGAGCAACAGGTCATAAGCTTATTTTAAATGGCAAGCTTAGCAATAGACTATCAAATCCACATAGTAAGAGGAATGTGCTATACATCTATGCAATTGCAATACATACTTTGGCCAGGTCTCCTTCTGATGGTAAAACGTGTTTCGAATATATTATTCATTAGCCTAGTGATATTTGACCAGCAAAGGGTGCGAAATTGCAAAACGACCTTGTTTCGACAATACTAATAGAAAACACAATAAGAACTGCAAATTACGAATAATAGTAATTACTGGGATTTCAATTTACTCCACAATAACAAATCAAAAAAAAGAAAAGAAAATCGCATTCAGAAACACACAGAAAAAAGAAAACATGCGGGTTTGTCACAAGAAACATGGCATTGTAACTTGTAAGGCATTAGAAGGCACATATCATTATCCAGTGGGATGGATGGTAGCTTAACATTCTTTTCTAGCATACAGCATAACTGTTGCATACCTGAGACTGGTAATTCCAGATGCCAACAGTCCCTGAATACAAACTTGCTAGAATCCTGCAAGGTCAAAGCATCATGTCTCGCTCGTCAGAATCACCACAAAACCGTTTAAACAAAAATCACAAAAATGATTTCCCATGTTCTAAGAGCCCGTCCGCTCTAACATAAAAGGTTTTAATAAACTCAATGCTAATTAGTTTTCGTAAGAAGGCGTATGCATTCTTTTACGCAGGACCCCTGAAGAGGGCACACACAGATACCTCTCAAGTTAACACACAAACATATCATTTGAGCATAAAATTTACTCTTTATGATCTTTAAATACAAGATTCGAATAAACTCAATGATAATTAGTTTTTGCGACATTTTTTTATGCCGGACCTATAAAGAGGGCACATGGCAGTACCATTCACATTAAAAACAAACAAACATATTAATCGAGCAAATAAAGTTAAAATACCATGGCTCGGTCGGATGCAGATCCACAGACTTTACTCTCTCTGATCTCTGAGCAAGTTTTCTCTGATCAAGCAACAATAGTCAACAACATCAAAATCTCATAAATTAAATCCACACGACTTCAACAATTCTTCCAAATTCACAAGAATGCTATAATTACCTTTATCTCCAATCTGAGAGGCTGCACCAGATCAAAACAAACACACGAACAGAATCAGTACCGCATTCTAACGCTAGATCTCGAGTTAATACAAATCTCAAACCGATAATTCCAAGCACAGCATTCAAATACACGCGCAAGAAAACGCAATTGCGTGACAGTCATAAACTAGCACGAGTGAAATAGATGTTGAGATCGAATTAAGTAACGACATTCGCGCCAGATCTAATATACGCACAACTGTGAATGGATTTGAATAACGAGAAGGACAAAGCGACTTACCATTTTGATTGGATCGGGTGAGATCCAGGTGAGATCGCGGTAGAATAACCGACAGTCTCAGCTGCCGCAAGACGATCCTCGTTCGAATTGCTCTCAAACTGAAGAGTGATAAAGCGCGGGCACAACGTCTAGAGAGAGACAATTCTTGATATAGAGAAAGAGATTTGTCTTTGTAACAGAGCAACGCTTGCAAATGGAGTACGCGAGGAGAGTTGTACAGTGGGGGAGATGGCATTGGCAATTGATAGATGCTTTGTAGTTACGAAAACCGATTGGGATAAAATTACACTAACCGCCCCTGAGGTTTATGGAAGGTCCATTATTACCCTTGAGGTTCTATAAATTTCGTTCTTTGCCTCAAGACAACTTAATCGTCCTACAAAATGGGCCATACAAGTCTCCTTCTCTTTTTTTTTTCCCTTCCCTTTTTTGGTATAGCGGTAATTGGTGTCCGGGTCAACTTATGGACACCTCGACAAATGCCACCCCGGTCTGTTCAAAGATAGGTCATCCACGTTTAAGGGCAAAGCTACCTTGGGGCCGGGCGGGCCCCAGCCGCCCGTGATTTTTGAAAGACTATTATTAATATTACTAATGTAACAGTTTCATATAATCTTAATAATTTTAATTTGATTTAGTAAAAAAATAGATTATTTTATATTCTCATTTCTTAATTTCTTTCATAAACATACAATCAGGCATGTGAGTATTGTCGTAGCCTAAGTAAAGGGAACAAAATGATTCATACTGTTTTAAGTTAGAGTAATTATAATGCACAAGTTTCTTATATTGGAAATCAAAAACTCTATTGTATACTAATAAGTTTAAGTGTAAATAAAAATATGCCTATTAAGTTGGTCCCCCTCGGTCTAAAATCCTGATTCCGCCACTATCCACGTTGACGGTAGGAAATTCACAATAATTTACTTTCTTGCGACTTAGGAATTTGTGAAGTTTCTCTCTCTCAGTTGATCAAATTGATGAAAAGTAGTATATCGTAAGAATATAATTACAGGATTTCAATAAAGAAAAGTCACGTACTTGACGAGATTTGACAATTTAGCATCTCGTTTGAGAGTGTAGATTGGTAGCTAACTTGCTAGTTAGCCCCAATTGGTTAACCCTCATTGGAGTTGCATTAATGTGGAAAATATTTCTACTGTTTTGGGTGATAAATAAAAATTGTTTAACAAACTTAGCATGATTTTGAAGTCACTCTATTTTTTTTTTCCACACAATATGGTTAGCAGGGTGTATTAGGTTAGCACAGGAGGTGTAAGGACTATCCATAACCCTAATTCCAAACTGCTCACGAATGAACTCGAACCTCCGTCTCCTAAAGGAGAAGAGTGGTAGGCAACCAATTGCACTAGGCGCGCAGTGGTTCCTGAAGTCACTCTATTTGACCGTTGACTCTTGCATGCCCATTTGTTGGTTATGTAGATCAAATTTACCTTTAATGGATATTGACACTATGCCTTTCCCACGTTGAAGCTACCCATGAATCACATTATTCTACTGGAATTGGCTCTCAAGCATAATAAGTGCCCATTTATTCCGCTTAAACAAACTATACACCGTACATACATAAGTTGCTTCAATACACAGAGAAGCACAAGTAAATATACAACATTTATCTCTCTTCCTACCGGAATACCGGCGAAGTTACACACCATTATTTTAGAAATGCAAAACATTGGCGAGCTATCAGTAGCAGTAAATACGGCATCAAACAGCGTCGAGATTAATCCTCCTTCTCTTCGCCTTCGGTTTGAAGTTCCGCAGAATCCCAATTGCGAGAACACTCGACTTTTGCCAAAACCATACCGTCGTCACAACCAATCACAATCCTGTTCGAAGGATAAATGTACCCATTACAATCCTGTTGAAATTATTAAGTAAAAAATACTGAAAAACTTACTGTGGTGAACCCTTCATGCAACCAATAGCCCAAACTCTTCCAAGCTCATAGTTCAGTGTGTTCTCAAGCCTACAAGTAATAGTTTGCAATCCAAAATGAGCCAAACCACATATATCAGAGTGTGTGCTTGCTCAATTTGTGGCGATCATATGAGCACAGATACGGTAAACACAGTACGAAAGTTTACGCTGTTGGGCTCGGATCGGTGTACCTGAAATTTGTTGCATTCCACACGCGAAGTGTCTTATCCTCGGAACCAGTGACTATTATAGGGGCTTCTGGATGAACACATACTGCAGTGACATTGTGTGTGTGGCCTTCTAAGGTTTGGACACAGGCTGCCGTCTCGTAGTCCCAAACCTGAGATGCAATTATAACATATAGTTCAGATATTAAAAGGAATTCTTCAGAAATGAAACATTTCTACAGAAATGAAATTCTTCAAGGCCTAATGCAAAAAAAATAAAAATAATAAAGACTCATTGGCACACCTTAGCAGCATAATCATCAGAACCAGTGATTATATATGTTTTATCACCACTTGTGAAGAATTTAACACAATTTATCCCTTTTGAATGTTCCTCCAGAGTGAAACTTGGATTGGGAGAACCAAGATCCCATACCTGTAAAACAAAGAAACATGCTACAGTTGCAGAGAAGCATACCGAAAAACGCCTATTCCGGTATCAGTTTGTTTAGACCAAGTACTTGCTAAAACAGAAACTTTTCGAAACCCGGGAAATTCAAGCCCTGAAGCTGTGGCATGCAGTCAAAAGCCCAACTTGGTTCCCAGCATAGTTGAGAGTTTTGATCATTGGGCTGTTTGTGATCGACTACAGACTTTTCGAGACAAATGCATACCTTTACACTGCAATCAAGTGATGCACTAGCAAAGACGACGGCATTTTTCGGCTCAAATGCCACTCCCATGACATAATGGGAATGCCCTTCGAATACCCGAGTGCACGCCCAGTCGTTCTCCCAATCCCAAAGCTTTATCAGCTTGTCATCGGACGCTGACAGAACATATGGCAGGGTAGGGTGCACTGTCACAGACCTGATAAAATCAGTGTGCGCTTCGAATTCTTTAATCTTTTCAGCAGAATTGTAATCGTACACGCGAATAAACTTGTCATCTGATCCTGTAACAATCCATTGTTCGCGTTCTACAAATTTCGCCGTTCTCACTGTTAAGTGGAAGAAAAAATGTTCAGCTCAAGTTGATTTAGTAGATAAAAACACACACACCGATGCATAAACTAGAGGCAAGGGAAAACATAACAACTCAGAGAGATTTTATACCCGGTGACTCTGTGACATCGATAGATTTCTCCATGGCCTGTAAAAATAGATGAATATTGAGTTAGCCATAGATACCTTTCTGAATCCCTGTCGGTAAACATAAGAAACAAATTGCTTACTTGTGACTGGTAGTTCCAGATACAGACTTTTCCTGAATGTAAACTTGCTAGAATCCTGAAAGATCGAGGCCGTATTCATGAGCTCTATTAACTACAAATGTTAATTTCCCACATTGCACCTTATTTGGACGAAGAAACATTATTTCTATTTATACATGTAGCATTAGATGAGTGGCCAAGAAAGCAAAAATATGTTACCATGGCTCTGTCGGATGAAAATCCACAGACTTAACTCTCTCCGATCGTCGATCAAACTCTTTCTGATTAAAACAAAATTAATAACATTAGTGCTCCCAATAATCCCCCGAAAATAAATGCAAATTCAAAGGCGCGAAGATTGGCATACCTCGATTTTAAGTGTGAAAGGTTGTTGCTTGCCATTGCCAGCCTTTCAACAAGACAACCATACAAAAAGCTTATTAGTCCAAACACCAATGCAAGGGAATTGCACATTTCAAATCATAATAATATAGTATGAGCTTATTCAATTCTGATTCATGGACCGGAGATGCAAAAAAATTACTAATAAAATCTTGCTCTGACTCGAATTTAGGGCATCATGCCGACCCCATAAGGTAATTTATTAACCATAATGTTGGTCGTCTTGGTTTTAAAAAAAGAGAGAGACTACGAAAGGCGTCATCGTTTTGTATCGAAATGTTGTACAAAATACTTGTTTACGCAGCAATACTCTACAAGAAGAATAGCAATAGTGCATGCGATACTCTATAAAGTAACATAAGGTTAGTACGTGCTCGTGACATACTTTTATCGCACAATGCGAAAATAAAACTTCAACGGTATTAGTACCGGATCATTCCATGAAATAAATTACGAAAATTCCAATCGACTTCAAACACATTTTGGGACTCACCATTTGTAGGTGTTGGAGTAGAGGACACCGGAAAAATATTGAAAATGTTGCAGAAGGAAAATTAAGGGGTATTTTGCTCTGTGCTTTTTAGTTTGAAGGAGGACAGAAGACCTCTTTATATAGTGGTGCAAATTGCAATGCTTTGCTGCTAGTGAATAATTTGGACTCCCAAATTCTTCAAACACCATTGCTGTGAGACTTTTCTTTTGTGTTGTCATACTATGCTGATCCAGCCGTCGATGCTGAAACTCTGCAGAATCAACGGTGGGGATTTAGCTCCAATTGATATGCTGAAAATTGTCATGCAATGCTAATCCAGCCGTAAATGCTGAAACGTGGCAGAATCAATGGTGGAAGATCAACCTCCAGTTTTGACCCACGAGTTTTATACAAGCTTTGGGTTAGGAATATCCGAGGAAGGTCGGATAATTACTATTTTGCAAGCGTGTTTTCTTAGCTCGAGCGTTGGTCAATTGAACTTTCTTAGAATAGGATATGGATGATTTTTTCTTAAATACTTGCTGTTCGGGGCCGCCTTTTCTGGCTAAATAATTCGTTTGAATAAATTTTTTGTCCTTATTTAATGTTTTTTTGCATTTATTGTTTTTTATCAATCTTTTTGTAGATTATTACTTCATCGTGACGAGAGATATCTAAAAAGAAAAAACTACATTTGAAACCAAAATTTTTTGAATAAAGACAAAAACAAGCCAATAAGTCGATTTTTTTTGTCCTTATTAAAAAAAAAATTGGATTTCGATGTTAATTTTTTACTTTTAGATTTCTCTCGTCATGATGAAGCAATAATCCAAAAAAAAAAGGACAAAAAGCTAACAAATGCAAAATAAAAAATGAATAAGGACAAAAAATAATCCAAATGGATTTTCTAGCCCAAAAAAGCCTTCAATTTCTCATTTGCCTATGCAAACTCAATTGAATCGACCAATCCATGCTTGCGCATAAATTATAAACATAGGGGAACTGAAATCTGATCCAAATTATGTCCAGAAAAGGTAGATGTTGCCATTTTTCTGTCGCTTTTTGGACCAAATTTGGGGCGTTAGGGAGAGTTTCCACTGATCTAGAAGTTCTAGTGAGTGAAAATTTCGTAATGTCTTTCAAATGCAGAACCAGAATACTGGCATGCCCAGATTAGTTTTTCCTCTTGGGAAACATATTATCGTCGCGAAAAAAAAAAAAAAAAACCCCATCTCTCTAAAACCAAACAAATTATACAATCAGGATTCCCTATCGCAATTGCGTACGTAGTTCCACTCCTCAGCTTCCACCTAAAAGAAATTTCAAATTTCTATGGCCTGCTATTGATGCCAGCTGACAAATTCGATGTAACAAAGACTTCAAAAAGTTGGAAGCTCAATCAGTCTTGAGTTCCTCCCAATTCAAGAAAGAAAAATAAAAACCCGCAGCCACTATCAGCCTTCAAGGAAATCTGTTCTTGCCTGCCTGCCTGTCGAGTTTCTCAGATCAGTCAAACATCTGCAAGAAATACCGTAAAATTAGTTTTCCTGACATTATCGCTTGAAGAAGGAACGAAATTTCTTGCCGTGTTTTGTTTCGCCAAACAGAGAAATGGAAGCATTTGAGTCATGGATGATGCTATGGTGTCCCCAGTCATTTTGGGGACACCGTAATTTTTGGCATAACTTTACCATTATGAGTATAACTAAAATCAATTACAAGCATAACAGAACCCAAACAAGGCATAACCAAGGAATATCCAAAAAACCAACCAAGGCATAACTAAACCCAACCAAGGCATAACAAATAAGTTATGCCTTGCTATGGTTTTGGTTATGCCTTGCTATGGTTTGGTTATGCTTGTAATGGATTTTGGTTATATTCATAATGGTTTTGTTATGCCAAAAGTTATGGTGTCCCCAAAGTGACCAGGGACACCGAAGTCATTCCCTTGAGTCATTTGACAAATGTCCGGGAAACATATCAAAACAGCCAAAAGGAGATTGCAAGCATACAAAGAAACTTTTTACAAACGGAACTAAAACTTGTGCAAGTACATAAAAGTCAATTAATTGATAAACTTTGACAATTTACAGATTGGTTAACTGAGTTGTAAAAAAGGAACATGTATAAAATCACAAAACAAACGTTATTCCGAAAGCCAAATGGTCAAAACTTCCGAATTCGTGTTGCCAACGTTTTCTTTTCTTTGATTCGTTGTTCTTGTATGCGTTCGCAATATTCTGCTGTTTTTCGTAGAAAACACCAGAATTTCGTTACTCCAACAGTTTCATTTTAGTATCTTAGCAAGCGAAAATGTTCCAACCATTTACATTGAACTTGATTATATTTTATTCCTTGCACGTGAACAAAAAAACCTCCATGTAAAGCAAGTAATGTTTTCAGAAAGTAAAATTGTAAGCACCAGGCCAAACTAATCTGAATTGCATTATTTTCATTTATGATACATTAACCAAATAGATGGTCAATGTTAGGCTAAACAGTACGATTCATATACTGAATGAAGAAGGTAAATACATCCATTACAAAACACGAAACAGAATAGTCTTCCAAAAATCAAGCAAAGTAATTTCCGCCATGCCATAGAATCCAATAACCATGTCAAACAATCAAAATGAAGGAGATGCCTCATCTCATATGTCTAGCTGGAAGGGGTACAAAAGCCAGGCAAGATGATACCAGCACAAGTATTCTCAATAGAAGTGTACCATTAACAGTTGGATGTTATCAGCAAGGAATTGGAGACGTCAAAAACAAACAAAAGTACCACATTAGTTACCCGAACTATCCCCGACATACCTGCTAAATGTACCCAAGGGCAATCTACAAGGGAATGAGAATACGATTAAAACAATCGAAAATAAGATCAATATTGACCATAAAAATAGCACCATTTCAGTAATTTAATGCCAGAAAATCAAACTGAAGCAAAAATAAAAGTTGCCTTAAAATCAATGTATCTCAAGGAAATACCGAAGGCTTGAGAGTAGAATGGAAGTAATAAAGCAGTGGCTGCAGTGCAAAACAGATAACAAATGATCTAATGCGCAAAACTAGCGGTGAAACATACAAAAGCAATGCAGCATATTCAGCCTCAGATACCCAACAAATAATGATGATAGAAAAAGGAAACTGATTTTCGCGCTTCACTTTTTACTGATGGTGCTCCACTTTTAACGAGAAGTTACTAGTAACTTTATGAACAAAGTGGAGCGCTATCAGTAAAAAGTGGAGCACAAAAATCAAAATCTTAGAAAAAAATGAAACATGGAATAGAACTTGAGGCAACAAATTGTTTCGAGTATTTGAGACATAAAAGAAAATCTCTCAAGTAGTCACTCTTAGGCATAACTAAATAGCAGGGAAAAAGGCATTTGCTTACTTGAACGGTGTCTCGTTATGGGTATTTCTCGCATCTCACGGAATTTTATGCACAAGTATTCACCTAACAATGCCATCACTGCAATTCCAGTACCATTCACAATCCACCAAATAATTGATGAAGGCCAACCTCCATACATGATGCATATAAAGAGGTGGATGATGTAGAGGGTGGCTGAGAAATCTAAGCACTTCTTTGCCCTCTCAACCAAATACAGCATGTAAACAGATCTGCTTCAAAGAAGAAAAAATTCTAACATGAACCACACAAATGTCATTCCCATACAAATCAGCAAGGAACTAGTATATGGACACGACAATAATGAGCAAACAAAAGGAAGATGAACCTCACCCTGCTAGCGAACTGAGCACAAATGATGCTATGACACACCAACCAGTAACCGTAGAAGCAGTGATGGCAGCATAATCAAAGACATACACTAAACTCATCCGAGAGACACGAGTCCCAACAAGGATTGCCATGAAAACTCCCAGAGTTAGATAGTACAAGCACTGGAGGCAAACAATTTGGACGACGATGAGCCATGGATCCCATAACTTCGCACCATAGAACATGATATTAACTGCTACCGAAAGAACCCAACTTCCCAATTCCCTAAAACACCCAAATAGTCCAAAATGAAAAAACCCTTTTCTGTTATATTCAGCAACCAATTGTGAAAACTTCGAAGCTAAAAATCCAACCCAAACCCATATTCGTAGTGATTTTGATATGAAACAAAATCAACTTTCCTCTCAGAATTACCAACCGAATTCTTCATACCAATGCAACTGATGAAACCCTCTCAACTGAAACACAAGTAGGCAAAAAGTCCCTAAATTTCTCACACCCAAATGGTCAAATATATCATAACCTCGTTAATTTGGATTTAGACTTGGTTCCCAGAATAATCCAACCAAAGGGTCACTTCCAGAACCCAAATCCTTCAAGTTTCAGATTTCAAACCCAATCCAAACCAATGTTGATGTGTATCGGATACGCAATTATCAAACAAAGCCCACAGATTCCCAAAGATTTTATCAATGCAACTTATTACAAGCTGACAACCCTAAAATTCCCCAACCCAGATCACTTTCAAAATTGGTTCCCGAACAATCAAACCAAAGGGTCGATTCCAAAACCCAAATTTTCAAACTTGATTAGTTCAAAATCGAATCCCGTCCAAACCCGCATCCATATCGATCATAATCATAATCAACTGACCTTTTAAAGCAGAAAGAGATCGACTTTAAGAAATTCAGCAGTTCGACACAGTCTTAATTGAGGTATTTGGGAAACTCGAGCCGCGATAGATTCAGATGCAACTGGGATTTCAAATCGATGAAATCAGAAGTTTTGGAAAGGGAGGTACCTAGATCAAGATCGACAGAGGGCCGAGTGGAAGGTTTCTTTCTTCCCCCTGGCTTTAAAAATTGGCAAAGGTTACTCAGTACTACACTGAGTCGACTCGGCGACTCGTCGTGTGTGTGATTTTTGAGAAAGTGGATTTTTTGTTTTTTTTGGTCATAGGTTATACTCCTATGTCAACGGAGATTGGCGGAGCGAGTGAGTTTACAGGAGTCGTCAGGGGCTGTCCATAGTCATGAACTCCACGTTTACCCTCTTGCAGGGCTCAAACTCTTGCCTTTACTGAGGGAGGAGGATTACCAACTTGACAAACTTGATTTGCTGGAGAGAGTGGACTTGTAGATCCGCTTCAAGGTGGTTTTGGGTTTTTATTGGGCCTACCTCAATAATCGAGATCAATTTCTTATTAGATCTGGTTAATAGTGTAGGCATGTAAAATTTCGAAATTTGTGTTCAACAAATAGTAACGTCAAAAGTGGGATATCATTTGATGTGATTTTGGAATATATATTATCAACTTGAAAACAAGAAGGTTGCAACATCGGATTGAATTCCATTTACCGTTTATTTTGACATGTATCGAAATCATATCAAACCTTTCAGGTACTATTACTTCTTATAGGGCCGGTTGAAGCATAACTTTTTTTCCGGCATTAATCGAACTCCCCCTATAGACGATGGGATTGGATCCTCAAGAATTAGCAGAGGTGTGAATAAGTTGAACCAAACACTCATTACCTATAGTTGTATATAAATGAAAAGGGCAAAATAAAAAGATACTTATAGTTGTATATATAAATGAAAAGGGCAAATAAAAAAGATACTGGTATGTAAATAAGGGGATTGATTTTCGCACTCATTTTTTACTAACCACACTCCCCTCTTTGTTTTGAATGAATGAAATTACCAAAATATCCCTAAATTTTGTACCAAAATTATTTCATTTGGATAACAAGAAGAAGAAAATATTGATAAGGGGAAGGTGTTTTGATAACTGCACACACACAAAAATACAGAGAACATTATTACAATAAATCTATATATCTCCACCCTCACTTTTTAGGTTATGTATCTCTATGTAAATATTGTCTTTCATAATCAAATAAGGATATATATATATACACACACACACATTAAAATGATAACTGACTTTTTGTGGTGATTACAACTATAGCGTAGAGTAGTTGGGTATAACAGATAATTTATTTAAATTGAGACTATATTATATTTCAACGTGCATCCACTAGTTACAAACATAGGGGACCTGAAATCTCTCTGAAACCACACCAATTATACAATCAGGGTTCCATAACGCAGTCGCCTACACAGTTCTACTCCTCTGCTTCCACCTAAAAGAAATTTCAGATTGCTATGGCCTGCTATTGCTGCCAGCTGAGAACGAATTCGATAATAAGAAAGACTTCAAAAAGTTGGAAGCTCAATCAGTCTCGAGTTCCTCCCAATTCAAGAAAAAAAGCAAAAAACCGCGGTCACTTCAGCCTTCAAGGAAATCTGTTCTTGCCTGCCTGTCGAGTTCCTCCAATCAGTCAAACATCTGCAAGAAATACCGTAAAATTAGTTTTCCTGACATTATCGCTTGAAGAAGGAAAGAAATTTCTTGCAGTGCGTTGTTTCGCCAAACAGAGAAATGGAAACATTTGACAAAAGTCCGGGAAACATTTCAAAACAGCCAAAAGGAGATTGCGAACATACAAAGAAACTTTTTACAAACAGGAACTAAAAATTGTGCAAGTACATAAACGCCAATTAATTGATAAACTTTGACAATTTACAGATTGGTTAACTGAGTTGTAAAAAACGAACATGTATAAAATCACAAAATAAACGTTATTCTGAAAGCCAAATGGTCAAAACTTCCGAATTCATGTTGCCAACTTGTTCTTTTATTTGATTCGTTGTTCTGGTGTGAATTCGCGATATTCTGCTGTTTTCGCTGGAAACACCAGAATTTCGTTACTCCAACTGTTCAATATACATGGAACTAGATGATATTGTATTCCTTGCACTTGGAACAAAAAAAAAAACTCCATGCAAAGCAAGTAATGTTTTCAGAAGGTATTGTAAGCACCAGGCCTCTGCAAAAACTAGTCCGTCACAAACATACACCGCAAAAGCATGTATTTATTGAACTGAATAGGAGCAAAATCCAACACAGAAATGGCATTTCACTTCAATCAAAGGCTTCTGAGTAGTTACCAAACAAAATACGAAAATGGAAAACTGAAGCCTTAACAACCAATCCAAACAATGAGAGAAACGCATCAAGACCGAGACTTCTATTCTTATGTGAGTACAGAGAATGATATTGTATCAGACTGTGAGACCTGAGATGGCACCTCAAAAAGCTCAACGGTGTAGATCTTAACTTGGTTTCCAAATAGAGGAAAGTGCCAAACTGATATGAATTGCATTATTTTCATTTATGATACATTAACCAAATAGATGGTCAATGTTAGGAACTGATATGAATTGCATTATTTTCATTTATGATACATTAACCAAATAGATGGTCAATGTTAGGCAAAACTGTACGATTCATATACTGAATGAAGAAGGTAAACACATCCATTACAAAACACGAAACAGTATGTCTTCCAAAAATCAAGCAAAGTAATTTCCGCCATGCCATAGAATCCAGTAACCATGTCAAACAATCAAAATGAAGGAGATGCCTCGTCTCATATGTCTAGCTGGAAGGGGTACAAAAGCCAGGCAAGATGATACCAGCACAAGTATTCTCAATAGAAGTGTACCATTCACAGTTGGACATTATCAGCAAGAAATTGGAGATCTCAAAAACAAACAAAAGTACCACATTAGTTACCCAGACTACCCCCGACATACCTGCTAAATAAACCCAAGGACAATCTAGAAGGGAATGTGAATACGATTAAAACAATCGAAAATAAGATCAATGTTGACCATAAAAACAGCACCATTTCAGTAAATTTAATATGCCAGAAAATCAAAGTGAAGCGAAAATAAAAATTTGCCTTAAATCAATGTATCTCAAGGAAATACCAAAGGCTCGAGAGTAGAATGGAAGTAATAAAGCAGTGGCTTCAGTGCAAAACTGATAACAAATGATCTTATGTACAAAACTAGCGGTGAAACATACAAGAACAAGGCAGCATAGAACTTGAGGCAACAAATTGTTTGAGTATTTGAGGCATAAAAGGAAATCTCTCATGTAGTCACTCTTAGGCATAACTAAATAGCAGGGGAAAAGGCATTTGCTTACTTGAATGGAATCTCATTATGGGTATTTCTTGCAGCTCACGTCTTACGCACAAGAATTCACCGAACAATGCCATCACTACAATTGCAGTTCCATTCACAATCCACCAAGTTATTGATGAAGGCCAACCTCCATACATGATGCATATAAAGAGGTGGATGATGTAGAGGGTGGCTGAGAAATCTAAGCACTTCTTTGCCCTCTCAACCAAATACAGCATGTAAACAGATCTGCTTCAAAGAAGAAAAAATTCTAACAGAACCACACAAATGTCATTCCCATACAAATCAGCAAGGAACTAGTATACGGACACGACAATCAATAAGGAGCAAACAAAAGGAAGATGAACCTCACCCTGCTAGTGAACTGAGCACAAATGACACGATGACACACCAACCAGTAACTGTAGAAGCAGTGATGGCAGCATAATCAAAGAAATAAACTAAACTCATCTGAGAGACACGAGTCCCAACGAGGATTGCCATGAAAACTCCCAGAGTTAGATAGTACAAGCACTGGAGGCAAACAATTTGGACGACAATAAGCCATGGATCCCATAACTTCGCACCGTAGAACATGATATTAGCTGCTACCGAAAGAACCCAACTTCCCAATTCCCTAAAACACCCAAATAGTCCAAAATGAAAAAACCCTTTTCTCTTATATTCAGCATCCGATGGTGAAAACTTCGATGCTAAAAATCTCAAAACTGCAAAGCTAAAAATCCAACCCAAACCCATATTCGTGGTGATTTCACTATGAAACAAAATCAACTTTCCTCTCTGAATTACCAACACAATTCTTCATACCAATGCAACTGATCACTGATAAAACCCTCTAACTGAAACACAAGTAGGCAAAAGTCTCTATATTTCTCACACCCAATTGTTCAAAAATATCATAACCTCGTTACTTTGGATTTAGACTTGGCTCCCAGAACAATCAAACCAAAGGGTCACTTCCAGAACCCAATTCTCCAAGTTTCAGATTTCAAAGATCAATCCAAACCAATGCTCGTATCAATTTGGATGTGTATCGAATACCCAATTACCAAACAAAATCAAGAGATTTCACCAACCCAACTAATGACAACTTGACAATCCTCTGACAGGAAAAGAGATAGAGAAAGAGGTCCAAATTCAAATGATTACCCTAACATCTACCCTCAAATTTACAATCTCAAAAATTCCACAACCCAGATCACAGCCCTAATACCTGTTCCTTCAAAATTCAAACTTGATTCCCAAAACAATCAAACCAAAGGGTCTATTCCAAACCCAATTATTCAAACTTGATTAGTTCAAAATCCAAACCTATCTAAACCCGTATTCATATCGATCATAGTTACAATCAATTAACCTTTTTAAGCAGAAAGAGATCGACTTCAAGAAATTCAGTAGTGAGAGATTCAGATTCAACTGAGATTTCAAATCGATGAAATCAAAAGTTTGAGAAAGAGAGTCACCAAGATCAAGATCGATAGAGGGCCGGGCAGAGTGCAGGGTTTATTTCTTTCTTCCCTCTTTGCTACTATTGGTAAAGGTTACTCAGAAACACACTAGCCGACTCAGCGACTCGTAGTGTGTGTTAGTTTTGAGGAAAGTCCTTATTTTGTTCAAATTGAGTTTCACACTCCTTTTTTATATTCATACTTTTTTTTGTCTTTTACAAAAAAAATACGTGCACTATAAAACAAAAAAAAAGAGAGTATTGATATAAAAAAAAAAGAACGTGAAAATCAATTTTTTTTAACCTTAAATGGACTTAGAATACAGTTCATACCGTTTTTGGGTATTCACCGAGCCCACCTCAATAATCGAGTTCATTCTCTATTTCTCTTATTGCATCTGGTCGAGAAAATTAATAACGCCAAAAGTCATGTTAAATGGGCATCATTTGAAAACATGAGGTTTGTAGTGTTGGATTGAATACCATTTACCTTTTTATGTTGATATGTACTGAAATTATATCAAACCTTTCAGGTGCTATTTATTGCTACTTCTTATGGGGCCGGTTGAAACATAATTTTTTTCTCGGCATTAATTGAATTCTTGATGGGATTGGATCCTCGAAATTAGTTGGGGTGTGAGTAAGTTGGACCGGATACTCATGACTTACTGTCTTATATAAATGAAGAGGGCAAGTAAAAATAATACTGGTATATAAATAAGGGGAGTGATTTTCGCACTCATTTTTTACTTTGTTTTGAGTGAATGAAATTACCAAAATATCCTTAAATTTTGTACGAAAATAATTTCATTTGGATAATAACAAGAAGAAAATATTGAAAAGGGGAGGGTGTTTTGGTAACTTCACACACACTAAAAAAAAAGTGTGGTTAGTAAAAAGTGGAGTATATAAATCACTACCCAAAAATGCGTTTAGAAAGTGAAAACAAAAATTCTACAACCACACCCAAAATCACACACTCAAATACACACCCTCTCACAAAACACAAGGATCCCACCGTGAGAGAGTGTGTATTTGGGTGTGTAAATTTGAGTGTGGTTATAGCATCTCTCAAGTGAAAAAACCTCTTGTATCTGCCATACTGAGAAAAAGAGTATGAATCCTTAAAACAAACACATCAGCCAGCAGGGCGACCGCATAGCGCAGTGGATTAGCGCGTTTGACTTCGGATCAAAAGGTCGTGGGTTCGACTCCCACTGTGGTCGAAGTTTAGTCTTTTTTGCTCTTCCTTCAAATTTCAGTAACTGCTCCAATCTCACCATCAAAAATAGTCTGGACTTCACATAGTTTTAACACACCAAGGTCCCGGTTGTTCGACTAAAAAAGAAAAAGAGATACCCTCGCTAATCTCATTAGACCAACAGTGATGATAAAACCGCATCCTCTTGGTACTGAACGTTTCATGCGAGATAATATATCTGACGGACATTTAATCCGGGCGGTAAAACTTTTAGCCAAACATCAACCAGATATATCTCCTTAATAATTTATACAATTCAATCCAAACATCGGATATGTCTCATATCCGTTCCAAGAACTGGCCCCAAACATAGCAAAAACTTGTTATCTGATTCAAGATGGAATAGAGGATTTCTAAACATTGCAGTCACTGCATGACTCCTGTAACAAAAAAAAAAATGCAGTACACTCCTCAAGTTGATAATATACAGTTATACACTCATAGCAGAAAGTTGAACTACAACTTGTGAAGATTCAGTACATACAAAACTAATTTCCTCAACCTCTGTGATTTTTGGTCACATTTCTACAAATGGGAAAAAAACCCAGCAAATAATACAGGCAGCAATCCTGGTATTGTACTATGAATTATCTTGTTGGGGAACTCCCTTTCTCCTCCTACCACTTTTCTTCACAGAAACCGCGGCATTTGCCCCTGCTTCAATTTTTTCCTCAACCCGATGATTCACAATAGGTTTCGAAGAATTTACGAGACTCCTCAATCTCAATATCTCACCTTTAGCAAATGCCAGTTCCTCTTCGAGTTTCTTCCCTCTCTTCTCCAGCACCTCCCTTTCCTTCCCAAGCTTCATCACAATGTTATGTGCATCATCCATGCTTTCTCTTTCTTCCTGAGAAAGCCGTTTCTGCTCAGAAAGGGAATTATAAATCACATCTTTCTCCTCTTCAAGGCTTGAAATCTGAGATTTCGCCGTCTCTAAATCTCTAGCAATTACCATCGCTTTCGAATTCATCTCGGCAAGCGACTTGGTAGCCTCTTCCAAATCTATGTCGAGAGACTTTCGAGATTCTTTGTGTTCTGAAATCTGTTTCTCCAAAGCTTGTAATTCTTCGGTCAAAGAGGTAACAACCTTCTCTTCTTCTTTCAAATCGTGGGCTGCACTTTCTGCTCTCTTGTACGCGTCCACTAATTCCTTCTTTAGGCTATTGCGATTTTCTACAGCAGCTGCCAAATCACGAGACACGATTTTCAGCTCATCTTTTGTTTTCTTCTGAGCCTCTTTTGCTGATGCAAGCCCACTAGATAACACTTCTGCACTGCGTTTTGCCTCAACAAGGTTCCGGTCAAAAGAATTCTTAGCTTCGGAAAACTCAGCCGTAACCCTGGAAATCTCGGACTCAAGGCTAGAGCACAGACTTCTTGAATGCTGTAATTGTTTTGCCAGATCAGAAACCTCGTTGCTTGACTTCCCAAGAGCTTCTTGTGTAATTTGGAGCTCACTTTTCAAATTCTTCACATTGTTCAATTCAAGATCGAGAGATTTCCTCATATCATCCCGTTCTTGGGTCAAATTGGCAACTAAGACTTGGTTTTCACTCACTTCCTTTGAAGCAACATCTATCTTGTCCTTAAGCTGGTGAATCTTGTAGTCTTTTTCTCCTAAAAGCTTGGCATCTGCAGCAGCTTTTTCTAAGGAAGATGACTTCAGATCAGTGTACTCCTTCTGAATAGCTTTGAATTTCCTGATAGAATCATCTCTCTCAACAGTCAAAGAACCCACTTGAGCATTCAAATCATTGACAGCCGTATTCTTCAATTCCAGCTCTTTTCCACTTTTCAGAATCTCTAGTTTTAATCTACTCATTTCTGTATTTGCTCCCACTAGTTCATTCTTGGTTTTCTCAAAGGTAGACTTCAATTTCTTAAGCTCTGATTCTTTTTCAGCAAGTGAGGAATTGAGTTTAGAAAGAGTTTCTTCTTTGTCCTTGATCTCCGAACTGAGCAACGTTATCTTTTCATGCAGTACTTCAATCGAGTTGAGCTTCTCCTTCATCTTCTCTTCTAGTTCCTTCTTGTCTTCCCCAGCCTTTGAGAGATTGCTTTGAAGATTCTCTATTTGGATTTTTAGATCCTCAACTAGTTTTTTCTCACTTTGTAGCTCCTTCCCAAGTCCTGTTATTGTACTGTTTGCCGATTTCAATTGGTTCATCAAAGACTGCTGCTCTTCATTTGCTTTTTTAAGTTGTTTGTTTCGTTCATCCTTCTCGTTTAGCAGATTCAGCTCAAAGCTCTTCTCCAGCGAAACAATCGCCACTTCTTTCTCATTCAGCTTTTTTGTCATCTGCGCAGCCAACCAGTAAACAAGATATGTGTATCACAATAATATTATAACTTTGGAATAGGAAAGGGTGCTAATATTGCAAAAGGGCGAAACCCATTTGAGATTAAAGAACCTGCAGGAGAATTTCCTCCATGAAACTTTCTGAGGTTTTCTCTCCTACAATAAGATTAAGCAAAAATGTGGGAGAAACGAGTGCCTAATGTGAAATTACAGGTTTCCTATATACTTTTAAGGGAGTAATTGGTATACAGGGAAATAGATTGCAACAGTTTTAGTCCCAGAAGAGTTCAACTTCGTAATATTCATATACTCGGAACAAGTTCAGAAAATTTCTATTTGCTAATCACCTATCAGGCAAAGCCTTATCAAGAAAGTCAAATCTCTTCTGGCTGAGGAAACAGATTAAGAGAACCAAATGGAGTATTGTTTACCGATTCTATCGTTGCTTCAGTAGCGATTTTTTCCTTCCTAGCCAATGCATAGAGTGCACCAAGCACGCCAGAACTGAATATTCCAAGTCCATTCAGAACAGAGAGAAAGGGATTCTGTGGTGTATCTCCTTGAACTGTTTGCTGTACCAAAAAATATTTTCTTGTTTAACTGAAACTGTGAAACAATCCATATAGAAGATTTCAACTGCAACTAATCGTGTGAAAACAGAAACAACAAATTCGTTCCAAACTCTTTCAGATCAAGTTTGGCAGCGATTCAGACCTCTGATTTTTGTTTCTGCTCTGCTGTCTGTATTTCAGGTCCTCCTGCAATGAAATTGATTAAGGCAAAGAAAATGAGATCATTGAGATGGCATAAGAATTTAACATACAACCTATTATTCTCAATTGGGTTATGAACGTTTTGATAAAAATTGCTATGAACAAAAGGTAGACAAATCTTGTTAGGTGATATGGTGAGAAGGAAAAGAAATAACTCATTCTGATAAGAATCACAAGCCTAAAGACTTAAACCATAGACCCAATAACAGTAGGGGGAATAAGGTGAACAAACGGTTTTGCTCTTGTTCCTACTCCATGAGAAAACCGTCAAAGTAAAAATATGTTTCCATCAATCTACTTAGGGAGACTTGAGCATTTACTAGGTCTTTGGGTAGAAGATTTGTCAGTTAAGCTGGATTCAATTACGAAAATTGACATTCTTTGATTCACGTGCCACTGCTCTCAAATCACATTTAACTATTTAAGGTATCAAATGAGTGGGGTGGACAGGAAAAGGGTCATTCAACTCTTGAAACACAGAAGAGTCAAAACAAAGTTTCCTCAGCTTAGTGAAAGTTGATAAATGTGATTCTACCAAAAGGAGAAAAAGAATAATGAAAAACGAGAGCATTTCCTTACTTGATGCATTCTAAGCCTCAATTCACTTTTGGAAGCTCTTTAATATATGACTGTATTGGGTAGCATCAAACCAATTCAATACAACATACTTCACATAATCCAATCCTCTTCTCATTCTACATGCATATCAGAAAGCATCTATCTCATCAATCACGCACTTACAATGACTGATCAGCCAATACTAGAGCAAATATTGAATTGGAGAATAACCACAGTAATGATATAATCCAAAAGGAACTAGCTCCTCTTCAGTCAGGCCAGTCCTTGGGCCATTTGTGAGGACTTCTCAAACCCACTTCAATTTTCAGAACTGTTCATCTTTTAGGACTCATCGAGTACATCATTCATGCCAAAAACCATATTGATTGGATATCATACCAATAAACAAATAATGGAAACACATTTATCTTGAGATAAGCGGGTTCGATCCAGAGTGCAGGATTGTTTTTGCATGGTTAGCTCTAAAAGATGAACAAGTTCCGATCATGTGGATTCGAGAAGGACCCACGAACGGCCCAACAACACGCCTTTTTCTTCCGATAGAAATAGAAATGCGTCTAACTATGCTACAAACCAAAATCTTTGTATCCACATTTATGTTGATTTCAATTAAATTTAGAACTACTAGCAAAGACATTCATTTAATGTTAACCGAACGGGTTTTGTCTTTTTCTAACCAGGTGTACGTGTACGTGCCAGCTTATGCGCTCCCAACGAATTTTGATAAAAGAACAAAAACTTATCCAATCATGGCCATCCCAACAACAGTAATCTTGAAGAAGAAGAAAGGTTCAATATTGTAAAAATAAAACCCATCTCATGAGATTCATCAATTTTAAACAAAAAGATAGTAGGAATTTAATTTCGCTGTAAATTCCAACCACCGAGTCTGGGAAAGAATCAAGAAAATACCCAAAAACCAACTGACCTTCAAGAGCTTTGGTAGCCTTCAATTGAAGAAATGGAACAACTGAAAAACCCAGAAAGAGGATAGCTCTCCTCTTCGAGAAAACGCTGTCGGTTGGGCTGTCACGATGCATAAAAACCTTGGCTGTTCTGTTCTTTCTTCCATTTCTTGGGAAAGAGTAGGGGAGAAGAGATTGCGAAGAGTTTAATAAAGGGGAAGACGATGGGGAGGGAGAGTGCGAAAACCAAGAACTGCCCATTTCAAAGATCATTGCTTTTCTAGATTTTTGAGTGATTCTCAAGCACCCACTCTGGTCTCTCGCTCTCCCCTGTTTTTTTGCTTTTTTGGGCCTCCATGGCTGTGACTTGAATAGACCTATATACCCTCTTTTCGATGATGCAATAACCCTTCAGAAGAAAAATCCTAAGAAAACTTCACTTTGACCCCCTGTCCTTTGAGCTATGTTCGTATTAACCCTCGGACGTTCAATTGTGTCACCACATAACTTCCTTTTTTGAATTAGTAAAAGGCACAGTTAAGCTCCTCGTGGTTTTTATGACGTTATGCATAACTACCGTGGAAGTTTGGTTCTTTCTTTTCTTGTAAAAAGGAGTAAACCGTGAAAATGCTTTGTTGTAACAAGGATATCCTACCGACTGCGTAGAGCTTTTCATGTTTTCTTGAGCTTCTTGGTTTTTCATATCACATTAGAAGTTTGCATAGGTAAATCTAGATTTTTGAGTGAGCTTCCGTAAGCATTTATAATGAGTAATTTATATATACAACTGATTTTAAACTTAACGTACAACATGTTTGATGGTACGTCCAATGTTTCGAGTTTAATCGATTGCCCTTTCTCAACCAACTTATATTAACTCCTTCTACTACTGTCTTAGTTCTTTGTATTCTTGAATACTGAGGGCTCCTTCTTTGTACTTTAAAAGACAAGGGACCTTTGGTTAGCATTATTCATGGCAATCCTGTAATTTGTCTTGAATTGGAGGCATTCTCATAAAACGTTATCCACGTAAGCTGGAACATGGCCTCTAATTACATTGCAGCTCCACCAATAGGAGCATGCCAGGTCAGGGAAAAAATTTACTTTGTTATCCTAGGATCATTGATCCATCCATGGCATGAGATGGAGAGAGAAGCATCGCAGAAACCAAGATAAGTGATGTGTTTTCGTTTCTAAAATTATAATTGGACTTTATACTATTATTTAAGATAATTAAATTGTTAATCAGGTTACTGTTTTCAAAAATAATTTTTATAACTTGTTTATCAGGTTACTACTTTCGAATATAAATTTTAATTGAGTCGATCTTGAATAATATAGATTCCAATTAAAGTTTTCGAACTAAATTCCTCACAAATTTTGCCCTTTGTTGTTGTAGTTAAGTCATTGCGACCTTAATTTAGAGAACTGATTATTGTGTTGTCCAATTTGAATATTTCTCAAATTCACGCTATGTATCTAAATTACCTATTCACAAATTCACGATATGTATCCAACTTCACGCTATGTATCTAAATTACCTGTTCATTTTGAGATGTTGAACTTAAAATGTAAACAATTTTGATCAAAAGTCAAAAAAAAAGTTACTAAAGATAAATAAGTTTGAAAAATGTATCTTGAGCGTCTTCAGAATTGTCTTATCTAAACTTTTTCCACCTTCGATTTCTATTAGAATACTTTCTCGATTGCTCTCATTGTAGTATTGTACAAATTGATTAATCCAAAGAATTTAACCAAATGCTACAAAAATAAATTACACTAAACAATAATTAATTTATTTCAAACTTATTCTACTCACTCATGAAATAAGTCTCGTATTCTATGAATGTCGCGTTTAAATAAATAGAATAAGCCAAATAAATAAAAATGGGCTACTAGCTAAGCTTTTCTCCCATGAAGTGACCAAAGGCATTCCCACCAACTAGGAAATGTTAAATTATGTCTATCGGTTCCGATCAGGGTCGTCATACTGCAATCTAACTTCATACTAGTAATACACTATTTAACTTACTAATCCTACAGGCAAAAAAGAAAAAAGAAAAAAAAAGAAAAAAAGAGGAAGGGGTAAAACCGTAAATAACTCACCCTCCCCAAGTTTTAATGTTTTTTGGGACACACCACTACCAGCTACATCCAGACCCAAGAACAGGTGGGACCCGAAAACCGGCGGACGTTAGCATGGCTCAGCTACTTTTCCAATCCATCCACTAGATGCGTACCGTCCAGGTTGCACTTCCTCTTTACCTTCTCCCGAAAGCCAAAAACCCCCGAAAAAGGGTCAAACTTGCCTCTGAAATTAGGGTTTCACATGTGGAAATCCGACCCAATCTCCTCTCTCACTCGTCTTCAATTTAGCATAAAAATCGTTACTTTTAGGCTTTCCAGAAATATGATCTGGGGTTTTGACTGCCTCTTCGGTGTTGGGTACACTCAAAGTTCGAGACTTTTTGTTATTTGAGGTAAGAATTACGGGTTTTATATGTCTGGGTATTTCGTTCTACAGAAAAAAGGTGAAGTTGCTCATTTGTTTCTTCTTGAGTACTGAATTCTTGGATTTTCTTGGTGTTACTGATGATTCTATAAGTTGGAGTTATTGGTGATTTGGAGCCACGTTGGTTTTTACTGTACCGATTTTATTTGCTTGTAGCTTGTGATAAGGGTGTTGTTTTTCTCAGAATTTGAAGTAGAAAATTTGGGTATTTTGGGTTCGAACTTGGGTTTTTTTTGGGATTTAGTTTTTTCTTCTTTAGAGTGAAGGTTAATGGGCAGTTCTTTTTCTGCGACCTAGTTGCTAGTAGAAAGGTGAAAATTGGTGATTTTGCACTGAATGTTGGTATTTGGGATTTGAAACTTTGGGCTATTTATGCTTCAGTATTTGGTACATTGAAGAGATTTGTGGTTTGTGATAGAGACTTGGGTTGCGTGTGTTTCTTGTCTTTGGAGTTTGTTGACCCTGAATTGTGCTTAAATGGACGACTCTGATGATGATATGAGTTATCGGAGCCTTTATAGGTCGCCTCAAAGGCCCAAGCTTCCCGTTCGGGATCTATCTTATCCCGAACAAGTCGGTGATCAATATTTATATGGTGATGATGATGACTATGCTGATGAAGAAGATGTTGATGAAGAGGGAGATGATAATAATGAGGCTAATGATAGTAGACAAATGGCCAAATTTGGAAATGATGATGATGAGGGTAATGATGACAACGAGGATGAGGGTTATAATGAGAATGACGACGAGGATGAAAACGAACAAAATGGTGAAAGTGAAGGAATAAAAGACGTTGATTTAGGAAGGCACCGAAAAAAGCGGAAGTTAAAGAGTTTGTTATCAAGTTACGAATTCGCTCCTCGAGTGGCTGCACCTCCAGTAGTAGATCCATCCACCTCAAAGCCTTCAGTTGGTGGGCGGAATTCACTCTCTGATTGGACTGAAGATGAGACGTTTGTTTTGTTAGACGCTTGGGGCGAAAGGTTTCTTAAACACGGGGGAAAGAGTCTCCGGTCTGAAGAGTGGCAAGAGGTTGCTGAAAAAGTAAACCAAAACTCAAAAATAGTGAGGACAGACACTCAGTGTAGAAACCGTTTGGATACGTTGAAGAAAAAATACAAGAAGGAGAAGGCTAAGTTGGGTGAGAGCAAAGGCGTGACCGGAAGATGGGTTTACTTCAGTAAAATGGATTTGTTAATGTCGTCAAAACAAACAGGACTCTCGTGTGGGGTGGACTCAGGGGAGTATGTTTTCACAAACCCTAACGTCTCTTTGAATCGTGCGAGTGGATTGGATGAAATGAGGGATAGCCCAGTAAATTCAGAATCTGGGGATGATTCGGATGGACTTCCGCCCAAGAGGGTTAAAATGGGAAGGGAGAGATCTGATGGGGCTTCCTTCAGATTGCTTGCGGATTCTATTCACAAGTTCAGCGACATATACGAGAAGATTGAAAATAGGAAAAGACAGCAGATGGTTGAACTGGAAAAGATGAGGATGGATTTCCAAAGAGATTTGGAAGTGCAGAAAAGGAAGATTCTAGAGAGAGCCCATGCCGAGATTGCGAAAATAAGACAAGGTGACGACGACGAGGAGAACGATCTGTCCGCCGAGACTATCAGCGATTGATATGTATCAGAGCCTTGTATTATTCCGCAGTGCGGGATGGTACACCATATTCCTTTTTGGTTCTAAAATTACTAGGTAATAAAATCTCCAGGATGAATGTATCTGGATATATTAGGTAGGTCAATTAGCATTCCTTTAATAGTGGCACTGCTACTTTGTTGGTTGTAGTTTTTTTGTTTTATGAGACATAATGAGGTACTCTTCGGTTTCCATATGCGCCTTGTCCATCGTCCAATCAGGATTGTGTTTTGTTTTTATCTTCCTTTCGATGTTTCACCCAAACTATGCTCGCTTGCCTCTCGACTGATTACTCTTCTTGGTGCATTGAGAGTGGGCATACCTGATATCTCGTATCGAAATCATCAATTGCTATTTGCTCCTTTGCTTGCCTTCTTTTTCTTGACCGAATACTCTTTTGCTGCACTGAGAATGTGCACGCCTGATATCTGAAGTGGAAATCATCAATTGCTCATTTGCTTGCTGTCCGACTCCACAGGTCTGTTGACCACCGAGAGTAACCTTGTTTCACTAGTTTGGATGAGTGTTCATTCATCTCTTGTTTTCTTTCTTGACGAGTACTCTTTGCTGCATTGAAAATGTGTTTGCCTCATAAAGTGGAAGATCTCGCGGAAGTGATCGAATGCTTATGTAGTGCATTGATCTTCATCTTTCATCATCATCGACTACAGTTCATGCACAAAATCGTTTATTTTCTTGTGGTGAGTTGGTCATGTGATATCCTGATCGTACAACACGGGACATCCACTGCATGTCTTAGACTGAGAATAAAGCAGAAAGAGGCAGATGTTTGCTATGGTAGTTTACTTTAAAGATTTTGTTGTTACTGGCTTTCTTCCCTTCTGCAATTGTAATGTCTGATTTTGGGCCTTTTTCTGGTGTGTATTTCGTTAAAGTGCATTTGGCTTCAAGGAGCAGTCCGGCAGTCCCTAGGGTTTTTTTGAGGACCTTCGCCAAATATTCACTAACATTCCAGTCAATCCACAGAGAGAGAGAGAGAGAGTACATTGCAAGTACAAAAAAACCTACACAATATGTGATGGGGAAACAATGATTGTTAGTGCAAGTAACCTCCGGTGACATCATTCCTTCCAAGAAATAACAAAATGCGTCTGATAAAAATTGGAGCGATACAGAGATGAGGGCATTGTTTCCATTAGTTTATATCCCCACCCAAGCTTAAACAAAGTAGCGCAAACAATACACCAATTTCCCTTGCCAATAAAACTTTGCTCAGGAAGTTAGTATTACCCTTTTTTCACGTATATTCCACAACTCCTGTCGATGACCACATTACAATATGTTGGGAGTAGCCATAAGAAAGCCTGTTTTTTTTTTTTTATCGAATACCCATCTCCCATGAACTGGGAGACGAATTTGGTGCCTCATTTTTAAATCCTTCAGGAGTTCTAGCACTTTTTCTTTTGTTCATCAGCGAGTTCTAGCACTTGGATGGATAGGCTGACCCGTGAAATTCTTCGTAATTCCTGCACCTCGGCAATTCAATATCTACGAGCCTTTGAACAATCCTCATTAGAATAAACTCTGATACTTGGAAGGCCTTTCACCATGGCTAGCGGAGAATTAAGAGCTCCATGTTCTTCAGAGTGAATTCTGGTGCAATCTTTCACCATTACTTCCATCCCGCTTCGCCTGCAACTTCACCCTTCACATAGTTATGCACTCTCGTGCGAGCAGCCAACATCATCTTTGTCAGTCAAAACAACCAAGGCTGGCCCGAAATATATGGCACTCTCTTGAACATTTCTCTATTCAAGGTGAAGTTTTATGCAGTAGATCTCCTCTGGGCTTTCAAGGGGACAACATTCTCTTTTGGAGCGAAGGAAATGGAACCTTATTTCTACCTGAGAAAATCAAGAAAAAAGAATCTGTTACCATGAAAGTATTTTGACAACATGAACACAATCAGCCTTATATAACATTCATTCAGGAATTATCTTGCAAAGATAACAAGTTCACACACTCTCTCTTCTTCACAGTTAGTCAACTTATCATTGAAGTCAAAAGTATGGAAAGGTTCTTTCATTTTACATGCAACCAAGGGGCATCCACATTTTTTGTGCATATTGTACGAACTTACGGAACACCATCCATATCAAGGTAGATGGAAACTCATACTTGTGACATTAGTTTACGTGATCAAGATGTTCCGGCCAAGACATTTAAATATTTTTAAAACCGTAGCCACTCTTTATTTTATTCGAAGCAGCCATGATGTGGCTAAACCTTAAATCTCATATATGGAAATATAATGACTCGATGGATAGTCCTAAAAAATAAGCATAAACCTTCAAAGCTACAATAGGGAAATACTAGGAAACAAGTGTTGGAATACTAGTATACTCATATACTAGTATATTGTGTTTAGTCCCACATTGCTTATTTACATTATGTAATGAACTATCTCCTTATATAAATAAATGATTATGTGTGAAGGTAAAATAAATCTTACACACTTTTTCCTCTCCAAACATCATGGTATCAGAGCGGGTTCTCAATCCCAATCTTAAACCACCTTTGAAACCCTAAACCTACTATAGCAGCCACCTAGAAACCCTAAACCTACTATAGCAGCCACCTTTGAAACCCTAAACCTACTATAGCAGCCACCATCGGCCAACTACGACAGCCACCCACTACCCACCAGCCACCATCAGCCCTCCGCTATCATCTTGACGCAAAAAAAAAAAAAAAAAAAAAAAAAGACACTGTTCATCGCAGCACTGTTCACGTCACTGTTCATCGTACTGTTCACGCTACTGTTCATCGGCACTGTTCACGTGCACTGTTCATCGGCACTGTTCACGCGCGCTGTTCATCGGATACTGTTCACGCAACACTGTTCATCGGATACTGTTCATTGCGGCATCTGTTAGGCTCTCCCCAGCCCCCGTCGGCCCCTGCCCATCCCTCGGCAACCTCTCTTTTGTCGTCACCGACCTCCGGCGCCTCTTCTAATTGCTGATCTCTATTTCTTGATGCTTCTGTCGCTTGCTTCTGACACTTTGGTATGAGTTTGCCGTTGGTATTTTGTTCTGTTCTTATTTGTGGGCTTATTCGGCTGCCCTACTTTATGTCTGGCTATTTTGGACTTCTCGTTTCTTCTTGGTCTTGTTATTTTACTGCTCTTGTTTGCTGGTGATCGCGGTTTGTTGATGATTGTGGCTGCCTCTGTGTTATTGGCATAGTTTCTGGTTGGTATATTTGCAATGAGCTCTGGCACTGCCTCTGTTTCTAGTTCTAGTACTGTGACTTCCGCTGTTAGTCGTTCTTCCCGGTCTCGTGACAGGTTGTCCATTACCTCTACCTTATTGAATGGTCGAAATTATGCTGTTTGGGCTAAGGCTGTTGAAGTCTATTATGTCGGGGAGTCCGACTATCATTATCTTACTGATGATCCTCCCGCGGCGACTGCCGCATCATATGGTGCTTGGGTTCCTGCAGATGCTAAGATTCGTGTTGAGCTTTGGAATAGTATGGAGGAAAATATTAAGAATACTCTGGTTTTCTTATCTACTGCGAAAAAAGTATGGATGAAGGTTAAGGAGATGTTTTCTGGGGCTGATAATCTCCGCCAGACTTATGCTCTTCATCAACAGTTCTTTTCTCTTGACCTTGGCAACTTATCCTTGGAAGAGTATTATGCCAAGTTCTGTGGTGTGTGTGAGGAGCTCAACACTTGTGAGCCTATTTCTTCAGACATTCAGGTTATGGAGCGTCAGCGTGAGCGCTTGCAGGTAGCTCGTTTTCTGTTTGGTTTACCTTCGCCAGCATATGATTCTATCCGGTCCAATCTTTTGGGTGGTAGAGATTTACCTTCTCTCAGTGAGGTGTTCAGTCGTGTCCGTCAGGCCTCTGTTCCTGACTCCAGTGTTGATTTGACCCCTGCTGCCCGCTCAGCTTTGGTTACCACGATTCCTCGTGGTGGTACTTCTTCTCGTGGTTTTGACCGTGGGGGAGGCAGTCGTGGTCCTACTGGCCGTGGATATGGTCGTGATTCTGGTAGTGGTGGTCGTGGTCGTGATTTTAGTCGTGGTCGTGGTCGTGGGTCTCGTTCCTGCACCTATTGCCATGGTACTAATCATACAGTTGATTTTTGTTGGATTCTTCATGGCCGCCCATCTGCTCATCAGGTTACTGTTTCTGAGGATGATGGCTCTGTTTCTGTGCCTAGCTCCATTCCACGAGTTGTTACTATTCCAGAGGATGAGTATCATCGCCTGATTTCCCAGCCGTCCCCTTATGTGCCCTCCTCTTCCACTGCTACGTTCGCTCAGAAAGGCTCCACCTTTGCTGGCCTAGCCTCTAATACTCCGTGGGTTATTGATTCTGGAGCTACCGATCATATGACAGGTCACTCCATCCACCTCTCTGGTTCTCGTCCTCTTGTGAAGTCTTCTAGTGTTGCCTTGGCTGACGGTTCCTCTTCTGACATTGCTGGTTTGGGTTCTGTTATCTTACATTCTTCTCTTACATTAGACTCTGTTTTACATGTTCCTCGTTTTCCCCATAGTCTTATGTCTGTTAGTAAACTTACCCAATCCTTAAATTGTTCGGTTACCTTTTTTCCTGGTTATTGTGTATTTCAGGATCTCCAGACGGGGAAGAAGATTGGTGGCGGTGTTGAGCGTGGTGGTCTATACTATTTTGACACTGGCGAACGCGAACCTCCTGCCTCTGTTGCTTTTCAGGCTTCCGTATCTCCTTATGAACATCATTGCCGTCTTGGTCATCCCTCCCTTCAGACTCTCAAGCAGTTAGTTCCGTCGTGTCGTGGTCTTCAGTCTTTGCCATGTGAAGTCTGTGAGTTCAGTAAACACCGTCGTGTTTCTTTTCCGCCTAGAGTAGAGAGTCGAGTGTCTCGTCCTTTTCATTTAGTTCACTCCGATATTTGGGGTCCAGTGCGTGTTTCATCACGTGGTGGTTTTCAGTATTTTGTTATTTTTGTGGATGACTATTCTAGGCTTACTTATGTTTATCTCATGAAAAATCGGTCAGACTTGTACTCAATTTTCAAATCTTTTTATATGGAAATAAAGACTCAATTTGATGTTTCTCTTCGTATCTTTCGTTCGGATAATGCTGGTGAATATTTCTATAATGTTTTGTCTGCCTTTTTTGATGAGCATGGTATTCTTCATCAATCTTCGTGTTCTCGCACTCCCCAACAGAATGGGGTTGCCGAACGCAAGATACGACATTTGACAGAGGTTGCCCGAGCTCTTTTAATCCAGCGAACGGTTCCCAAGTCCTTTTGGGGCGACGCCGTCCTTACTGCCGGCTACCTTGTGAATCGCATGCCCTCCCGCGTTCTTGGGGGCCAGATTCCCTATAGTATTTTGCACCCTAATTGTTCTTTATATTCTTTACCTCTTAAAATTTTTGGGTGCACGTGTTATGTTCATGCCCTGGATCCCGGCCGCGATAAACTTGATCCTCGCTCTATTAAGTGTGTATTCCTTGGGTACTCTAGGACTCAAAAAGGTTATAAGTGTTATTCTCCCACTTTGCATCGCGAGTTTGTTTGTGCTGATGTTACGTTTCATGAGTTGATACCCTATTTTCCGTCTTTGCCTCATGCGGATCCGTCTGAGTATATGCATATTTTGGTTCCTTCCGGGCAACCTCAAAAGCAGCACCCCCCGATGCAGGTATATGTTCGCCGTGCCAAAGCTGCACCACCACCCCCTCCGCCTACCGCTGAGTCTTCTCCTCCGTTGCGAGATCCGCCTCCACCTCCTTTGGCCCCTATTGCTCCACCTTCTCCTCCCATTGCTCTTCGTAAAGGTATTCGCACTTGTACTATCTCTCATCCTATTGCTAAATTTGTATCTTATGATCATCTGTCCCCCACCCTTCGTGCTTTTACTGCCTCTGTTTCCTCTGTCTTTGTTCCTAAAACTGTTCAGGAGGCTTTGTCTATTTCTGAGTGGCGGACAGCTATGGAGGAAGAGATCTCTGCACTCCATGATAATGGGACTTGGGAGTTGGTTCCTCTACCCTTTGGCAAATCCACTGTGGGGTGCCGCTGGGTATTCACTGTGAAATATTATCCTGATGGGTCTGTTGAGCGTTACAAAGCTCGCCTTGTTGCTAAAGGCTACACCCAGACTTATGGTGTTGACTATGCTGAAACCTTTTCCCCGGTTGCAAAGCTTGGTTCTGTCCGTCTCCTTATTTCTCTTGCAGCCAACCTTGGCTGGCCCTTATTTCAATTGGATGTCAAGAATGCTTTTTTACATGGCGATCTTCTTGAGGAGGTTTATATGGAGCAACCACCTGGGTTTGTTGCTCAGGGGGAGCGTTCTCAGGTATGTCGTCTTCGTAAAGCTCTTTACGGGCTTAAACAGTCTCCCAGGGCCTGGTTTGGAAAGTTCAGTGATGCAGTTTTGAAATTTGGTATGCATCGATGTCAGTCTGATCATTCTGTTTTCTCTCTCACATCTCCTCGAGGCAAAGTGTTATTGATTGTGTATGTCGATGATATTATTATTACGGGTGATGACCAGAGAGGTATTGATGCGTTGAAGGTCTTTCTGCAGAGTCAATTTCATACTAAAGACTTGGGTAGATTGCGATACTTTTTAGGTATCGAGGTGGCACGATCTAAAGATGGTATTAGTTTATCACAAAGGAAATATGTGCTGGATATCTTAGGTGAGACTGGTTTGTTGGGGACGAAACCTGTCGATACCCCTATGGATCCTAATGTCAAACTATGCATTGATCAGGGGGAGGCAATGTCTAGTCCTGATCAATATCGCCGTTTGGTTGGTAAACTGAATTATCTCACTATTACACGTCCTGATATTTCATTTGCAGTGAGTATCGTGAGTCAGTTTATGTCTGCTCCTCATGTGCCACATTGGGAGGCTGTTCTTAGAATTGTCAAGTATCTCAAGTCTCATCCTGGACGTGGTCTATTTTATAGAGCTAATGGTCATTTGCGTATTGAGGCCTTCACTGATTCTGATTGGGCAGGAGGCCCGTCTGACAGGAGGTCAACCACTGGATATTGTGTTTTTCTTGGTGGCAATCTTGTTAATTGGAAGAGTAAGAAACAGACCGTGGTTGCACGGTCTAGTGCAGAGGCAGAATATAGAGCCATGGCTCACACCACATGTGAGATTGTGTGGGTGCGATCTTTTCTTGAGGAGATAGGATTCCATGTGCAATTGCCTATGAATTTGTATTGTGATAACCAAGCAGCAATTCACATTGCATCCAACCCTGTATTTCATGAGCGGACTAAGCATATCGAAGTTGATTGTCATCTGGTGCGAGAGAAGTTGACTGGTGGTGTTATAGCAACTCCTTTCGTGTCTACAAGTGCTCAATTGGCCGACATATTCACCAAGTCATTGTTTAAACCCCGGTTGGAGATGTTATGTGACAAGCTGGGTTTGTGTGATATCTATTTCCCAGCTTGAGGGGGAGTGTTGGAATACTAGTATACTCATATACTAGTATATTGTGTTTAGTCCCACATTGCTTATTTACATTATGTAATGAACTATCTCCTTATATAAATAAATGATTATGTGTGAAGGTAAAATAAATCTTACACACTTTTTCCTCTCCAAACATCAACAAGGAACAAAGTGACACATTTTGTTCCACATAGCATTAGGATACGGATTAACACCCTTCTATACAAGGCACACCGGTAACTTCACTATGATACTTTTCACAAGGGACATGGTATATTCTTCCAGTGCAAATGAAACGCACCTTAAAGAATAAAACAACACAACTAATAGAGATTAAATATGTTACCGTTTTTCTTTCATGGAGTTGTATGTGCACGAACTTCATCAATCTTTCCTACAGCCTCAAGTATTGACGAGTACGTAACCCGATCATATTCAAAACCATTTAAGTGCATCTCTTTCATCAGCTTTGCAGCCTCCTCAAACATGCCAGCACGACTAAGACAGCCAAGGACAGTGTTGTAAGAGACGGCATCCAGCTTCATCTTTGAATTCTTCATCTTCGTTAACATCTCCATTGCTCGTTGTGGGCCACCAGTCCTAGCGAAGCCATTAAGAATGATATTATGCGAATTCAAGTCTGGAACACAACCATTCCCTTCCATTGTTCGAAGCAATGAATGAGCTTCATCTATCATTCCACCCCTTACCATCCCTGACATGAGTGCATTATATGTATATACATCAGGACTGCACCCAAGACCCTTCATCTCATTAAAAAGATCTACAGCATCTGTGAGACGCCCACACTTTCCAAAATGCTTGATCATCACTGCATATACCCTAGCACTTGAAGATCCACAATTCTCCTTGAGTTCTTGAAATAGCTCATTTGCAGCTTCGTACCTTTTTGCTTTTCCCAGAGTGTTTATAAGGCTACAATATGCAGCTGGACAGGGAGGAAAACCCTTTTCGTCCATCTCCTCAAGCAATAACAAAGCTTTCTCTACCCTATTAGTCTTGCAAAAGCCATCGATAAGAATTGAGTAAGTAAAAGAGCTAGGAATTACACCGTTTGACTTCATTCTCTCAAACAATGAAACCGCCTCAGATGTAGGAGCTTTGCATTCAAATAAAGCTTTAATAACAGAATTATATGTCACCACATTCGGTGTACAGTGCAGTGATTCCATATCTTCAAATAGCTTGATCGCATCAGCCAAACGGCCCGCTCTGCCTAAGAGGTTAATTACATTGTTTATGAGCACGACATCTGGCTGACAATCCTCTTTGAGCATGTTCATGAAGATACTGTATGCATCTTCAACCCTCTGAGCTTTCCCAAGTCCTTTTATGATTTCCGTATAAGTATAAACAGTTGGAGAGCAACCCTTTTCTTTCATTTCCTGGACCAATCCTAAAGCGTTTTCAACCCTACCCAACTTGAAGTATATCCCCATTAAAGTAGTATAAACTCTTGCCGTAGGATGTAATCCATTTTCTCTCATTTCATCAAACAGCCTTATAGCAGAATCCTCGCGACCCAATTTCCCAAGGGTCGATATAAGTGCACTGTATGTAACTGTGTCAGGGAAACAGTTACCTTCATTGCACATCTCATTGTAAAGCTCATAGACTTTCTCATGGTGGCCTTCCTGCATTAGCATCAATATTATGGAGTTGTAAGTGCTTGCAGTTGGTTTGCATTTGCGAGCTTTTATCTGGTAAAAGATGGAGAGTGCCTTGTTCACCATCTTAGCCTTGCCCATAATTTTCACAATTTCAGATAGATCAACTGGACTTATGAGGCATGTACCCCGGACCATTTCTTGGATTGCTTTCCACATTTCTCCAACTTGTCCAGCTTCATCCAAACAGCGAATTAGAGCCATGTAGGTAGTAGAGTCATGCTCAAAGTTCCTTCTCTTCCCAGCCCACCTGAAAAACTGGATCTTAACATTGGTCTCAACATCTATTTTCAAAACCTCACGAACTAATCGATGATCCACCTTCAACATGAGCACCTCCAAAGCCTTTTCTGCGTCAGACCCCCACTTAAATATCTTCAAAATTCTTATGAATCTCTCATCCAGTGTCCTCACAGATCGGTTTTTTCGTGACACTGAACGATTTGTGGGCAAGTTTGGTGTTTCACCCTTTGGAGTTGACAGCCGAAACATTTGGACAATTTCACTTTCTGCCAGATTAAGATTCATTCAATTTCCAATATTTTTTTCCATTAATGCAAACTGGAGCCAAATTAACTAACAATATGGTAGGGAAAAAATCTGTAGGGTGCCTGTTTGGAAATGCAGCATTTGTTCCAACTTCCAAACAGAACAGCTTAGGAAGAAACAAAGTCAGAGACATATACAGACAGCCATATGCATACACACAAATGTTGGAAGTGGTGCAGCTACAGGGACTGTAACAGAATGAATACACCAAACATGGTCATCCAAATGTATAAGCACTGAGATTAAAATACCAGATGATGAAACTCTTACCTGTCTGCTTAATTCTGTTGCATAGATGAGGCAACGTTGATATTACTCGCCTTGAACCAATTTGTCCTTCAACCATTTTCCTGAAGCCCCTAAAGTACATTTCAATGCAGCTAGAAGTATGTTAAGTAATGTTCAAGGTATGGCATGGATGGTTGGGCACAGTTCATAGCACAGTGCACCAATGCTTGAAAGTAATGTGCGTCATTTTACCTGTCAACATAATGTGAAGTCATGTTAACGAACTGACAAGATGGAAGCTGGATAAAGTCCAAACAATATATAGGGAGAGAAGAATTTCTCGCAGAAAGAAAACCAAACATTAACCACAGAAAAAAACATAATCCCATTTTTGAAGAGCATTTATCAGTCAGGTTATGAAGAGTAAGTAAAAAACTCAGTATCAGCTGAACTTTCTTTATTGCAAGATTCGCAACTTAACTTTTTGCTCAAACTCGCAATATTAAGCTTAGAAACAAAACGCAAACAGTTATGTAAGACAATTTGTAGGCTCAAAGTTGTAGCAGAGTACTTGCTTCCGGTTCAACAAGCAAGAAACTGTCACCATTATAACCATGCCATGTGAAATCAAAACAAACCAAACCAAACATGCCAATCAATTCGGGTCGGCAACATGAATCCATTTTCTCCATCGAGCTCAGTTGAGGCCAATCCATTTGGGTCCGTTCAAACTACCCCCTCTAAGGTCTATATTGGAAATTGGTCTAACCCTCTTTGCCCCTCCCCTTAGTGCTACCCTTGATTACAATACCTCATTTCTTGGTCTTTACTGGGATGCATATCCCATACAATTTGAACTTGATCAAAGTATAGCAACTTTGGCTGTGATACACACACAACTTCTATTTTTACATTTTTACAGGTAAAAATAAAATTTACAGAACTACACATAAAACCGTGGGGTTTTGCTATGGGCAAGTTATACTGCATGCCTTGACTAAATTGGTGCGGCAAAGGTTGAATGTCCAAGTGCTTGGTTTCAATGGGGTAACTGAAATGTGTTACCAATTGACAAATACCTCTATGAAGAAACAGATTAGAATATTAACCCAATCACAGGACTATGTTGCAGAACAACAGAATTTTGTCAGTCGCCTCTTGCGAATTTAGCAGATCCATAACCCAAGGGTTGGCTTGGCGGACAAGGTCTCGGACATAGAGTTTGCTCCTCGCTAGGTCTCATGTTTGAGACCTCTCAAGTGTTACCCACTCTCATGCAGTCACTCCATATGGGCTTTTCCCCAGTTTTAGTCGGGCCCGCTAGAGGACGGTGAGAGTGACCCCACGATTAGTCCAGTTGCGCCGTAACTGAGCAGATTCCAAAACAACATTTATTTAGCTATTGTTAGGTGCACTACCAAATCCAAGAACACAATTCAGCGAGGCATTTCATCGAAACAAAGAAGCGTATCACTCATCTGTTAAAAATGCTTCAAACAAGGGACAAAATTTCACAAAAACAAATACCCAGAAGAGAATTTTGGGCAATGAAATAGAGGCACAGTCGTGATACAGACCAAAATGATAAAATAAAATAAAAGAAAAGAAAGGGTATTTAAGAAGATCATACAACAGATGTGGGAGAAATCAGGCTTTATCAAACCCCCGTCACTGCACAGCCGAGAGGTCCATCGGGAGGGAAACGCCGGTCACAAATTACACGTTGTAAGTTGTGTTCATCTGGGAGAGAGGGAGAGAGAGAGCCGGGGGGGGGGGGGGGGGGGGGGGGGTGTGGGGGGCGCTTGCTTTGAGTTCACAAGTTGGAATTCGTTTCTCCTTTTTATTGGAAGGTCCTTCGTTCAAACCCTGTGTCAAGCAAGGGAGGCTTTAGGCTAGGGAAACAACTCCAAAGCACTCGTCTAGGACCATTCAAGCATGGGCCCACGTATGTGAGAATTTGTGTTGAGAAATTTTATAGTATATACTATCTCATTCTATTCCGCTATATTATCCACTGCATTTTTTGTAGGACTTACTTCGAATCGCGCAAAATACAAATGATACCCATACATTTTAAAATATTATTTTATGAAGTCTTATAAAAAAATCAGCTCTACGAATCTAGAAAAAATACTTACCTATATCCGCCAGAATTGATTTTTTACCAAGCCTTATAAAATATTATTTTAAAATTTATGAATATTTTTTTATATTTTTGTGGGACTCCAAATAGACCTCACAAAAAATGTAGTGAGGTAGTGTATGTAGTATTTCTCTAGACTTTTATTGTGCATACAATTGTTGTTCATAATTGTGTTTTAGTTTTTGCAAATCATCTCATAACGACAAATGATTAATTCTAAAAGCAAGCCCAAACAAAAAAAATCGCTAGACATCAATAAAACATATTGTCGTTTCTAAAAACTAATTTTTGTCCAAGCACACACAATAACAGAAGAAATTATTTTTGCTGTATATGGAAACTAGTCCTATAAAGGAAAAATACGAGAATTGAAAAGAAAAAAGAAAAACTCTAATAAAATTTGAGTAACAGCTTCTTAAAATTTTCTCTACAATTTCTCTTACTCGACTTTAATTTTTATGAATAGGAAGCGGTAATTTTCATTAATAAATGAGACCATTACAGGAGATCACATAAAGAGTTACAATTAAGCAATCAAACCCCCATAAAACAAGAGACCAAATTAGAAAATGGTCTTACATACATGTCATTCCTAAGCAAGGTATAGGACGGACTTGCATGCCTTTCTCCTATGCACAAACATGATCTCGCGGCAAGGGTGGACTCCGAAAGCTCGGCCATGGGTTCCGATCGACAGCTCACGGTAGGTCCGTGTTCCACCCGGTTTAAAAGCCTCAAGATGCACAAGCAAACCGATCCCCACCTCTTCTCAAATTTGTGTGATTCAAAAACCCCCACAAGCAAGAGTTCCAAAAAACTGAATTATTACACATTGAACTGGGTCAAGAGTCTAGAGCCAGCACCATTGTCAACTCAACAGATGGTCTCTGATAAACACGCCCATCCCCATCTCCTTTTTTGTTACACAGACATGTTTGGTTGATCAGACATTGGATTAGATTAGATTAGATTATCCTCCACATCTTATAAAACTTCGTTTCTGTCGATTGATTTCAGGGGAAAGGAATTCAATCAATGGTGAAAAGGATTACTGGTTCATCAGACAACCGAAAACCGGACACATGCGATGCAGAATAGTGAGAAGTTCGGTAAATAAATCTGTACATCAGAGCAAATGATTGGCTCTAAGGGGGCTTTGTCCCACCCCACTTGATTATCCGAACACTCGTACATTGATGACCTGTTATCCATGCATTTTGGTCTGAAGACGTGCCTTCATATCAGACGAGCAAGTAGAAACCAGCATGAACATCGCACACGCTCAGGAAACGAGAGGAATTTATAGCCTTATAACCCAAAACTGGAGAGAACCACTACACATTCGGGTAAATACCCAGAAGGGAAAAAGTTGACCCAATCTAATAACAAATCTGTTGCCTCCGCATTTCATACAAGTTCCCCAGACTTAAGTAGGATGCGTACAAAAAAAATGGCCACAGATACACTGATAACCCAGAGCAGCTCACCTCGAAAAGTACTTGTATACACATCCGAGTCTTTACCACATAAATATCCAAATCCAGAGCATAGCAGTCCACGTTTAACAGGAATGGATCAAATTCCAGGCTCAATGTACTGGTAGAACCATAATAATCATTGTTGTATACTTGAGAAAATCAAACAAAGACACAGGATGAATCCCAAAATAGATCCTCGATACAAAGGGAGGGAAGGGAGACAAATGACACTTCAAAGGAAACCGGTCTACCAAAAAGGACAACAGAAATTTTAACGTTTCTTTTACAAATCCATTTGAAAACTGGATTCTCAAAGAACTATCCTATATAATGTTGGAAATTTGCAAACCATCGAACCAGCAGGACGGCTTTACAGGAAATAAACAATCTCACCGGTAAATACCCCACAGCCTTTTAAGTACGGGTCCATCAAAGAGTCTTAGGCTGACGACTTAAAACACATCGTCCAACTTTCGGCCTGCATTCAAAACTTTAAACAAACAGGTCACTAATTTATGCAGTCTCAGGCTTTTCGGTATCCATTGGCTCTTCGTCAGCTGCTGGTGCCTCACTACTAGCAGCTCCAGCATTCTCATTAGGGTCGGTGTTTGTGGTGCCATTGCCACCACCCGGAGGTGGCGCTGGCGTGGGAGTTTCCGGAGTAGCTGGTTTGGCTGGCTTAGGTTTCGTCATTATTGGCCTTGCAAACCTGTTTGCAGACATGCTAGAAGTCAATAGCTGCATAAAATCTAGGGGAAAAACAAATGTCATGAGTAAAGACCCATGCTTAGTTAGAGATATAGGGCAATGCTTCAAAGTTCAAACACCAAACTAACCTTCAAATACTATGTTCAAACTTGACATACGGGTAGCATACTTAGAATATCACATTATACTTGGAAAAACGATTTGAAATTTGAAAAGTCCATTTTGAGCACACTTTAACAGTACACGCCCAAAAAAACTAGTAATAAAAAAATATGATGAGTCGATTGGAGTGTACTGTAAAATCTCACTTCAAAATGCAAAGGTATCATAGTGAACTTTTATGGTAAACTATGAAGTATGTGCTGGGGATGCTCTTAGATTTCAGAACCAAAGATGCTCCTCAAATTAGAGTAAGCCATGGAAGTTGGAATAGCACATGTCCTATCATCTAGCTAAAATACCATCGGATAAGAGGGTAAAGCCACTTGTACTACATCACACTGGATAAGAGATCAGAGACAGTCTGTCACAGTCAAATTAAGAAGTTCGGGGGACAAACAGAATACCAGGAGAATATAACAACGATAGGACACATTTCGAGCAATGTCAAACAACATATACCTATCGAGTGCTTCAGCCTTCCTTCTCACGTCAGCAGACATGAGAGCTGGAGTAGCATACTTGGGCAGTGAGTCCTGATGTTGCTTTTTCTCCCTCAACCAAGCCTCAGCTTCAACACATTCATTCAAAACCTACAAAGCAATAAAATTTGAAGACAACAGAGCAATCAATTTAACCCTGCGTCTACAGGAGAGAGAGAGAGAGAGAGAGAGAGAGAGAGAGAGAGAGAGATCATGTCAAACCTTCTGCTTTTCTGCCAAGTCAATGTGATTGAACTTAGAATCGTTTGACACTACTGCATCCCTGTAACTATTGATGCAATAAACAAGTTGATCAATCACCGGTCCCCTCTCCGTGTACTCCTTGTAACGCTCCTCGATGGGATCGCCTTGCTGCAGATGTTGAATTGCATGTCAGGTACTAATAACTAAAGTGACTAAAGTAAATCAACGAAATCACCAAAAGCTGACCTTCTTCAGCTCCTCAAGTTTGGCAATATAGACCCCTTTAGTCTCATCCTCACCATCCTCGTACAACCAATCTTCCACCTCCTGGAGTTTAGCAGTAAGCCCTTCCCTCTCTGGATCTGTAACAAACTCTTGATATTTGCCGTGAAGCTGGAAAACACAGAAAGAACTGCTGAGTTGAAAATATTCACACTTGCCATGGAATCATTTAATTATGGGCCGCATTAGTACCTTGTTTCTCATATCATAGACATAGGCTTCCACTGCATTCTTCTTATCTTTGGTTTCTTCCATAACTCGATCTTGCAAAGCCATTTCAAATTCCTTCTCTGTTGCTTTTTGCACATCTGCGGGGCACATTCCTCCATGAATATGCTCGACCACAGGGATAATCGTCTTCTTTACCTTTTTCTTTGGAGCCTCAGCCTGCAGACAACAAAATTAAACTCTACTTTGGCATAAAAGAGCAATTTCAGGTTCAGACTTTATTCTTAGGTTATGGACCGATATATAAGAAATGCATCCAAGTTAAAACTATCAAACATAAGGTAACAGAAGAGTAGGCATGCCAGTTGCATCATTCCCAATCCCCTAAATATCCCAAGTTAGAGGAGTTTCTCAATGAAAATGGTTTAATCAACTTAGCTAAAACCATAATAATGAACAGAAGATAAGAGATGAACAACAGCCATATGTATCTGCATGCAAATGTGCCTCATTAATAGTGCAAATCTACTACTCACCTTGACATCTGTTTCCATTTGGACAGGATTGTCCCCTGAATCTGGGGCACCGTTCTCAGCCCCAGGAACATCAGTACCACCTTTAGCATCTTGCATGTTCACATCACTTTCAGTCGTTGGAACAGCATCACTTGAAGCTTCATCAGTATCCATCTTATTACCCTCTTTAGCTGGCTCTTTAACAACCGGAACTTCAACTTCCTCCTCTTCCAAAAGCTGAATTTTTAAAGAATATATTGCAAAATTACTCATCTCCTACTCACTCGTAATCACAATAAGAATTATTTAGACAGTTGCTAAGACTTACTGTTGCTGCGTCAATGGACACAATTCCATGAAGATTTAGGCGAACTTTCACCTTCACTTTTGCCCGTTCACTCTTTGTGGATTGAAAAGGACCGATCTGTCCACAATTTATGTCAAGTTTATTGTCTACATGCACAATCATATCCTAAATTCAAGCCAATCAAAGAAGGAAAAGTCTAACTGAGCGGAAATTTTTACCGTATATGAGCTAATTTTTGCTGGTGCCTGAAATTCACTGACATCAGCATATTGAACATCAACACTAAAGGTTCCTGATCTGTAAAATGTCAAAGCCTTTATGCTAGGTATTGGATTCCCCTTGGGGAAAACAATAGTGCTTTGTTGATTATCTGCAACTCCATTCTGAGCATCTGGAGCAGCGCCTTTCCATGACAACGCAATGGGAAATGGGAAACTCTCATTGACCTTAAATCAGAACAAAATTTTCATCACAATGCCATAGCACAAGTTTAATGCAAATCTCTTCAGTAACAACAAAATGTACAAGAAGATATGTGCAATTAACTACGTATGAAAAAACAAGATATGCAACATCTACATTGTTTGAATGAGATTCTTTTGCAGGATTGTGAGTGTGTGTGCATGTGCGTGTGTGTCCTGTTACAAACGGACTACTGAAAAGAAAGCGAATAAAGGGTTATCAGATCAAATAAAGTGAATACCCTGATTCTAAGCAAAAATACAGGATGTAGATAAAATTTTATCAACAATACCATAAACTTTTTTTATTAAGACAGATACCGTGCTAAAAAACCATTTGGTGCAGATGTAAAATTGACTTCACTATCCCGTCAACTAAATAACCAAGGCACACTGCTAGAACAATGCAATTTTTAGAACAGTAACATCACATCGTATTCTTTTCCAGCAGAGAAACAGGGATCAAAAGCCAAAAGCAACATAAAGACAATAAACAGATGAAAAATAACAGAAGTAAGCTAATAAAACAGCAAGATGATGCTCTACCTGGAATTCCCGCACTTTAAATGTGGGACTGAGGATTGCACACTCTAAAGCACAGCCTTTGGCAACACACTCACTCGCATTCATTGTACGCCTAGGCTCCTTCCCAAAGAACTCAGTCAATATCCTGATAATGGCTGGAACGCGAGAGCCTGAACCAACAACCTCAACCGAGTGGATATTCTCAACTGTCAGGCCAGCTTCAGAGAGAGCCTTCTCCAGTGGCTTCCCCACCCGTTCCAAAATGGGAATGCTAATTTTTTCAAAATCTTCCCTCTTGATGAAACCCCTGACATCCTTCTCTTCCATTAAGCACTCTATATTCAAAGGTGCCTCTGGGTTTGCACTAAGAACTTTCTTAAGCTTTTCACAAGCAGCGCGAAGCCGGAGACAGGCCCTAGCATTCTGGTAAACGTCAATCTTATACTCTTCCTTGAACTTTGCGGCAAAATATTGGAATAAAGCTTCATCAAAATCTCTGCCACCCAAAGACCGGTCAAACGAATGGGCCAATATCTTCAACTGGCCTTTCTTGAAGCCAGCAATGCAAACTTGCATACTCGCATGGCCAATGTCAACAAACGCGACATTTATTTGGTCATTCTCTGGCAAATCTGTCTTGTAAATTCCATATGCCAATGCAGTAGCAGTGGTTTCATGAAGTAACCGGAGAGGGTGCAAACCAGCGATAGTAGCTGCATCCAAGACAGCTCTTCTTTGAAGGTCAGTGAAATAAACAGGAATCCCAATACAACAATCAACAACTGCGGCATTTAAATTTTTCTCCGCTATGCTCTTCATATCAGAGAGCACCATTGCCAATAATTGGGTTGGTGTAAATGTCCTTGACTCCCCCAAATACCACGCATGAATCAACGGGAATCCATCAGGGCCTTCGGTAACAGTAAAAGGCAGTGCTTTGAGATCTCGTTGCAGCTCGGGATCTGAGAACTGGCGGCCAATCAGACGTTTTATTTGAGAAATCGTGTTCTTTGGATTCATCATGCTGGATGCAGCCCCAGCAGTCCCAAGGAAGCGCTGTTTCTCACCGAAGCATACAATGGCAGGAGTCTCGCGTTTTGATTCATCATTGAGTACAACATCAATTCCTCTTTGCCTTGCGACGGCGACAACGCAGCTCTCATTCCCAAGGTCAAAACCAACCACACTCATTTTGGTACAAAAAGTTTTCCTTGGCCACACACACACTATCTTCTCCTTGGAAGATATCGGCCTGAAAAAGAAAATGTCAATTAATCCTAGAAATTCATCACCGATTCAAGCGTCATACCAAAACTATAACAATTCAATAAAGAACTCCCCATATATTCACGAAATTAGGTAGCTTTTCAATGGATTCTCTTGGGTAACCACCAAACAGGCATGACTGGTGCTTTAGGATTCCTTCTGTCTCCCTCCATTCCCTTTCTAGGAGTGGGTTTGAACTAAATTAATTATTCCTAAAGACAGTTGGCATTAATGGCTTTGGGTGGAATTTTTTTAGCTTTATGTCGGAGTTTCTAAGATTAATATTTTGTTTCGACTTGGAATCATAAAAAATGTATAAGACAGTCCTAAATTTCTTATAAGACAGTCCTAAAGAAGCACAAGACACCTATTTTGTCCCCAGTTAAAATAATATGCTTTTGGTCATAATATGTTAGTACTTTTTAGGTTCCACTTGTCGAGACAAATGATCAATCCAAGAAACTTGACCAAGTCTTCTATCAAAAATTCATATAGGACAACACTAAAGACAATGACTTAAATTTAGGCCAAACTCGATTCAGGTATAAACTAATTAGCAAGGGAATAAACTAATTAGCATTAGCCCAAACAAGATTTGTCAAATATAGAACTTAACCAACCGAGATTACACCCGACGCTCTATGAACTGCGGGAATAAATCAAATTAGTTATTAAATGTAGGGCACTTATGATTCACGTAACAAGTACATCTGCATGCATTCCTAAAACCTACTAATACAGTTCACTAAAGCAAGTACTTATTGTTTTCCTTTTCATTTAAGGAAACTAAAACGTGTTAACGCCATCACTATAGGTGGAAACAAATCTTCTACAACTAATTGGCACAGCTCTAGAATCTCAACGACAGTTCCTCACCCCTTCAGGAACTCCGGGTCTGGGAATAAATCAAAGATTTTATCAAATGCAGGGCACTTACAATACACGTGACAAGTACATCTGCATGCATTCCTAAAACCTACAAGTAAAAAAGTTTATTCTTGTTCTTTTTGTTTAAGGAAACTAGAATGTTTTATTCCATCACTGTTGTTAGAAACAAATCTTCTACAACTAATGGGGACAGCTCAGCGACTGGTATCACTGGCCATTCCTCACACCTTTTTGGTTGTTAGTAATTAAATTGTTAGACCCAGTAACTACCTCGTACACGTAAAAAGCGCAGAGTACCGACGAATTGGTCTGACTGCCTGAGGATTCGTCTAAGCAGAGCCCCCAAAAACACACAACAAAGATAAATTCGAAACAATCAATCTTCTACAATAGCAACGGCTACAAATTCCAGCCAACATAAACAAAACAGACGCCAATCAGACATAACTTGCACATCTTCAACCTCGTTACAAAAGAATGCGAGGCATAGCTCACGCGGTAGAATTTGCCTCGACCAACAAAAAATCTCGTTATATCACCAAACCACATCGACAAAAATCACGACTATAACGTGTTTCATCTAGAGTAACATTGGACAAATTCGCAACTAGATACCAATATATATGCATCTGGATCTTTGCAACCAATTAAACAGTGAAAGAATCTAAGGTAGCTTACCGCGGATCTAGGAGTGAGATAGAGAAAGTGCTAGGGTTCGTGAGATCGCTGTACCTTTCGGTGGATCCGGCTTGTGGAAACAAAGCCCGCTTTCTCTCTCTGACTGTGGAACGGTGTAGAGAATTCTGTACTGAGGAGAGAGAAGGGGGAAGGTAATTTGGGGGATTTTATACTTTGGAGTTGTTCTGAGGTCCAAGAGGTGAGGGGGTTCAGAGCTTAGCCAGAGGTGTCTAGAGAGATACACTGCTGCTTCTAGAAAGATCTTGACAGTGGGTCTGGGCTGGCCTATATATGATTAACTGGGCCAGTGGGCTGGGCTAGGGCTCAATAAGGGGTTGGGCACTTGGGCTTTATCTTGATTTTTTTTTTGAACTGTTGGGCTTTATCTTGATAGGACTTTAGCTATCTTCCCTACAAGAAATACTGTATTGTTTTTCATTCGCGATGCATATTATAAATGATGGAGAAGAACACGGCATAGTCCTAGACGGGCACGGAGCGGGCGTGACATGGAAGTGGGTCGGTCACGGCATGACACGGCTTTTGACGGGCACGAAAAGGCACGGCACAACAAATACTCAATTTTTAGTTGTTATACACACAAAATTTCCGGCGAAACTCGGTTAGAGATGAGCTGACATGGACATGGCATGACACAATTAAAAAACGGCACGGCATGATTAAGTAAACGGGTTAGCACGGCACAAAATGATTGAAAGCCAGTACGGCATGACATGATTAAGTAAACGGGCCGATACGAAGCTAAATAGGCCGGCACATCACGACACGTTTGACACCTCTAACAGAAACATAGAATTTTGCTTTTGTGCAGGCTAAGAAAACATGAAACTAAACTTCAGCCAAAACATTGTTCAATCACATGCGAAAAACACTATTCAATTGGGAGGCGAAGTACTACTGTTTTTGAAAATCCCACTTTCAAATAGGGAAGAATCTCTATGTCAAGCCTGATAAGTCTCCGTCAAAGTAACTAAAAATATAACTTCAATAAGAGAGCTATGAAAATCATTGTCTATCGATACTCTCATCTCTCGCCCACAGTGCCATGCGAGTCGCAAGCCTAGCCTAATCGGGAACTTGTTAACCATCCCGTAGTGCTTGGCATGTTGCCATGTTGGTTGACAGCCAAAGCATCAGAGGACAAGCTTGCGCCTAGCTCAAGGGCAGCACGATTAGGCATTCGTTCGCCCCAAAACCAAACTTGGGAGAAGGCGAAACCAAAGAAAAGGGCAACGTACGGAAACTCCATGCATTCATTACTTGTGCTTTTGTCTGGAACTTGTGAAAGAGAAGTGAAAGGAAGGGAAAATTAAAAATTTTCCTCCTCGCTGGTTTGGGTTCCTATAGAAAAGGGAGGGAAAATAACAAAATGAATACAACTTTCCTCCTATTTTTTCTCCAACTTTTCCTCAATTTTCTCTCTTAATTTTTCCCCCTTCTCTTCCACAAGTTCATTAAAATGGTGAACTGCCCAACTCTGCTCCAACTACCTCCACTCCTTCTAAACCATCTAATCCAAATTCAAAGTCACCCCAATTAATGGTTGAGCTAACTTCTAGCCTTTTAAAAAATCCAATCTTCCCTCTCCTAAATCTCCACCTCCTCAGCCTCCATCTAATAATGGTCCTTTGGCTTATCCAAGTGGATATAACGCACTCCCTTGCTGATACCACAAGTGCAAAACACAAAGTAGGTACAAAACACAAAGTAAGAAATATGGATATGGACACACAAAGGAGTTTATTATTCAGACAAGTCTCTTTACAACAATGAAGGGCTTCTCCTTTTATAGACTTAAGGATAAGGAGAAGCATAGCTTCACAACAAAACAAGTATAACTTTCAATTTTAGATAAGCATATCTTACAACGTTAGACAAGCATATATTCGTATCTTACATAAAGACAAACAACTTTCACTATCCTCTCAAACCCTGCCCCGCGTGACTAGACATGTCATACCCCCCCGAACTAGCACTCTCAAGCTCGGATACTCGTTGCACAAGTCCTTCCTTCTTGTCTTTCAATTGCCTTACCACCTCCTCCATCTCTTCTATTTCCTTGCCCACCTTCTGCAACTGGTCCCGTGCAACCGGGAGCTCAAGTAGCGCAGCCATCTGGTCCAACCTCTTACGAAGCCAACCAACTTCCAATCGAAAATGCGTCAACGCCTGCAAACCATCGCGAGCAGAATCAAAATCTGCAGGTGTAGCCTGAGGCAAACTCATATTCTCCAACCCCTCCACAAAAGATACCAGGGAGTCCAAGGCAAGCTTCCTAATAATCGAGCTTGCACCGACAAGACGAACGAAAGTACTTGGCCACAGTTCAAAAATGTTGGACAGTATGGCTTTATGCTCCTCTCGAACCTCAGCAAACAAAGTTCTAGGAGTTAACTTTATCTCCTCTTGTGCCCCTAATCTCATGCCAGCGGACCCATCTGGGTAACGCGAAACCAAATAATCACCCTCTGTCCAATCCCGAGGTAGACCCCTGTGAGGAACCTCCAATTGTGAGATAGAAGCCTCCACAATCGGAGCATGAGATTCAGCAACCCGTTCAACAGTCCCAGTGTCGACTCCCTCCTGGCCCTCTAGAAAGTTACCATTCTCTATGTACTTCTTGTAACGCTCCTCAATGGGATCCCCTTGCTGCAGATGTTGAATTCCATGTTAGTTATTAAAAAGAAAAGTGCCTGAAATAAATCAGTGAGAGCAAAAAGCTAACCTTTTTCAGCTCCTCAAGTTTGGCAACATAGACGCCTTTAGTCTTGTTCTCACCATCCTCGTACAACCAATCTTCCACCTCCTGGAGTTTAGCAGTGAGGCGTTTCCTCTCTGGATCTGTAACAAACTCTTGATATTTGCCACAAAGCTGGAAAACACAGGAAGATCTGCTGAGCTGAAAATATTCACACTTGCAACGAATAATTTAATTATGGGCCGTAATAGTACACCTTGTTTCTCATTTCATAGACATAGGCCTCCACGGCATTCTTCTTGTTTTGGGTTTCTTCCATAATTCGATCTTGAAAAGCCATTTCAAACTCCTCCTCCGTCGCTTTTTGCACATCTGCAGGGCACATTCCTCCATAAATATGCTCGACCACAGGAATATTTGTCTTATTAGCCTCTTTTGCTGGCTCTTTAACTAATGGAACTTCAACTTTCACCTCTTCATAAGTCTGTGGTAGTTATAACAGAAATACATTGCAATATCAACATTGCCCTAATCATTTGCAGTCAATAAGAAAGACAGCCACTAGGACTTACTGTTGCCGACTCAATCGACACAATGCCATGCAGATTTAGGCGAACTTTCACCTTCACTTTTACCCGTTCACTCTGTGTGGATTGAAAAGGACCGATCTGTCCACAAATTTGTTTCAATTTGTCAAGTATATTGCCGTTTCAAAAAAAAAAAAATTATGTCAAGTATATTGTCTAAATGCACGATAATATCCTAAATTTAAGCCAATCAAAAAAGGAAAAGTCCAGCCGAGCAGAATTGTTGCATAAATTACCGTATATGAGCTAATCTTTGCTGGTGCCTGTAATTCGCTCACATCAGCATATTGAACATCTACAGTAAAGGTTCCTGATCTGTAAAGTGTCAAAGTCTTCATGCCCGGTATGTCATCCCCCTTTGGGAAACCAATAGCGCTTATCTGATCATCTGAAACTCCATTCTGAGCATCTTGAGAGGCGCCTTTCCAAGAAAAAGCAATGGGAAATGGGAAACTCTCATTGACCTTAAATCAGAACAAAATTTTCATCACAATGCCATAGCATAAATCTGATGCAATCAATAACAGGGGAAAGGGAGCTAACAATTAACTTTATTTGCCCATCTCTTCAGTACTGGCAAACTGTACAATGAGAATTGGATATAATTAAGTGCACCTATGAAACAACAAGATATGCAGCATCCACATAGTATGAATAAGTTTCCTTTGTAATCTTAGTAAGAGATATATATCACGCTGCAAATGGACAGAAAAGGAAGTGAATCAAGTAATATGACATTAAAACATGTAAATACCCTGAATCTATATCCAAAATTTGTTCATGATTTTCTCATGCCTCACCAAAAAAAGAAGAAGAGATATTTCAAGTAAACTACAGGATGTGGTAATTCTTATGTAATTCTAAATCCAAAAATCGTTCATGATTTTCTCATGCCCCACACAGCTTATATAATGTCCACAATAAGTTTTTTTTGATCAAGACAGATGCTATTATAAAAACCCATCAGAAGCAGTTGCAAAATTGACCTCACTATCCCATCAACTTAATAACCAAGGCACACCTCAAATAGATGGATCTGGGATTGATTGCGGAATTCTATAGAACAATACAAATTATCGAACACTAACATAACACCATATTCTTTTCTAGCAAACAAACAGGGATCAAGAGCCAAACGGAACATGTAAACAATAAACAGATGGACAATAACAAAAGAAGTAAGCCGATAAAACATGAAGATGATTCTCTACCTGGATTTTCTGAACTTCAAATGTGGAACTGAGGATTGCACACTCTAAAGCACAGCCTTTGGCAACACACTCACTTGAATTCATTGTACGCCTAGGTTCCTTCCGGAAGAACTCTGTCAATATCCTGATAATGGCAGGAACACGAGAGCCTGAACCAACAACCTCAACTGAATGGATATTCTCAACTGTCAGGCGAGCTTCTGAGAGAGCCTTCTCCAGAGGCTTCCTCACGCGTTCCAAAATCGGAATGCTAATTTTTTCGAAGTTTTCTCTCTTGATGAAGCCCTTGACATCCTTCTCTTCCATCAGGCACTCTATATTCAAAGGTGCCTCTGGGTTTGCACTAAGTACTCTCTTAAGCTTTTCACAAGCAGTGCGAAGCCGAAGACATGCCCTAGCGTTCTGGTAAACGTCAATCTTATACTTTTCCTTGAACTTTGCGGCAAAATATTGGAATAAAGCTTCATCAAAATCTCTGCCACCCAAAGAACGGTCGAATGAATGGGCCAATATCTTCAACTGGCCTTCCTTGAAGCCAGCAATGCAAACCTGCATACTTGCATGGCCAATGTCAACAAATGCGACATTCAGTTGGCCATTCTCTGGCAAATCTGTCTTGTAAATCCCATATGCCAATGCAGTAGCAGTGGTTTCATGAAGTAATCGGAGAGGGTGCAAACCAGCAATAGTAGCTGCGTCCAAGACAGCTCTTCTTTGAAGTTCAGTGAAATAAACAGGAATCCCGATACAACAATCAACAACTGCAGCATTTAAATTTTTCTCTGCCATGCTCTTCATATCAGAGAGTACCATTGCCAATAATTGGGTTGGTGTATACATCCTTGTCTCTCCCAAATACCACGCATGAATCAACGGGAATCCATCAGGGCCTTCGGTAACAGTAAAAGGCAGTGCTTTGAGATCTTGTTGCAGCTCGGGATCTGAGAACTGGCGGCCAATCAGACGCTTTATTTGAGAAATAGTGTTCTTTGGATTCATCATACTTGATGCAGCTCCAGCTGTCCCAAGGAAGCGCTGTTTCTCACCGAAGCATACGATGGCGGGAGTCTCGCCCTTGGATTCATCATTGAGTACAACATCGATTCCTCTTTGCCTTGCAACGGCAACCACGCAGCTCTCATTCCCAATGTCAAAACCAACCACACTCATTGGGTACAAAAGTTTTTCTTGGCCGCACACAAACGCTAGGTTTTCAGCAGTAGATATAGGCCTGAAAATAAATCCAAACTAATCCTTGAAATTCACTACCAATTCAGCATCATACCAAAACTCTCATGATTCAACCCATAAAAATCCCAAATATTCACAATGTTTGGTAGCTTTCCAATGGATTCACTTGTGAAACCGACATGACTGGTGCTTTAGAATTCCTTCTTTATCCATTCCTTCCCTTCCTTTCTAGCATTCGTGTATCATATGGCATCTAACTAGTACCATGCAGAAACAGTTATATATACGAACAAAGAAAAGTATAAGCAAGCAAGGGATTGAATTAATTAGGCCTAGCCCTGATGAGATGAGTCAGATATAGAACTTAACCAACCAAGATTATACCCAATCTAATGTGAACTCCGGGAAAAATCAAAGTTTAATAAATGCTAGGAGCTTATGGCTCACATGACAAGTACATCTGCACACATTCCTAAAACCTACTAGTGCAGTTTGCTAAAGCAAGTACTTATTCTTTCTTTTCGTTTTTCCTTGCCAATAATGTCTGAAGTCTAGAAAGTCAAAATGAAACTAAATGTATGAATCTATCACTAGCGCTAGAAACAAATCATCTACAACCAATAAGGCTCTCAGTGATCGGTATCAAGACCGAATCTCTGGTGAAACAATGATTATTACCATTCCTATAGTGTAGACGGAAAGAGGTGTGGACGGCACCCCCAAACTATGGTATAGCCATTTTTCTCATGCACTGTATTCACAATAAAGCTAAATATTTTAGCTCCTTCAAAATCTTGAAAATTTCATTTCAGCCCGCCACTGCATTCCAAACTCTAAATAATTTCAGGTTTGGCCCCCTCTTATTCCTGTTTACGCCACTACATTCCCCACCCCTTTCAGGTTGTTAGCAATCTAACCATTAAACATGAGAACTACCACCTATATGGAAAAAGAAAGCCTAACTTAAGAACTAGTCACTGTGCATTCCCCACCCCAATATCCTCTAAATCTTCATTTTGGAGGACAAAATACTATTTTATAATCAGATAGTAGATTGAAAGGATTTTATTATTCATAACAACTCCAACCCCCAATACTCTATTTCTTCCTCTATATTTTAAAAAACTCACCCCAAATCTCAAACTTCCAAAATTCAAGTTCTAATATTTCTAACTTTATAAAAAAATATACTCAATATTGGTCTTGTTTTAAAGATATTGCAAAAATCATTTGATTGGAACCAATTTTACAAAAAAATAAATTGTACCAAAACCAATTTGATGAACAAAATGGGGTTTGAAAAGGGTGAATAGTGACATGGAGGAGATGCTCCATAAATTTTTGGTACTCTAAATATGGAGGTTCAATTTTGATCCTCCATAAGGGCATCTCCAATCCATCTCTATTCCTCCAAAATAGAGGATGGTGTGACACATTAAGGAAATTTTTTTGTAATTTATTCCCTTTTTTCTTTACTTTTTTGTACTTTTTTGGAAAATCTTTAAGTGACCCATGTCCTTTTTAAAGTTTGGAGAGAAATTGAACTCCAAATTTAATTTTGCTCCTCTAAAAACAAATTTACTTTTGGTCCTATAAAAACAAATTTACTTTTGGAGGATTAAACTCTAAAAAGGACACGGGTCACTCAAAGATTCTCTCAAAACTCTAAAAAGGACATGGGTCACTCAATGATTCTCTCAAAAAGTACAAAAAAGTAAAGAAAAAAATAGAACAAATTACAAAATTTTTCCTCAATATATCATATCTATCCTCTATTTTGGAGAAATAGATGTGGTTTGGAGATGCCCTAATAATGAAGATAAATATGGAGGATGGGTTAGAGTGCATAATTCCGCCAAAATGGAGGAATGGAGGGAGATTTGGAGTTATGGAGTATGGGTTGGAGATGCATAGATTCAAAATATATGAAAAGAATATTCATAAATATAACTCTAGTGCTTTCAAAAGTAACCAGAAAAGAAAAGAAAAAAAAGTTAACGACAGAAAGATAGTGCCCATTACCTCTTTGCATCACCCCAGAATATCTCCGTCACACCTGGGATGAAACATTAAAACATCAAATCCTTTCTTGATGGATTTCACTAAAAACAATCCCTGTCTCCCCACATCAACAAAGCATGGAATGAAGTGTTGAACCAACTTAATCAACTCTCAAAATAGGCAATTTCAATAGCGGAAATTATTGTCTCAAGTTTGGAAATAGATTTTGGAAACCAGTACTAAACCCACTTTTCGATTTTTGCTCTCAACAAAATGATTTTTAAGGAACCCATTTCAGAGACCGTTCGAATAATCATGAGGTAAAAGTGTACACCGGGAAAGACGCTTGAGTTGAGTTAAGCTACCAGTGTCGTTACCTGTTACCTTCGGTCGGCGAGGATCAACGAAAGGTAAAGAATTTAATGGTTTCGTAGAAGAACACCGAATGGAAATGAAACCAAAAGTAAAACAGAGAAGAAGAAAAGGAAAGTTAGAGGGAGAAAGAGAGTGATCGTGATTCAATTCACTTCTTGGATGATTACCACTGTTAACGGAACTAATTGCTGACGTGGAAGATTCTCTTTCCACTTTGCATTATTGCGCTGAGATGTGCTACCTCCACACACACTGGCACACCCACTTGCACACCCACACCCACAAGTGTGTGGGTCCCACACACACGGGACCCACACACTTGTGTGTGTGGGTGTGCAAGTGTGTGTGGTCCTAGAATTAGTGTATTGCGCTGGAAGGAGCTGAAGAACCAGGGATCTTGATGAGCCAGTAGAAAAACAAGAGGGGGAGATGATGTGCTACTTTTCTTTAAAGCTAAGGAAAGGAAATGAAAGGAAAAGAAAAGTAAATGGGCGGAAAATAGGAGATAATGGGAGGAAAAATTTATTATTCATTAAATTTTAAATTTTTTTTTTTCTCTTTTTCTCTTACAACCAAATAATAGAAGGAAAAAAAATTTAATTTTCCTTTCTTTTCTTTAAGTTCCAAATAAAGCCTTAATTTACGAAAGAAAAGTAGGTCTATTTTTGGCGTAAATCATGATGTGCTACTTTTCTTCAAGACCCTGTTTGATTTGGATTTTGATAGAGATTTTTTAGAGTAATGAGTGGAGAGACATACAATAACAATAATAACAAAACCCATATAGCTCCCAATCATCAGGGGTATGGGCGGAGGAAGATCGGAGATAGACCTAATATTTGATAATATGAACAAAGTGAAGAGAGATAAATAGATAAAATTTATTGAGTGCCGTGAGCAAAAGTTTTGAAACAAGCCATAAGTGTGTCGGAGCAGGCAAGTCTTTGGTTCCCAAGTCTCATTGTGAATTGTTAGGCGAGAAAACACTTCAGGGATAAAATGAATCACGATTATAGATTCAAGCCATACTTTAATTTCAGTGATTCTATCTATCTATTCTACCTATCTTCTTTGTGGAGACTTGAGACTTCTTCCGGGGTGTAGAGAATTCTGTATTGATGAGATAGAATGACAAGATAATCTCATAAAATTGATAGTAGTAGTAAGGGAGTAATCTCTATTATGATGTAATCTTTCATCTTCGGATATTGAATTGCTTGACTATTTTTTTAAAAAAAATAAGGGAGGTTAATGGAATGAGATTACTTTTTGATGTACTCATACCTTTTTTACCTATGAAAATGAATGGTATTTTCATACTCATTTGATAAATGTGAACTTCGTTCTCCTTTTATCGAGTGGACAATTACCACCCTCATTGTATCTATGTATATGCTTCTGTCCCTTGTAACTAAAAAAAACTGCAAAATGCAATGGATAGTCCAAATTTTATTTATATATATATATATATATATATATATATATATATATATATATATATATATAAAGTCCATAATTATACCAAGCTCAATTTGTATAAAAAGAAATCTTTACAAGCAAAGCAAAGTGGATAAGACCGTGGCCCAGTCCTACCCAATAGTAAGTCCGTCCATGATCCGATGGATATTCTATATTTAAGCAATACGCTGAAATGATAGAAATATTGCACATTTGTTGGAACTAGAGTGCAACATGATAGCAGACAAGCACAATTGAATCATGGTAGGCATGTAACATTCATATATATCAAACTTTTTTTTGTGGTTATCAGAACTTGTTGGAACTAAAATAGGGACAAATGTAGTGAGATTATGTAGCCTTAGATAGTAGAGATACTGGTACGTCAAATACGAGAAAATGCAGGATAATGCAAATGCAATGTGACTCAAAGTAGTGATGTAGAGATACTACATCATGTATAAGATCGTCATTCATTTCAATTTTAACGAAGTGCACGCACGTCGTATGCTCCGACTTCTAGTTTTTATAGAAGAGAGTAATGAAATTATTTCCCAAAGTGAAAAACAGTTAACTTTGTTATGTAAATGGGAAGTTATCATACATTGCACCTTTTCTTTATCATTACATTCATATTGGCAGCTTACAGTACACAATTCCATTGTATCTACATTTGTTCAGCTAACCTGGCATTGCACAATCTCTTTCAATTATTTTCTCTGATCGCCGGCCGACGGTCCACGCCGTGAAATCACCGGAACTCTGTCGGACTTTTCCCGTAAAACGACCATGAGATTGACAAAATTACTCAATATACGCTTATACGACTTCTTCTCATTCAAATCCAATTAACATATTTCAAAATCGTGATGAAATCATCGTCACCCATTTTACTGACGGCGGTGGTGGCAGAGCTTGATGCTGTGTTTGGATGAGTTTTTAAGAAATTTTTTGGGATTATGAGTAGAGAAAGAAATAAAGTAATGATTAGAAATAAGGGTAATGAGTGGAGAGATAGAGAAAAAAATGAGAATAATAATTGGAGATTGGGAAAATGAGTGGAGAGTAATGATTGAAAATAAGGATAATGAGTATTTTTTGAGTTAGAATTTTTTTTTCCAAAAACCAAACCAAACAAGGCAAGCCTTTGTCGTCGGACACGATTGTGCTCGATTTCATGATTAGAGAACCCGATGACATGGAGCTCACAAAAAAGCAGTGGGACCTGCAAAGACGGTGATCGCAAAAGGGCAGATCAGAAGTGGATATTGGCATATTTGGAATTTAGGGCGGATTGAATACAGATCGGATCGGAGACAAACTCATCCCCAAATCCAATCCGATCTCTGAAATTTTTAAAAATAAAAATTGGTATCCGCTCTAATCCCCAAAAAAATCTCCGAATATCCAATTCTTGGCTGCATTAAATTGCACTTGGCCACACAAAATTGCACTTGGTTGTAAAGAATTGCGAGACCATAAAGTAGTTCGATGCAGCTAAGTGCAATTCGTAGCATCCAAATGCAATTCGTAGCATCCAAATGCAATTAAATGCGGCCAAGTGCAATTCGATACTGGCAAGTGCAATTCGATGCGACCAAAAGTAATTCAATACGGCCAAGTGTAATTTGATACGGTCAAGTGTAATTCGATACGGCCAAGTGTAATTTGATGTGACCAAGTGCAATTTGATGTGGCCAAGAGTAATTATTTGCAGCCAAATGTAATTCTTAGCGGTCAAGAGTAATTCATTGTGGCTAGGAGTAATTTTTTGCGACCAATAGTAATTTCTTTGTGAACTTTTAATCTCAGCCATTGGCTTCAATGGTTGAAATGTAGTGTCTTTTTTGTGTCCTCGAAATGCTCCCTGTATATATATTCTTCAAATTAGAACAAAATTTGGAAAGTTTTGGTATTCTTCTCTTCTTCTTTTTTTTTTTTTGAAAAATCACAAAAACATTAACGTACAATTAAAGGATTGGCCAAGATGGCCATCCCTATGCAAAGATCTGGTGGCGGATCGGTAAACCAGGGCAATTCTAATAAAATCGTCCCAGTTTTTCCTTCATCATCTAAAAAAGAGATGCCAATTAATCGAAAGCCCAATTTTGTTTCATTCAAATTTTGTTTTGCTATAGTTTTCCCTGAAATTTTGAGTGGAAAGGCTTTTATATTTCGATTCATCTCAACACGAGGAATTGGATAAGCAATTGTTTTGGTTAAAAGCTACCTTTTCAGTTTTCACTAAAGGAGAAAATGAGTCGAAAAAGTTCAACTTGTCAAACTTATTTTTGGTTTTTCTAATTCTTTCATTCTAGGCAAGTCGGAATATTAAAGTCTTTCGATTAATGAGATAAAAAAATTCAATAACACCAAAAACTAGAATACAAAAATTTAAGTTATTTTTGCACTGCCTTTTTATTTTATTTATGTGCACTCATTGTTAACTTAGTTTACGCAAATTTATAATTTTAAATTTGTTTGCCAGTCAATGCATAGGAAGGCAATGGTAAAAAACTCGCTTGAACAAGTGTGTGTGTGTGTGTATATATATATATATATATATATAAAATAAAAGTTTAGATGATAAAAGTGCAAAAATTAATTCCAAAAATTAAGTTATGTCAAATTATTTGATGATACATTGCAGAGAACTCCACTTGAATTCCTACCATTAGACAATATCATTTCGTTATTAGCGAAAAGCTCACGATCGAGAAGAATGTCCTTACGCGGGCTTGATAGGCCGTGATCATTTTCTTGAATTTTTTTTTCTTCTTGTCATCTTCATCGTCATCTTCCAAGTACAACTTGAAATTCTCGAATAGAAACTAGTCGATATCTGCTTGCAAGCTCTTAGAATTTTCCTCATCACCAACAACAATTGATCGTGTTTAGGGATGCTTGCAAGCTCTTAGAATCTTCCTCTTAGAAGAGGATGATAGAATTTATGAGAGTAGGTTTTTCGTTTTTCTGATCTTGGAAATATGTAGTCCTGAAGAGACTTCTCAAGGGCAACACAAGCATACTCCATGCATTCATTACTTAAAGTTCATTACAAGGAAGATGGAAATAGCTAAGAAGGCGACCTACCAAAACACTAAAAAATACATAATTCTGATTCGAGATGAACATCCGAATCAAAATCTCGATCTAACGCAGAGCACTGCGTGTGACTTCCAGGAACATGAGACATTTTCTCCCCCGCCTTTTACTATTTAGAATCCATTACACATGAAGCCTACTATACTGCTACTACTGCTGCGGCTAGCATCCATATAACACAGCTACCCGAAATAAAACTAGGAGATGAGCATAAACCAAAAAGGTGAACCGCCCGAGTAAAACGCACTCCCTCACCCTCTCAAACCCTGCCCCGCGTGACTAGACATGTCAAACCCACCCGAACTGGCACTCTCAAGCTTGGATATGCGCTGCACAAGTCCTTCCTTCTTGTCTTTCAATCGCTTCACCACCTCCTCCATCCCTTCTATTTCCTTGCCCACCTTCTCCAACTGGTCCCGTGCAACTGGGAGCTCAAGTAGCGAAGCCATTTGGTCCAACCTCTTACGAAGCCAACCAACTTCCAATTGAAAATGCGTCAACGCCTGCAAACCATTGCGAGCAGAATCAAAATCTCCTGGTGTAGCTTGAGGCAAACTCATATTCTCCAACACCTCCACGAAAGATACCAGGGAGTCCAAGGCAAGCTTCCTAGAAATCGAGTTTGCACCAACAAGACGAACAAAAGTACTTGGCCACTGTTCAAAGATGTTGGACAGTATGGCTTTATGCTCCTCTCGAACCTCAGCAAACAAAGTTCGAGGAGTTAACCTTATCTCCTCTTGTGCCCCTAATCTCATGCCGGCGGACCCATCTGGATAATGCGAAACCAAATAATCACCCTCTCGCAAATCGCAAGGTAGACCCCTGCGAGGAACCTCCAATTGCGAGGTACAAGGCTCCACACTCGGAGCATGAGATTCGGCAACCTGTTCAACAGTCCCAGCGTCGACTCCCTCCTGGCCCTCTAGAAAGTTACAATTCTCTACGTACTTCTTGTAACGCTCCTCAATGGGATCGCCGTGCTGCAGATGTTGAATTCTATGTTAGTTATTAAAAAGAAAAGAAAGAAAAGTGCCTGAAGTAAATCAATGAAATCAACAGCAAAAGCTAACCTTTTTCAGCTCCTCAAGTATGGCAACATAGACGCCTTTAGCCTTGTTCGCACCATCCTCGTACAACCAATTTTCCACCTCCTGGAGTTTAGCAGTAAGGCCTTTCCTCTCTGGATCTGTAACAAACTCTTGATATATGCCATGAAGCTGGAAAACACAAGAAGAACTGCTGAGCTGAAAATATTCACACTTGCAAAGGAATAATCAAATTATGGGCCGCAATAGTACCTTGTTTCTCATATCATAGACATAGGCCCCCACGGCATTCTTCTTATCTAGGGTTTCTTCCATAATTCGATCTTGAAAAGCCATTTGAAACTCTTCCTCAATTGCTTTTTGCACATCTGCAGGGCACATTCCTCCATAAATATGCTCGACCACAGGAATATTTGTCTTCTTTGCCTTATTAGCCTCTTCATAAGTCTGTAATAGTTATAAAAGAAATAAATTGCAATATCAACATTGCCCTAATCATTTGCAGTCAATAAGAAAGACAGTCACTAGGACTTACTGTTGCCGAGTCAATCGACACAATGCCATGCAGATTTAGGCGAACTTTCACATTCAGTTTTACCCGTTCATTCTGTGTGGATTGAAAAGGGCCAATCTGTCCACAAATTTGTTTCAATTATGTCAAGTATATTGCCGTTTCAAAAAAAAGTGTGTCAAGTATATTGTCTAAATGCACAATAATATCCTAAATTTAAGCCAATCAAAAAACGAAAAGTCCAACCGAGCAGAATTGTTGCATAAATTACCGTATATGAGCTAATCTCTGCTGTTGCCTGTAATTCGCTCACATCAGCATATTGAACATCCACAGTAAAGTTTCCTGATCTGTAAAATGTCACAGCCTTTATGCTAGGTAGTGGATTCCCCTTTGGGAAAACAATAGTGCTTTGCTGATTATCTGCAACTCCATTCCGAGGATCAGGAGTGGCACCTTTCCATGAAAAAGCAATGGGAAATGGGAAACTCTCATTGACCTTAAATCAGAACAAAATTTTCATCACAATGCCATGGCATAAATCTGATGCAATCAATAAAAGGGGAAAGGGAGCTAACAATTAACTTTCTTTGCCTATCTCTTCAGTAACAGCAAACTGTACAACAAGAATGGGAAATAATTAAGTACACCTATGAAACAAGAAGATATGCAGTATCCTCATAGTATGTGAATAAGTTTCTTTTGTAATATTATTAGTAGGAGATATATATCTCACCCTGCAAATGGAAAGAAAAGGAAGTGAATCAAGTAATATCACATTAAAACATGTAAATGCCCTGAATCTAAATCCATGAATCTTTCATGATTTTCTCATGCCTCCTTACCACAAAAAAAGATACATTTCAAGTAAACTACAGGATGTGGATCAAATTAATCAAGAATGTCCACGATAAGTTTTTTTTTATGAAGACAGATGCTATTATAAAAACCCATCTGAAACGGTTGCAAAATTGACCTCACTATCCCATCAACTTAATAACCAAGGCACACCTCAAATAGATGGATACGGGATTGATTGTGGAATTCTAAAGAACAACGCAAATTTTAGAACACTAACATAACACCATATTCTTTTCTAGCAAACAAACAGGGATCAAGAGCCAAACGGAGCATGTAAACAATAAACAGATGGACAATAACAAAAGAAGTAAGCCGATAAAACAGGAAGATGATTCTCTACCTGGAATTTCTGAAATTCAAATGTGGAACTGAGGATTGCACACTCTAAAGCACAGCCTTTGGCTACACACTCACTTGAATTCATTGTACGCCTAGGTTCCTTCCGGAAGAACTTTGTCAATATCCTGATAATGGCAGGAACACGAGAGCCTGAGCCAACAACCTCAACTGAATGGATATTCTCAACTGTCAGGCCAGCTTCTGAGAGAGCCTTCTCCAGAGGCTTCCTCACACGTTTCAAAATCGGAATGCTAATTTTTTCGAAGTTTTCTCTCTTAATGAAACCCGTGACATCCTTCTCTTCCATCAGGCACTCTATATTCAAAGGTGCCTCTGTGTTTGCACTAAGAACTCTCTTAAGCTTTTCACAAGCAGTGCGAAGCCGAAGACAGGCCCTAGCGTTCTGGTAAACATCAATCTTATACGTTTCCTTGAACTTTGCGGCAAAATATTGGAATAAAGCTTCATCAAAATCTCTGCCACCCAAAGAACGGTCGAATGAATGGGCCAATATCTTCAACTGGCCTTCCTTGAAGCCAGCAATGCAAACCTGCATACTTGCATGGCCAATGTCAACAAATGCGACATTCAGTTGGCCATTCTCTGGCAAATCTGTCTTCCAAATCCCATATGCCAATGCAGTAGCAGTGGTTTCATGAAGTAATCGGAGAGGGTGCAAACCAGCAATAGTAGCCGCGTCCAAGACAGCTCTTCTTTGAAGGTCAGTGAAATAAACAGGAATCCCAATACAACAATCAACAACTTCAGCATTTAAATTTTTCTCTGCCATGATCTTCATATGAGAGAGCACCATTGCCAATAATTGGGTTGGTGTAAACGTCCTTGTCTCTCCCAAATACCGCGCATGAATCAACGGGAATCCATCAGGGCCTTCGGTAACAGCAAAAGGCAGTGCTTTGATATCTTGTTGCAGCTCGGGATCTGAGAACTGGCGGCCAATCAGACGCTTTATTTGAGAAATAGTGTTCTTTGGATTCATCATACTTGATGCAGCTCCAGCTGTCCCAAGGAATCGCTGTTTCTCACCAAAGCATATGATGGCGGGAGTCTCGCCCTTGGATTCATCATTGAGTACAACATCGATTCCCCTTTGCCTTGCAACGGCGGCCACGCAGCTCTCATTCCCAAGGTCAAAACCAACAAAACTCATTTTGGTACAAAAGTTTTTCTTGGCCGCACGCAAACGCTAGGTTCTCAGCAGAAGATATAGGCCTGAAAATAAATCAAAATTAACCCTTGAAATTCACTAACAATTCAGCATCATACCAAAACTCTCATGATTCAAGCCATAAAAATCCCCAAATATTCACAATGTTTGGTAGCTTTCAGATGCATTTGCTTGTATATCCGACATGACTGTTGCTTTAGAATTCCTTCTTTATCCATTCCTTTCCTTCCTTTCTAGTATTCGTGTATCCTATGGCATCTAACTAGTATACGGCAACAGTTATATATACGAGCAAAGAAAAGTATTAGCAAGCAAGGGATTGAATTAATTAGGCCTAGCCCTGATGAGATGATTCAGATATAGAACTTAACCAACCAAGATTACACCCAATGTAATGTGAACTCCGGGAATAACCATTTTTTAGCACAAAAATGACATTTTCACACTAAAAAGTGGTTATTTCTCAAAATACTTGGGTAAAAGTGCCAAAATTTTATTTTTCCGATTCCTCTCGTTGAGACGAATCAATTACACACAAAAGTTTGGCGCAAAATCAACAAATAAAAAAAAAATTCAAATAAGAACAATTTTCAGATTTAAGTTAAGTTTAAGACAAGTCCAAGAGAATGCATCCTAACATTCTTTCTTTTTGCTTTTCCTTGCCAATAATTTCTGAAGTCTAGAAAGTCAAAATGAAACTAAATGTATGAAACTATCACTAGCGCTAGAAACAAATCTTCGACAACCAATGAGGCTCTCAGTGACCGGTATCGACCGAATCTCAATGGTGAAACAATGCTTATTACCATTCCTATAGTGTAGATGGAAAGGGGTGTGGACGGGGGCAAAGGCACCCCTAAACTACAGTAGAGCCATTTTTCTCATGCAGTGTATCCATAATAAAGCCAAATATTTTAGGTCCTTCATAATCTTGAAAATTTCATTCCAGCCCGCCACTGCATTCCAAACTCTAAATAACTTCAGGTTTGGCCCCCTCTTATTCCTGCTTACGCCACTGCATACCCCACCCCTTTCAGATTGTTAGTAATCTAACAGTTAAACATGAGAATTACCACCTATATGGAAAAAGAAAGCCCGAACTTATGAACTAGTCACTGTGCATTCCCCACCCCAATATCCTCTAAATCTTCATTTTGGAGGACCAAAATACTATTTTATAATCAGATAGTAGATTTAGAGGATTTTTTTATTCATAACAACTCCAACCCCCAAGACTCTATTTCTTCCTCTATATTTTAAAAAACTCATCCCAAATCTCAAACTTCATCAGTTATCCTTCCAAAATTCAAGTTCTAATATTTCTAACTTTATAAAAAAAAAAATTACTCAATATTGGTCTTGTTTTAAAGACATTGCAAAAATCATTTGATTGGTACCAATTTTACACAAAAAAAAAAAAAAATGAAATACCAAAACCAATATGATGAACAAAATGGGGTTTGAAAGGGTGAAAAAAATATTCATAAATATAACTCTAGTGCTTTCAAAAGTAACCAGAAAAGAAAAAAAAGAAAAGTGAACGACAGAAAGATAGTGCCCATTTCCTCTTTGCATCACCCCAGAATATCTCCGTCACACCTGGGATGAAACATTAATTATGCGTTGTTCTCTTTACAATTCAAAAAGAATTTTTTTAAAAATTTCCCCTAAATTCTTCACAGATTTCTTCTACTTCCAACATTTCTCTCTCTATCTCTCTTCACGTATTATCCCTATTATTTTTCAAAAAAAAATTCAAATATCAATCCAAACATAGCATAAAACATCAAATCCTTTTTTTGATGGATTTCACGAAAAACAATCCTTGTCTCCCCACATCAACAAAGCATGGAATGAAGTGTTGAACCAACTTAATCAACTCTCAAAATAGGCAATTTCAATAACGGAAATTATTGTCTCAAGTTTGGAAATAGATTTTGGAAACCAGTACTAAACCCACTTTTCGATTTTTACTCTCAACAAAATGATTTTTAAGGAACCCATTTCAGAGACCATTCGAAGAATCACGAGGTAAAAGTGTACACCGGGAAAGACGCTTGAGTTGAGTGAAGCTAACAGTGTCGTTACCTGTTACCTTCGGTCTGCGAGGATCAACGAAAGGTAAAGAGTTTAATGGTTTCGTAGAAGAACACAGAATGGAAATGAAACCAGAAGTAACGGAGATGAAGAAAGTTAGAGGGAGAAAGAGAGTGATCGTGATTCAATTCACTTCTTGGATGATTACCAATGTTAACCGAACTAATTGCTAACGTGGAAGATTCTCTTTCCACTTTGCATTATTGAGCTGGAAGGGGCTCAAGAACCAGGGATGATGTGCTACTTTTCTTTAGAGCGAAGGAAAGGAAATGAAAGGAAAAGAAAAGACAATCGGCGGGAAATAGGAGAAAATTTCAGAAAAAATTTATTACTGGAGTATTTACTAAACTTTAAATCTTTATTTTGTTCTCTCTTTTTCTTACAACCAAGCAATAGAAGAAAAAAAAATTTAATTTTCCTTTCTTTTCTTTAAGTACCAAACAGAGGCTTCATTTACGAAAGAAAAATAGGTCTGTTTTTTTGCGTAAATCATGATGCAGAAATGATATTGGTACCGACCCCGTCGGTACCGAAATCGTAGGGACGGCCACGCCGGGCCGTCTCCGGCTACCGGACGGCCGATCCGAGCCGTCCGAAAATTCTAAAAAAAAAAACGAGGGGGCCTACACGAGAATCAACGGCATCCGAGGTGTGTAAGGTGCTTGATCCGAGCACCCTTTTTTGTATATATATGTATATTCCCGCGAATATACATATATACACAAAAAAAGGGTGCTCGGATCAAGCACTTTACACACTTCGGATGCCGTTGATTGCCGAGGAGGCCCTCCGTTTTTTTTTTTTAGAATTTTTGGACGGCTCGGATCGGCCGTCCGGTGGCCGGAGACGGCCCGACGCGGCCGTCCTTACGATTTCGGTACCGACGGGGTCGGTACCTGTAGCATCGTGCTACTTTTCTTCAAGGCCCTATTTGATTTGGATTTTGAAGTAGATTTTTTAGAGTAATAAGTGGAGAGAGATACAATAACAATAATAACAAAACCCATGTAACCCCAATCATTGGGGGTATGGGCGGAGAAAGATTGGAGATAGACCTAACATTTGACAATATGCACAAAGTAAAGAAAGATAAATAAAAAATATTTATTGGGTGTCGTGAGGAGAAGTTTTGAAACAAGCCATAAGTGTGTCGGAGCAGGCAAGTCTTTGATTCCCAAGTTCAAATCTTGTTTTGCTATAGTTATTCCTGAAATTTTGAGTGGAAAGTCTTTCACCTTGTTCGGTTCCAAGTTTAGTTTAGTTTTAATTTTGTTTTTCAATTATTATTTTATTTTTTTCTCCAATCATTATCTTATTTCTCCAATTATTACTTTCTCATCTCTCTCTATCTCTCTCCAATCATTACTCCTCTATTCAATTATTACCCTATTTCTCTCTCCATTCACTACCAAAACTAAACTCCCAACCAAATAAAGCCTTTATTTTTCGATTCATCTCAACACAAGGAAATGGATAAGCAATTGTTTTGGTGAAAAGCCACCTTTTTACTAAAGGAGAAAAAATATCGAAAAAGTTCAACTTGTCAAACTTATTTTAGGTTTTTCTAATTCTTCCATTCTATGCAAGTCGGAATATTAAAGTCTTTTGATTAATGATATAAAAAATTCAATAACACCAAAAATTAGAATACAAAAATTTAAGTTATTTTTGCACTTCCTTTTTATTTATGTGCACTCATTGTTATCTTAGTTTATGCAAATTTTTAATTTGTTCACCATTCAATGCACAGGAAAGCAATGGTAGAAAACTCGTATGAACAAATCTATCTAAAAAAACACAAAGGTATTTAGGAATGTTTTTTAGGAATATTCTTTTTCAACGGTTCAGATTTCTCTCTGACACAAATTTTATCTATTCATACAAACAAATTCAACGATCCAGATTTCTCCACCCTTCACATACAAACCAATGGTATCTTCGTAAATAACTTACATTGTTTGGCCAAATTTTTTATGGCATGTTTCGGAAATAGTGTGCATTCAACGTCCGGATCCCAAAGAGTTTTATATATTAAAAAAATAGTTAAAAGATTAAGTGTTCTAATTTTCATTTCGTTTAAACCGGTACGAAAATCTTATTTTCCTGATCATATTATTTCTTTATTTAACAATGTGCCTTTTATTATCAAAACGTTTTTTTCTCCCCATCGTCAATCTCAAACTCTATCATTGTGGTGTTGTGCATTGTCCACTTATCCATCAGAAAATTCTATTCAATTCTTTTCTTCCATCAACTGAGGTAACAATAGAAAAACATTATAGAAATTTTAGTCCTACAAAAGAATAAAACTTAGTTTTATTTTTTTTCTCCCCATCGACAATCTCAAACTCTATCATTATGGTGTTGTGCATTGTCCACTCATCCATCAGAAAATTCTATTCAATTCCTTTCTTCTATCAACTGAGGTAACAATAGAAAAACATTATAGAAACTTTAGTCATACAAAAGAATAAACTTAGTTTTTTTCGGTAACAAGTTGTTTCACCTATTTCTTGGATGCATGATTCAAAGTAGTAGTGCTTAATAATTTTTTCTCAGTTGTAAGCCTGCAGCATTTCTTTGATTTGAAGGGGGGAAAAAAAACTCAAGTTGTAACATTCCGTTGCAAGAATCATTTTCAATGTTAAAAAAAAACATCATTCGTTAACTTACGGGAAGTAGAGTTTTAAAACTATTCATTTTATTTTTTTTGAATGGCGAAAAGAAATTTTTGCTAACCTTTAAATTTGTTACAAAGATTAAAAGGATAAGGAGAAAACGAAAAGTCCAATCCGATACCCAAACCCTTGATTGACAAGAAACCAACCAAGGCAACACCCAATAGGAACAAAGCCCCAACACCTCAAGGCCTGAAAGCCCAGATAAAACAGTTACGGACAAATGGGCGAAAAGAAATTCATATATATATATATATATATATATATATTATTAGTTGCTCGTTGAATTATATTATATACGGGTGTGATATAAGTATTGGTTGATCGTGATAGCTGTTAACAAATGGTTGTGCATAAGTTAATTAGAAATTTCATTTTCATATGTGCTCCTATTTTTCAATGGGTGGTATTATTTGTTCTGAAACTATTTTTGGAAGAAATTAATTTAGTTTATCCTATTTGAAGAGAATTTTAAAAAATAAATTATAAAATTTTCCATTTGGGTTTGTTAAGATCAAAGAAGGGAAGGATAATTTTTTCTTAAGTTATACTCCCTCCGTTCCTTTTTAAATGTCCTGCTTTGTAACTCTAACTTTTTAAAAAGACACCATCATTATACCTTTCACATCAAATTTTTCCTCTATTTTCCCTACTTACCCATTATCATTACACTTTTACTCATTAATTTTTCAAAATGGAATCTACTTTTTGGGGCAAAATGGAAAATTCACCAACTTTTACCCACTAACTTTACAAAATAGACACTTATTAAGGGACAACCCAAAATAGAATACTGAACTATAAAATAGGGACATAGGAAGTACTAAAAAAGTGTTAGAATCATTTTTATTTTGAAAATATCTTAAAGTCAAACTTTCCTTCTTATATTGATATTTTTTCATATTGATGAGCAAGGAATTCAAGACATAGAAATGTTAGAGTTCCGAAATCACATTTTCATTTCCCCCTAAGATAGGACTTGGGGGGCTGCTGTCCCTTTGGGACAGCAGCGTGTTGTCCCAGCCGAGGGGGCCCCGCTCCAGTCTCGTTCCGACGATTGGAAACGTTCACTTCGTAGAGCTCTTCGAGTTGAAAAAATTTGTAAAAAATCAGCTCAATCGGATATCTTTAAGTGCCTAATTGAAACCTTTTTGTCTTAAAAAGAATGGATCCGAAACACTGAATCAAATCTACTAGAACCCATTATTGATAAGTTATATGTGTTCCGATTAGGCACTTAAAGATATCCGATCAAACTGATTTTATGCATATTTGTTCAACTCGACGAGCTCTACGAAGTGAACGTTTCCGATCATCGGAGCGAGACCGGAGCAGGGCCCTCTTAGCCGGGACAGCAGCCCCCCAAGTCCCCTAAGATACCTGTCAGGCTGCCATCTAAACACAGTAGGTGTTTGCCCATTTTGATATTTTCTTGATTGACACTTGCCAATCTAGGTTCTTCCCTATTTTAGGTCATCGTCAAGCTGCATGAACGCTTGATCAACAATATTAATTTTTCATATTCATAAAACACTTGAGAAGTAAAATTCAACACATAGATTACGAGTCGACCGATCAGCAATTTTAACTCATGTAATAAATCTCTTTAGTTCAGAGAATAAATTCTTTACACCGTCGGTGTAAATATTTGTTTCCTCCAAATCAATTATATTGCACCATGTCGTCATGGTCTATTGACTAGGACCATTGTTTTGCAATGTGGCGCGATGTAATTGATTTGGAATAAACAAATACTTACACCGGTGGTATAATAAAATTATTCTTGTACAGTATAAGATCGTCATTCATTTCGATTTTAACGAAGAGAGTACTAAAATTATTTCCCAAGGAGGAAAACAGTTATTTTTGTTATTATGTAATAAAATGGTAAGTTATCATACATTTCAGTGATTTCACCTTCTTCTTTTTAATCATTACATTCACATTTGGCAGCTTACATTACACAATTCCATTGTATCTACATTTGTTCAGCAAACCTGGCATTACACAATCTCTTTCAATTACTTTCTCCGATCGCCGGCCGACGGTCCACGCCGCGATTTCACCGGAGCTCTGCCGGACTTTTCCCGCAAAACAACGACGAGATCGACAAAAGCGCTCAATATATACTTGTACGACTTCTTCTCATTCAAATCCAAGTAACAAAACAAAAGCTCCTCCATGAACTCCCAATCCACCCTGCCCCGATCGTTCAGCCGCGCCTCGATCATCTCCTCCATCGAGTTCCTGAAATCGTTGTACGGACTCGGAGAGTATTTCAAAATCGTGATGAAATCATCGGCGCCCATTTTACCGATGGCGGTGGTGGCAGAGCTCGAGCCTTTGTCGTCGGACGCAATTGCGCTCGATTTCGTGATTAGAGAACTCGATGAGGTGGAGCCCACAAAAAAGCGGTGGGATCCGCAAAGATCCGGTGGCGGATCGGTGAACCGGGGCGATTCCAGCAAAATCGTTCCGGTTTTTTCTTCATCATCTAAAAAAAGAGATGTCAATGGTAGAAAATTCGCTTTAACAAATATAAAATAAAAGTGTAGATGATAAAAAACAAAAAGTGTGTAAATTAATTCTAAAAATTAAAGTTATGTCAATTTATTTGTTGATACATTGCAGAGAACTCCATTTGAATTCCTACCATTACACCATATAATTTCGTTATTAGCAAAAAGATCACGATTGAGAAGAATCTTACCTGGGCTTGATAGGCCGCGATCATTTTCTTGAATTTTCTGCTTCTTGTCATCTTCCTCGTCGTCCTCCAAGTACAACGAATTGAAATTCTCGAACATAAACTTATCGATATCTGCTAGTGTTGCTGCCGCATCACCGACAGCAATCGATCGTGTCTTGGGATGCTTGCAAGCTCTTAGAATTTTCCTCTTAGAAGAGTATGACAAAATTCTGGAGGGGACACGAAATTTACGCGAGTAGGTTTTTCGTTTTTTGATCTTGGAAATATAGTCCTGAAGAGACTTCTGAAGGGGTTTTGGCATTTTCTTTATTAGTTTTTGTTTGTAATATCCATGGGGGTGGAGTGGTTTTATACACCAAAAAGCATGGAAGTAATATGAAGGAAGATTTTAACAAACTTTCAAGTAATTGACATAAAGCATTAAAGTTGGATTTGGTATTTAATGTGAGATTTTGGTTATAACATTTTTTCTCTTTTCATTCCAAGTTTGACCAAATGGATTATGACTTAATATCTTTTTTGCTATTCCTTTATTTGGTTTGAGAGAAAAAAAGAGAATAAAATAACCAAACTAAAGCTTATGAGTAGTAAATTTTCCTCCAAACTTTCATTCTCTTTTTCCTTTCTTTTCCATAGCTTCCAAACGGGGCGTTCGATTTTATTCAATGAGGTATGACCATAAATAAATTGACTTGCTAGTAAAGGACATTATAGATATGGTATTGGATTGATAGAATCTTGTGTGTTTTGAGAACATTAAAATTTTCATGCTAGACTTCAGATTTGCAAAGTTGGGAAGTTAATTAATGGTCTCAAATAAACCTTATCTAGAAAAAAATTTGCTCATTCTTTCATTTCAGTATTGTGCTATTAGCTTGCCCTTTGTCCAACCGCTTGCAGAAAGGATTATCTTTTTGAATATGTGCAACTTGAAAGACAGATCGAAATCGTCTCAATTCAAAAGAAGAAGAGAAGACGATATTTTCTTACACCAATAAAAATAGCAAATGATCTTTAATTTTGCTACAACATACAAAGAAGGGAAAAAAAAAGAAGTCAATCAATGCTATGAATTTTTCTTCATTCCTTGCTGTAATGATATATCGGGGTTCGAAAAAAATTACTACTCCAATATATACCTAGCACATACAATGAATTAAAACATGTCTTTATTAAGGGGATTGATTAAGAGATGAGATCAATAAATATGATATCGAAAGAATTAACGCATGAGCTTTATGAGATTATTAAAGAAAAACTCTAAAGCATGGTTGTAAGGGAAAAGGATTGACTGGCGTATTGGAATCGAGAAGAAATGCCATTCGACAGGCAAGAAAAGAATTAAGCAAAAGTGGAATGATCATTTTTTTTTTTTAAAAGGTGGAATGATCAGGGAGTCAAAAGGCCAATAAGTTGCATTGATTAATTTGACGTCCCATTATGTATACGGTTCTGCTACCCACATCCCACTGGACAGCGAATAACGTACACGTAATGCTAAAACGTGAATTGACTTTACACATATATCAATAAGTATTTATACAGATATCCATGATCCTTTTGCAATTTTTCTTATATGTAAAACAATTTCTATGGATAAGGGGAAATATAGTTATTGGAAAAAATTTAGAGAGGCTGGTTTTAGGCTTTTTCATTTTGTTGGGCCTGGGCCAAAATTGTTTGGGCCTACTTATTCCTGCGATTTTTATTTAATATATATAAATTTGGTTGAAGATTTAGAGCGGGGTGTCAGGATGGCCGAGTGGTCTAAGGCGCCAGACTCAAGTTCTGGTTCTCGCGAGAGAGCGTGGGTTCAAATCCCACTTCTGACATTTCCTTTTTGATTTCTTCTGAAGCCCTCCGGGGTGCTGTAGGGGCAGCCTATAGCCGTTGATCTCATCAACTAACGGTTCAGATTAAAAATAAAATTTTCAAGGGAATAGTTTGTTTTTAATCTGAACCGTTGAAAACACTTTTGGACGGCTATAATGCTGCACTACAGCGTTTCCCAATCCAACTATATCAAGCTCTTTTCTTTTCTTTTTTCTTCTTGGGAAGTGATTTCTCACCTTTTTTTGATATCCACACTCCCATTTTTATTTTTTTAGCATTGAAAGGGCATTTTTTTCATTAAATGACAAAAAAAAAAGAGTGAATATCAAAAGGGGAGTGCGAAAATCATTTCTCTTCTTCTTTTGTTTTTCTATACTGCCCCCTCCCAGCTTGTTACCCTTTTTTGAAATTGAAACTGCTTTCTTACCCCGCATTAGTGATCTTTCCTACTCCATTTGTCTTTCTCTAGTTTTTTCTCTCTTGCCTTGCCTTGCCTTGCCTCTCTAAACCACACCAGAGTTGTTTTTAAAGTTGTGTTCTTTTACTTTTTGCAAGCTTAATATATAGGTTAGTCACCCGAATCGTTCATTTCGTAATGCGTCTCTAAGAAAAAAATAACTTGACTGAACGTCAATAGGAACTTCACTAAACATGTATTTTTTCTCTTAAAGTGTTATTTCGAAGTCAAATCTCTTTTATCTTGGTCTTCCTATTCTAGTCTTCGAGTCTATGTATAAAAACTCCAATTAAGCTACAAATCCAAAGGAAAAAAAAAAATTATAAAAGGCGATCCAAACCCTCAAAGCAAACGAATTCGTAATCTTTTTCACCATCAAAAGAAGTTGTAATTCACCTCTTTAGTGCAAGTTATTGACCCACTGTACTCATGAATTAAGTCAAGGCATGGACCCCAATGTTGTTCCTGGGCAGCACATGCCTACTTACACTTCGGCAGCAATCTGTTGGTATGTCTGGGCCATCTTTATTCTATATGTACTACGTCTACGCATTTTTACACTATTAGTGAAAGGTGGCCCCGAGCGTTAGTTCCTTAACAATTAATCTGGGTTCGATTGTTGAGTTAAACCGCAAGAAAGTAATTTTTTGTGAATTCTCTAATCTCGGTGTAGATGGTTTGCTCTTGACCGGATCAGGGAGGAAATTAGCTGAGGAGCGCGCGCGTAAGTTGGTTTGGACACCTTGGTCATCGAAAAAAAAGAAACAAAGGCGTGACCATACAAATTTTTACTAGTACATATATAGCTCTGACATTATTGTACACACTGCAATTCAAATAAAGCAGTAGAATTTATGAATCATGTTCACGTGTCTACACATGACCCTATTGAATTATGTAATTTTGCCTAAACTTTAATACCCCGCCGCTCATACTTGTGCAGTCTCGGTCCCCCAAAACCGCTGAACATTCAATATTCACCGGTATTTTGCTTGCATGATAGGATGTCGGAACCAAGTTACCCACATTTCGATTAATCTTTATGACATCTCGGCTAATCTGAGGATTCTAAAGTTAATGACGGACAAATCTCGATCAACGGCTCCAAGGACTTTTCGATGACTATAAGAATCGAATTTAGGATCTCGGTTTGGTCATTTGCTATCAATGTCGAAGCGAAGCAATGCTTTTTAAAAAGCAAGTGTGGAAGAATTCATTTTGCCATAAAGGGTTTGCTTCAAGTTTAACACAAGAAAGCCAAGAAAATGTACACGTACTTCTGTTTTTTTTATGCAATTTTATTTGCATGATTGCACAATAGTTTCTTTCCTAAAAAAGAGTTTTTTACTAATCTTGCGGCTGACGTTGCACGGAAACAGATATGCAAGAAAAGAGGGGCCAAAAAATATTCACCTTCATTTGCTTGTGAATTGACATGGAGCAGCAGCTAGCGTATACTACAGCAACTACATACATAAGTACGGCCGGCATAAATACTTAATAGACTATTTAAATACGCGACGAAATACTATAAGGGATTAAATCAGAGTTGTCTAATTAGAAACAACTAGAATCTTTATGCAGACCAGACCACAAAATTACTAGGTGACGTAGTATTATGGAGTATGAGGCAAAGTGGATTTCCTGTCACCATCCACGGATATTCAGCCCAACATCGCTCGGATTTGTTTAAAGGAAAAAAGACAAACTTAAGAGTAATAAGATAAGCAGGCGATTCAAACTAAAGAGTACCACTATTGATCATCAATCACTCAATCCTCCACCCTTCTGAAAGATTCTTGATGGAACAGCGAACCGAGCAGAAAATGAACGGGAGAGATCATCAAGATTCTCCCACATCGAGCCCTCATCGAAGTTTTGGGCATATGTGCATGGACTATAAGTGAAATTATGGTTGGTTGAGCTTGAGTAAATGTTGAAAAGCTTCTTCTTCCCTTTCTTGATCTTCCTCCATAAAAGTCTCCAAATGGGTGTCTTTGATCCACTACTGACAGGCAAGTCAAATGGCACAAACCGAGTACTGTAGTTGCTCGCGAAGAAAGTCCTGCTATATCCGGCGTGAGTACTGTGACCTGAGTTGCACCAACTTCCGGCATCCATGGCAGTGTGTGTGTGTGTGTGTGTGTGTGTGAGAGAGAGAGAGAGAGAGAGAGAGAGAGAGAGAGAGAATGTGTGTGCTTTGCTTGCTCTAAGAGTGTCTCTGGTTGGTCTTTTTATGGCAAAGAGTGTAAATGCATGCACAGGGCTACTTATACAATGAAGGTGGTACCATTCTCTCTTTTTTTTTAGGTCAACAGAGGAAGGTGGTTCCATTCTTCAATATGGTGGATTGGTGGTTACAATTTGCCAATATTAAGCAATTTAAAACACTCATGCACTCTATTTGGGCTTTTTTTTACGAATGGTCCCCAATGTATTAACAAATTGTCAATTTGGTCCTCAGTATATAAATTGTGTCTATTTAGTCCCCAATATTCACTATACGTATTTAAATGGTCCCTGAGTCTAACTCCGTCTGCGTTCACCGTCAAGTACAAGGGTATTTTTGTCTTTAAGCAACCATCACCCCACAAAACTTCTTCTCCCAAACAGAAAACCCTAAACAGCAAAAGAAAAAAAAAACCTCATAACCTGAGTCCTATCGAGCCCAAATCTCCCAAATTATTCAACCCAGAGATTCCTAAGCATGTTTTCAATTTGGGGCCTTCTCTTAAAAATGCCCAAACACCACCACCGACATCAAAATCAAATCTGTCTAATTTGTTGAACCCCATTATCCAAATCAAATTTCGTCTTTCCTAAGCACCACCTCGTCACCCACCGCTACATCCTCCGACCGACCACCTCACCTACTGGTTCTCTCCCCAATTCCTTCTCTCTCCCTCTCCAAACCCAATGTTACACGAGAACAAACCTTGGGTTAATCTTTCTCAGAAAAGGTAAAATACGCACTTTGGAAACCCAATGTTTTCCATTGTTTTGCTGATGAGTCTCTTTAAGCGCTCAAACCCATTCGATTGGGTTTCGATTTTATTCTTCAAGCGTCACGGTCAGACACCGGCAGTTGCACGTCGACCGATCACGCCACGACAATTTCTCGCAGACGAAGTCGAAAGACTCCTTGCAAACAAGTCTTCGCCTCTGTCGCCATTGGTTGTTGTTTCTTCTCCGGCTGGTGGAATAGGATTTGAAGCCCTCATGATGCTACAGATGAAGATGGAGCCGTTGTCGAGCTCTAATGTGACTTCAACCAGTTCCTGCTCATGGCAACTTCAACCAATTCTGGCAAAAATTTCCTAGGTAGGGTCATCATATCTTCACGAACCTGATTTGGTAGTGTTTTGACCTAAAAATCTTGTTTGGATTATCGGATTCGGCATTCTCGTCAGTCATGAAGCAATAAATTTTCATGGCTGTTGTTTTTAAAGAACCAGAAAGGCTTGAATTTAAGAGGAATAGAAGTGTTTGTGTGGGTTTGAAAAATTAAGGGGGTGTGAATAGAACAATTCGTTCTTCCTCCCTTGTAAACATTTTAACGAAGTTCCAAAAATACCCTTGCACTTGACGGTGAACACAGATGGAGTTATACTCAGGGACCATTTAAACATGTATTTTGAATATTGAGGACTAAATAGACACGATTTATATATTGGGGATCAAATTGACAATTCGCTAATACATTGGGGACCATTCGTAAAAAAAAAGCCACTCTACTTGTATTCACGTTGGAAAACAACCCGCTTGACAATCCAATCCGGATCCACGAGAGATTATTTAGTATTTCTGGAGAATTACTCCAAGGCCTATCCGAATCACAAATTGATATGGAATCCGCAAATTTGTTGTAAGGCTCTTGAAGGGCCGAATAAATTTTCCGAACATAGCAAATCCATGAAATAAAATTCCCGCCTTGGCCTTTATGCATTGTTTATTTCTACTCTAGCCCAAAGTCCATGTTTGTGGCACAAGGATTTTCTGTTAGATATAACTGGACAATCAGAGCTAACGAGGTCTTCTTGACAAAACGCAATAGCTAAATGACCTAATGGAAATTTGTAAGAGCATCTACATCAGCCTATTTATATTTTGGATCAATTTACACCGTAAAAAGTTACATTATTATTTTAACTACCTACTTTCAAAATGTTTACTGTATTGGACTCTCTATATTAAAACTATCCCATCACAAATATTGTTTCTTTATTTTCTTAAAAAAAAAAAGCACCAAAACAAACCCCTCTCTCTAACTTTACTCTTTGGAGAGGTACCTAGACAAACCAATGTCCAGGTTCATTTGAATCCAAGAAGGGTCGAAGTAATAAAATAAGAACAAGCTCGTGAATATCCCTCGCCTCTTGTAACAAGCAACCAAACCGAGCCTCATGTCCTAAATTACTTAGAGTCGGCTACATAAATCATTTTCCTCCATTGAGCCCTGTTAAGGGTCACTTATTCACACAAACTCATTATACTCATATCTTTACATATAATAGCATTTAATGTCAATTTATGTCTACCCCTCCCCGTAGCATTGCTACCTAAAGCTATCCTATCTGCTCTCTTAACTACTGCATTTCTTGGTCTACGGTAGACGTGGCTAAATCACCTTGGCCTATTTTTCTTCAACTTCTCTTCTATAGATGTTACACTTACCATCTCATGAACCGTTTTATTTCTAATCATGTCTCGTCTAGTCTTACCACACATCCACCTTAACATTCTCATTTTCGCTGCACTCATCTTGCTCACCTGTTATTTCTTAATAGGCCAACATTCTGTCCCGTAAAATATCGCTGGTCTTATGGCAATTTAGTAAAAAAATTTCTTCAATTTTGTGGGTACTCTCTTATCACATAGTACACCAGTAGCGCTCCTCCACTTGAGTCATCACACTTAGATCCTATGAGTCACATCATCGAAAATCTCTCAATCTCTACTAATAATTAAGCTTAAATATCTAAAATGATCATTCTTTGGTATCTCCTGATCTTGGATCATCACTCTTTCTTCATGCGCGATACCACTAAACTTGTACATCATATATTCAGTTTTACTTCTACTTGTCCAAAAACCCTTTTACTTTAATGTTTTCCTCCAAATTTTTAGTTTCGTTTTTACACCTTTAGTGGTTTCATCTAAGAGGACAATGTCATCTGCAAACATCATATACCATGGGATATTCTTCTGAAATTGTCTAGTCAATTTATCCATAACTAAGGCAATGAGGTATGGCTCAAGGCTGATCCTTGATGCAATCCTACAGTGATTGAAAATTTACTTGTTTCCCAACTAGTGATCTAATGGTAGTGACGATACCTTCATATATGTCTCTAATCACCTCGATATATCCTTTCGCCACTCCCTTTCTCTCCAGAACCGATCATATGATGTCTTTAAGCACCTTATCATAAGCCTTTTTTAAGTCTATAAAAACCATATGGAAATCCTTATTCTTTATTCTGTGTTTTTTTACCAATCTCCTTAATAGGTAGATAGCTTCCATGGTTGATCTTCCAAGTATGAACCCAAACTATTTCTCCGATACCGTAGTCACCATTCTCAAGCGATGCTCAATAACTCTTTCTCACAATTTCATCGTATGACTCATCAATTTAATACATCTATAGTTGTTGTAACTTTGAATATTTCCTTTATTCTTATAGATGGGTACTAAGGTGCTCGTTATCCATTCGTTGGGTATCTTTCTAGTAATAATAATCTTATTAAACAATTTCGTCAACCAAGTCACCCCCAAGTCACCTAGACTTTTTCACACTTCAATAGGGATACCATCTGGTCCTAAGGTCTTACCCGATTTCATCCTTTTCAAAGTTTTAACCACTTCATACTTTTGTGTTCTCCGATAAAACTCATATTCTATGTTCTTACCAGTTACATACATTTCTTCACCCCCCCCCCCCAAAGCCTCCTTCATGTTTCTTGTTTAACAAATTCTCGAAATACGACTTTCGATCATCCATCCCTGATCGCCTTGTCTTTCATCAACACCACTGAATCAATATCTTTTGATACACTGAACTTGAGAAATGTCTCCCACTTTCGTTCTCGCAGCTTGGCAAGTTTTTAAATAATCTTTTCTCCATCTACTCCCAGAATTGCTCTTTAGTAAGATCATCCAAGCCTACTTGGGATGCGTAAGCACTAATAATATTAACTATGCTCCCTCCGATCACAAGCTCAACTAAAATAATCCGATCTCCTTTCATCGTGACTGTAACTACCGAATCTTTCAAGTGTTTATCTACTACAATACCTACCCCATTTCTATGTCTATCCTTACTCGTATAATAAAGCTTATAACCAGTATCCTCTATTTCCTTAGCTTTCTCCCCTACCCTTTTCTCCTACCCATTTAGTCTCCTCAAGGCAAGCTATACTAATCATTCTTCTAAGCATGGTGTCAACTAGCTCCCTAGTCTTACCTGTTAATGTCCCTATATTCCAAGTTGCTAAACGAATCCTGTAGTCCTAGGCTAGCTTCTTTACCCGCGCGAGAACCCTTGCTCACTTATCACCACACCTAGGCGCTGGTGTGGCGCCCCTTGCTCATTATTCAAAGCAACCGAAGGCAGGCGCAACGCGTTGCTTAAAGGGAACGCCCTAGCATGTCTCATTATCATATTTGGATTCATGTCATAAAAATCTAACGGACTTTTCACGTACTGGCTGTCAGCTATCTAACGCACAACCCTCCTCCTTTATCCGGGCTTGGGACAAGCTGAAAAAGAAAGATAAGGCTCTAAGCACGAACCAGACGGAGTTTGCTCGCTATTCTACCAAGAGAAGAGGAATAGAGAGGGAGATGAGGATGCTGTAAGTTAATGGGCCAAAGGGAAAATAAAATCATGCTGGGATGTTGATGTGGAGTGGTGGATTGAGGTCATGGGGAAACAGAACCAAACAGGGGTAAAATTGTCTACCATGTGAAGTTATGTAGTTATGCAGAGAGACACTGTAAAGAGAGGCCATGGCTCTTTAAGAGACTGTTGACTTTTTGTGTTTTGTTCTCAATTTGGTTTCCAAAAAACTGATGACTGATTTGGGTTAGGTGGATTTGCTTGTTCGAACACTCTGATATCTGAAGTCGTCCAATGTAGGTTCATCTTATAGCGCATTCGTGGAAGCTATGTGCATCGGATTACTCTTGACGCATCTGCGTCTGAATTTGTCTGTGTCTCTAATAGTGCTAGTTTGGTTGCTAAGAAATAACGTGTTTGATCAAACGCTTGAATCTTGTTGGGTTTATTCATCTGCCCCCAGTTCAGTTTGGGGACAATTTTTTCTCTATCTCCTGTAGATAGGCTTGCAAATAACACATGGAGTTCTATGCTCATAAAAAAACACTGGACCCGACGATAGACCAATTTGGTGCAGTAAAATTTCTTATCTTTTGTCCCAAAATGGAAAACAAAAAAACTAAGAGAACATTGTGTGGTTGTAGACCCTTGAGTTCTTCAATCCATCAACACAAGTATTCAATGTAATTATAAAAAAAAGTCAACCACTAAATCCATCAACATAACTCCTTTCACATTATACAACATATGCAAATTATGTCCAGACAATCCAAAATTTATCGGGAGCTCTGATTCGGCTTCTTAGGGCGTGTAATGGACTGCAGTTGAGTGTACATTTTGAAACAAGAACTAGAGAATTCGGAAAGTACCCGGAAAAGCTCAGGCAGTTGAGTTCTTAGAGCAGTCAAAGATTTCTCCCTAACATGAACACGCTGCCTCTGGTACTCTTCTTCCTCGTCTTCCAACTTCTGCTTCACCGTGTCAACCACCAACTTCCTCTCTGCGACAAGATCCTTATCCTCTGACCTCTCCGGGTCCACCTCATCGGGTGGTGTTCTCTTTTGCATGTACTTTTTATACCAGTCATCAAATTGTCGTGTTTTGCGATTAAGCTCCTTTTGAGTTTGCTCGCATTTGTCCCTCAACTTCATCTCATCCACTTGAATCTGCACTATTGTATTCATAACAGCTCCAAAACTAGTTATACCCGTTATTGCCAGCTCATCAGGGAGTTTTTCCAGCTGATCATGCCATAAACAGAGGAGGGCTTGAATTGGGGGACTTTGAGTCCTCCCAGGGGATGAGACTTTCTCCTTTAGGTTTGTATCGACCGGAATGAGGTTGAGTCTCAACCAGTTGTTGAGAGCTTTTATGTAGGTCTTTTGATGGGTCATGAGCTTGTGTAATTGTGAATGCCACTCCTGCACAATCACCCACAGCTGGACTGTCCGTTCATGGTGGTGCTCAGTTGTTTCTTTGGCTGATTGCGAGATGTCGAGGAACTTCAATGCTGTCGAGATTTTCTTCTGGTTCTCATGCTGCACTTTCATGTGTTCCCACATTTCAGCCATCCTGCCATTGGACACAGAACAATCATAGTAAGGCTTTGTATATATTCCAGTAACAGGAAAACATGCAACACAAAATTCAGGTGCAATTCAAGTTTCATGATTGATATTGCAAGTTCTTTTGACACCAAAGGAAGTATCTGGTGAAATCAGATCCATTTTCTATCGTATAGTGTGATTTTTACGGGTTACTAATCAACTTTTCAGGTTTCCTGCAGTAAATTGTAGATAAACAAGGGCAAGACTACTTTTATGCCTCTGAACTCAATAGGCTCTCTGTGCTTTTTGAGATTGGAGTGGGAACACCTCCAAATAGAATCTACGAAATGCATAAAACCAATGACAAGAGTCCTTAATCATCTAAACGTCGAGAAAGGAATATGGAAGTTGACTTAAAATATTTGAACCCAATTGATTAGAATTTAGGTTTCAGCAAATTTATAGACAACTTAAAAGACCACAATTGCTTCACTATCACTTCCTATCACCGGTTCATCAAAACTGAAGCTACAAAGGCTTGCATCATGTACAAAGGAAACTCTAAATTCCTGTCTTCCCTGCAGCCTCCATTCAGTTGTACTTTGATTAGAGACTCTAATCAAAGTACAACTGAATGGAGGCTGCAGGGAAGACAGGAAAGGGAGACAAGCTACAGAAACATAGACTTCCTAAACGTGCGGAGACTAGTTTCGCTAATTAGTTCATATGCAAGACAGATACCAATACATTACTCATCAAGATAAATACTTCCGAAAAACAGGCAAAGTTCCATATGTCTGCTACTTCCAAAAAGTCTTGTTTCGAATTTGAACTTACCCATCAACAAGTGCAACAAGTTTTGGATACAATTGCTCATCTCGTAAACGATTTATTTCTGACACAGTAGAATCCATGGATTGCATGTCGACAATGTATCTTGTATGCAGGTGACTTACTGATGCTTTTGCTTTCTCTATTGACTCAATTCTAGCACCGTGCTTCTTTAGCTTATTCAGCGAAGCAACTTTTCTCTGATATTCAATCTTCATTTGCTCTCCGGTCTGTTGAGCATCAGTCAGCACAAAACAAAATTTCAACTTTAACCAAGGTTTTCCTGGCTATGATAGACTAAATCATTTGTTTGATGAACATAGTATTTTGAAGGAAACTGCAACGTAATCAACTTCGATTCAATTAGAGAATGAGAGACACCATGGGAACAGTGTAAAAACGTACTACTAAGTTCACTATTTCAGAAAGAAACATCCTAGTTTTGTCCAATTTAAGAATTTAGATTCAAAGAAATGCAGCTAAATCTATCTTCACTTGAGCTAAGTATCCTATTCTTAGGAGAATGGAAAAGGAAAGGAAAACTTAACTAACGATCCCTCATTGGAAGACAAAACAGTATTACAAAAACGGTGGAAACACCACCGGATGAAGTGATACACATACGTACCTTCACTTCATCATAAAGCTTTTTCTCCCATGCTAGCATCTTGTCCAGCACTGTTGCATGTGTTTCATTCTCTTCTGAATCAAAGTCGTCCAATCCATCGTCCATATTAGGTAAATCTCTGAAAGACTTGTTCCAAGTAATGACCCGCAGAACCCTTGCAGAATGATCAATGTGTCCTACAAAGCAATGACAACTTGGGTAACTTGGGTTGAACAATTAGCCAAACAGTTTAACCACTTGTGTAAAGGTGTTATAATGTAGTACCAAGTGTCGGAAAGGGATCATAATTCCCCAAATAAAATGCCTTTAGCGAATACTATGAAAAGAAAGGTCCACCCTTTTCACTAGTAGGCTAACCATTTTCCATGACAATAAAGCAGGAAAATGCAAACGCTATCAGTTTTCGCACAAAAGGGCAGAAAAAGAATACTACTACTTCATGCTCATAAACTTGGAATAGCGTGAAAGTGAAGAAAGTCAAGATATATACGACTTGTGAACTGTTCTGTCATCAAACAAAAGTCTAAAATTTAGGTGTTGCATCACCATTTGTTTCTCAAGAGAACTATGAAATATATATCTACCATTGCAGCAAATGACAGGTCGAGAGAAACACTAGCATTCCATGCCAAGCTGGAACAGATTTCACCCATCAGGGCACACAAAGCGAGCTCCTTTAACAAGAGTAAGCATATGCAACTTAACTCATTCTTTTCAACTCTCTAGCCTTTTGATCTTCACATGTACAATCATTGATGATCAAGCAAAAAGCTTTCATAGAATCATATCAAATGTAAACTCTTCCACTAAATAGTACGACAAAATTCAAAGAATTTGTGTGAAGTACCACGAATGCTTCAAATTGTTTCAAAATCTGAAGGACACTAAAAATCATCAAAATGTACAAAAACTGCAGCCTGATACCTCGATTATCAGCAAAGTTGGAATGGTAATGCAAACGATTCGCTTCAAGCATCTTTGAAACTTCATTAGCGCTCTCCGACGCCTTTAGAAAACAATCGTCGAGGTCATTAAAAATTTGCAACATATTAATGCTTGCGGCACCCTTCCCGCCTCTCTTACCCTCCACGGGAGCTGCCTGCTTCACTTTCTTCGGGGCCCTTGTGGGAGGCGGAGGCTGAGGTGGTCGCTCAGCCAATTTCTCTGTCCCCTCAGCTCTCATACTCCTCCTTGCTCCACCAGAGTTGCCATCAACACGATCAGCTCTTCTAGACCTTTCCCTCATGTTCCTTTCAATCTCCTCCCTCTCGCTCCTACCTGTGAACAATATTGGCCTAACTTTGATCAATTCTCAATCATTTACAGAGCAAACATGTACTCTATATAAAATATATAAACCATTAAATTCTAGCAAACTACTTACCACAGTTTACAAACTCGTAAGATATATCCAGCCTCACTCAAATCTCCCCTCCAACTCAAATTTGAGTTAACCCCCCCTTGAAATTTCGTCTACTCCTTGACTTAAAACCGTATATCACACCACGATTTACTCATTTTCTCGAAGCCATTTCGTCTTTTCCAAATTTACTCTTATGTCATTAACGAAGAGTTTGCTTAAATATGAGTTTGTCATTTGAATTGCTTCGTAATTATTAGAAAACATTGCTTTATATCAAATAAACCTTTTACTCCTGAGTAAAGGCCAGAGATGGTCCAAGTAACGGGCTACTAACCACAATTAACTAACTCCTAACAACCTATTAGCCACTGAAATTAGCTTCTAAACAACTAAAAACTAGAATAATATAACCCAGAGGATTAGCTCATGTAACAAGACAAACAGAGATAAGTGTTTTATAAGTATAAGTTCCTGTCAAGAGGCCTTTGGCCCAATGGCATCAAACTCCTCTTACATACTAATCTAACTATTCTAACAATACTATAGCTGAGCGAAAAAAAAAAAAAAAAAAGTAGGTATAAGTTCCTAGTTTGATCACTCCTACGGTCACCTTGCAGCTTGTGAGCGAAAGTTTGTGCAAAATGACTGGTAGGGGCTCCGGGGTGTCGTAGGGCTTCAAACAAGCCGAGCTTTAAAGTATTTGAGATCGGCTCGCTCAGATTAGTCTAGCTCAAGCCGACCCCAAAAAATCAACCTCCAGCTCGACTGTTTAGTATCAAGGTGTTCGAGTTTGGTTCGTCAAATAAACGAGCCAAACCTCTACAGTCGAGTTGAGTTACAACTAATTGGAGTACAACTTAAGTTGAATTTTAAGCTCGAGCCGAGCCGAGGCCATAACAAGACGAGCCTCTAGCTGCTCGCGAGCTTGGTGCGTTTGCAGCACTATGGGGCGGCCACTCGATGCGGCCGGCCTGAGTTCGCTTCTGGTGGTGGAATCGGATTTTAGAAGGAAAAAAAAAAGGAAAGAAGAAGAAAAGGAAGTCTTTAACACTACCTTCATGATCAACCTCGGCCAAACTAGGTCCAGCCATATTCTCCATGGGCAGAAAGATATAATCCAAATCCAGCACGCCTTTCGAATCCTCCTGCGGCGGAGGCGGCGGCGTCCAATCACTTGTCGTCGCATTCCGCGGCGGCAACGTCGTCGCAAAAACGCCGCCACCAATCCCTCCCCCGCTACTGCGAGTCGATCTGTGTCTCAATCCGTTCTCCGTCTCGTCCTCAATTTCTCCTTCCTCTCCTTCCTCTATCACGGTCTCGGACAGATTCGCCGTGGCTTTGTGCACGGATTTGATCTCCGGCATCGACGCGGCGCGCTGGAGAGAGAAGTTGGGGAGGGGAGGGGGAGGAGGAGGGAGGGTGGTGTCGTAGTGAGGGTGGGAGACGGCGGCGGAAGGGAGGGTGGAGGCGGCGACGGCGGCCGCGGAGGAGGAGGAGATTTCGCCGTGGGCGTAGTCGCTCAAGGCGGCGCCGGTGTTTTTCAACGACATGGTGTAGGCGGAGTGCGCCGCCGCGAAGGCGTTCCGCGCCGTCACGGCTTCCTTCATTAACTGCTTCCGTTCCTTGCATCGCAAGACGGTTTCTTCGTTCTCGATCTTCGAGTTGGCGCAGCCCATGGTTTTTTTTCAGATAAGACGACACTAAAAACAATAAAATGAACTAAAAGTGCAAATACATTACTAGCACCATATTGTGGATGTTATTACTACAGTTTTGATGAAGAAGTAACACGTTCAAATGGTGGCGGAAATGTTCAAATGGTGGCGGAAGTGGAGGTGGACGTGGTCAGAGCCGGCCCTGACATTTCGGTGTCAAAAGACGAGCTTTCAAAACATGGGTTCCAAGTCCTTTTTGATCTTATATGTCGGGTACTAAAAATAGTTGGCGATCTTAATATTCACACTGGCTAAGCAGCCTCTTGGGCTAAGGCCGGCACTGGTGACGGTGGTGGTGGTGACGGTGAATGGTTTTGAGAAAGTCGGGATCCTAGGTTAGCGAGAGAGAGAATTCAGAGTTGGATCAGTTTCATAGTAGGGTGATCATGAGTGCTGTTTTGCTTTGGGGAAGAAAAGGCCAAGAGAGAGAGAGAGAGAAGGGTCTACGTGAATCCGACGCTAAAATATTTAAATATTCGGAAACAGAGCGTATGACGGCGCCGTTTGAGGACTAAAAGCTGTCTTACGACGTCGCTGTTTGTCATTGGTGTTTTTTGGGTGCTTTACCTGGCAAAACCACCTGGCCAGTGGAAAGGAAAAGGAGGGTGAAGACTCGAGCTGTTGAGCGGATCAAGAGGAATAAATTAGCAGTCAATCAAAGGAGAGACAGACAGTGGTGGGGTGTGGGAACTGGGAAGAGGGAGGGAATAAAATCTAAAACGATGGATCACTGCTTGGACGGTCCGTATTACCGACTCCGTGATATCTATTCGACATCCAAAACTTCTCCAATTAAAGGGAAGGGCAAATAAGTGGATATTTTTCGAATACCACGTCCACGTGACATTGAAATGTTGTGTTTTTCTGTAAATAAAAAATCGTTACCTCACCCTGTGGTCACTTATCTCCTATGCACCAAATAAAAGCGAATAATAATACTTTTTATAGTTTTATTTTATAATTTGTAGGTACATAAATAGTTGAGGTACTTTGGTAGCACTAAATAATTACTCCAAGCTAGCTATGCATATAGGAAAAATTTTCAGTGCCGGATAGGATGAAGCCTTGCTATTCGAATATGATGATGTCATTAGTAACAATTTGGTGGGATGTTATTTGCCACTATTGATTTCTATATGATCCTTTAGTGACATCGTTTCTGGTGTGACTCCTTATATGATACGAAATGAATTGCAACGTTCTATTCTATGATTCGAGCACTTCATTTGTCAACTTCCATGTGAACATCATTCACTTTAAATATAAGACTAACCGAAAATCAATATTTATTATTAGTACAAACTACATTGACAGTTTATTTCTTTTACGGCAAAAAATATGATTGCATGATCGTGAATTTAATGTTGTTCGATCAACTAATTCTTCCATGTATAATTTGTACATGAAACTCTACAAATTAATTAGTGGCTATAATTATGAAATGAACTCTGAGAGGGAATTTTTTATGTTGTCGAAATTTATACTTTTGTGGTGTTGAATTTACAGAAGTCTATTCTCAAATATAAACTACTTTGGAACTTTCTTGTAGCTACATTAATAAATATTCCATAGTCAAGTTCAATATTCAACAAATCAACATAAGACTTGGCAGTACTCCCTCCGTCCCTTTTTAAATGTCCTGCTTCGTAATTCCAACTTATTAAAAGGATATCATCATTATACCTTTCACATCAACTTTTTCCTCCACTTTCCCTACTTACCCATCATCATTACACTTTTACTCACTTACTTTTCAAAAAGAAATCTACTTTTAGGGATAAAATAGACAATACACCAACTTTTACCCACTAACTTTACAAAATGGACACTTATTAAGGGATAGCCCAAAATGAAATACTGGACTCTAAAAAAGGGACGGAGGGAGTAATTCAGAAAATTTTCCTGTCTTGTTCCATATTCTATCCGAACAGGAAAAATCTATTCACACTTCCACTTTTATGACTAAACAAAAAAATTTATTTGTACTCCCACTTTTACAACCAAACTCACGACCGGTTTACCTCCTAAGCATATGGACTTCATCGCTTTGATCGAAAACTTTCACTTTTATAGAGCAAGTCGAAAATATTAATAAAGTCAAAATTCATACTGTATTTATTTGATATCGATAAATGCATTATCAGAACACAATTATAGTGAACGTGAGTTAGTTATACATGTGTTATGATTATGCATTTATCGTCATCCGACATTGTTGTGTATGCACTATTATTTTGTTGTATATAAAATAAATTTTCCGATCAATGGCTCAGCTCACATATGCTAATGTGACAAATTACACTAAAATGTGACTGTGTGAGTGCACTTTTCTCCTTTTTCCTAAGGAAGTGGCTTTGGGTTTGGGACCCGACAACAAGTACGATTCTAAAGTTGCAAATATGCTTTTCCTTCCTTCCTTCCTTCCACTTGAATTAAGGAATTAAAGGAACCTTTGTTCTTTCTTATCGGTGAAGTAGTTGTCGTGGCTTGCTTGATTGTACATTGTTGCATTGGTCTCAATTTTGTATTCTACTTGCTCATAATCGGCTCTAAAGATTCATTTGTTTTTGTTTTGTTTTATTCTCTTTTTCTTGTTTTGTCTTAAATTAAATTTTTTTGTATTTGTTAATTTTGCGTCAAATTTTTGTAGATTATTGGTTCGTCTCGACGAGAAGAATCGAAAAAGTTAAAAAATTATAACTTGTACCCAAATTTTTTCCGGAAATATCCAAAATTTACAAGGATTTCAGGGGGCCGTTTTTAAGTGCTCTGATTTGAACCTAGACAAACACTTGGGGGCATTGGTCACATATTCTGATTTTGTGTTTTACTTGTTAGAAGAGTTGTTTGTTCTTCTTCTCCTTCTTTTTTTTTTGGTTGTATTCTCTGTAGGAATTCTTTGCAAATTGCAAGTGCAGAAGTAACATACCGTACTTCTTTGGGTCTCTTGATGCTGCCGGTTTCAGGAATTTTGTTGAACCCAAAGCAATGCTCTGAATGGATGTTTTTTGATTAGGGGAACGGCACTGCGTAAGTTGTTTTTCAAACTAAGTCTTGTAACGCGAACTGTTTCGATAGTTTACTAAAATCAGAAATATTGAGCGAGGACAGTCATAACAGAAAACGATGTTCTACCTTGGGTTTTTTTCCTCCTTTTGAACAGTGAAACCGTACAGGATAAGTTGTTTTGGAAACTCATTTCGAAAATGTGAACTGTTGCAGCTGTGTTTCAAACACAGCAATGTCGAAAAAGAAAGGTTAACTATCAATAGTTGCCATTAAAGATTGCTGGAAACCTGGAAAATCGCATCATCAACTCGAGGAGCCTTTCAATCACCGTAAACGTATCCTTGGCCACATATAAGCTGTCTTTCTCGGTCATTAGCATGTAACTCCACGTATGATAAAGAATACGAAAATGGTCAAACAAATTTTTTTTGCAGCAGGAATAAAAGGCAGAAAATGACAAGAAGAAGTTTCTGAAATTCCCGAATGGAGATTATAAAATGGTACTAAATAGGTACATTTCTTTAAGTTTCTGCTATGCGGAAACCATAATAAACCATGATGTGCACAACCTTACCAGGGGGGTTCAAAATCATACAAAAAAATAATCATCTGGGTCTTCGTATTCTTCTTCGTATTCATAGTATTCCTCCTCTCCCTCTTCCTCTTCGTCTGGGACATGTTGTAGAGGAGGATCAGCTGGCATCGGTGGTGGTAATGGTATTGACATCGGCTCAAACTCGGGAAATATATCCGCTCGATATGGGGGTTCGATTATCTCAAAGTCCTGTCATGCCAGTGAATGTGCACAAAATCTTAAGGAGCGAACAGCAGATAAAGCCAAATGATTGCATGCAGTTGAGAAACAAATTTCAGTTCCATCCAAAAGAAAACAGGATAGACTTCTTGCATCTTGCGCAGCTGTAAAGCAGACCATGCATAACAAGACACATGAAGCACAAGTACGGGTACGGTACAGGTGCGGATACAGAATGCAACGAAAACCTAAAAATATAGGGTACGGGCAGGGGCAGGGGCAGAGCCAAGATTTGTACGCAGTGGGGTCATATACCTAGAGTCATTAGGAATTTAAATCGAGTTTTGGCAAAAATAAAGGGCCAAAAATGATTTTAATAGAACCATGGAAGTGTTTTTTGATATATGTGGGGCCAATTCGTGTCAAAATCTAATAAAACTGATAACTATTCTATGTGATTTCTAAATCTCGACTTGACCCCACAGTATTCTTCCTCCCTCTCCGCCCACAGGTACGGCTAGGGTACACCTATATTTTTATATAATTTTTAGATTTCTAGCATGCTATAGAAAAAATGGCCTGTTTTAATTCTTGGACGTCCCACCTCTACTCATTAAACTTATACTTTCAATATGAACTTCTTTTCTCTATTGTGTGTGGGAACTTCAAATTAGTTCTTTTGCAAATAAGAACGTAAAGCCAGATAAAAAATATGAAATAAGAATGGGTGGGCAAAAATAGATATTAACATTAAACAATAAAGTTATCTAATACATTAAAAAAAAAAACCAGGTGTACCGGAGCCATACCTGTCCCATAACCATGGCATACTGGCGCTGTACCTGACATGTTTTTGCCGTACCCATACCCAATACTCGTAGGCAATTTGTTTGGAGTACCCATATGCAAAGTTTGATTACTAAGATATCATAGTAAAAATGAAAAGTTCAAATTACATTTTCAGAACTTCTAAAAGGTTCTAATTCTGCAGCTACTTTCTCATTTTAAAATGGCAAAGCAAATCAATGCTCAATACTGCAGACCATGTTGATTTTACCCCAAGAAGAAGGATAAATGAAAGAAGCCTGACCAGATCAATTTGTCCCCTAAACCGCACACTACCAACATAATAGGAGTTCAACATGCAAGATATTCCCTAACAGACACTTTGGAGCAGCACTAGAACAGCAACAGTTGCTTCCGCTGAATGTAGAAGGTGTTAAATGGAGCTCTTTGAGTCTAAGTAACAACCTTCACTCAATCAAGTTTACATGAAACTACTTCCGACCTAATTTAGGAAAGTATTTCACTCACATAAAATCAAATAAGCTTTAAAAAATTCAAAAATCTCGTCTTCCATATCTAACATAACTTCTTTTCAGCAATTGAACACAGGGAAAGGAAAAACTCAACGGACCTACAAACCAAACAAAAAAAATCAAATGAACAACCTTCACTCAATTAAGTCTAAATACAACTACTGCCAACAAAATTTAGGCCAGTATTTCAGTCACATAAACCCAATCACCTTAAACACAATATTCACAATCTTGTCTTCAATGTCTAAGCATTCGAATCTCACCAATGTTTGCAATACTCAACACGACATTCTCGCTTCCGTTTCATCCTAGTATCCATTGTTTACATCTAGGACTACTCCACTAGGATCTCTGCTTGCTCACTCCCCTAGCTTTTGTCTCTTAGTCAGTGTCAGCCCATTTTACTGATGGGATTCATCATTACTTTAGCAACTTTAGCGGCTTGGCTAGTTACTCGAGATTCTCAATTAAAACATCCTAGAATCCACCATTTACGGCTAGGCCTACTGGGTCTCTAATCCCGCTCACTCCCTAGCTGTTGTCTATCAGTGTCAGTATCGGTCCATCATTTTACTTATGGCTCGGTCCCCCTAGCTTTTGTCTCTCAGTGTCCAAGTCGGCCCATTCTACAAATGGGTTTCATCACTAACATAGCAACTTTAGTGGCTCAGCCAGTTACTCGAGATTCTTGATTATTCAACTCGCTCGCCTAGCTTCTCTCAGTGTCAGTACCGGCCCATTCTACTGAAGGATTCATCACTACCCTAGCAACTTTCTTTAGCGGCTTGGCCAGTTACTCAAGATTCTCTCGATTATTCCACTTGCTCCCCTAGCTTTTGTCTCTCATGCCATCCCATTCTACTGACGGGATTCACCACTACTCTACCAACTTTAAGCGACTCGGCCAGTTACTCGAGATTCTCGATTATTCCATCTCCTTAGGTTAACATACAAAGGAATTGACGGGACCCGCGCAAGCGGCGGAGCGCGAGGTTTAATTCGATGCAAGGCGAATAACCTTACTAGGGCTTAACATGCCGCGAGACCTCTAATTAAACAAGGGGAAAAGGAAAACTAAACGGATCTACCTTTTTTGAAGATAAGTTAAAAGATAAAGGTGCAAGTGAAAAGGGCTTACGAAGCTGAAATCCCAAGGGATGCCGCAAACGACGCCTGGAGGCCGCCTCGAACGCGTGAATATCGCCGTCGATCGCCGGAGAGGGCGGAGAGAGGGAAGGGATAACGCCGCCGTGAAAGGCGGCGGGGAGATGGAGGGGATGGAGAGGGAGAGGGAGAGGGAGAGAGGTAGGAACGCCATTTTCCACGGCGGCGGCTTATCTATCTCCTCGTCGGTAGCACTCAAATGGGTTTTTTGTGGATAGTATACCAACCGCTTTCGGAGGCCCAGATACGAGACATACTGGACCGGGTCGGGTGTTTGAATAATTCTATGACCACAAAAAGACTCATACAAATAATTTTACAGACACTCACATATATATATACTTGTGGGTTCTATACACACTGGAACCTGAAAGTGTCGCATGGGTCCCCATGCAAATATGAATGTGTTCGTATAAGTATTTATATAAATATTTGTGATTGTAAAATTATTGCGTCTTTAATAAAACGACTTCATCTACTTAGATTCTAAACAATTACTACTTAACACTCCCTTTGATTTGGCTTTTACTTTTGAAAAAAAAAAGAATAAAAACACAAGAAAATTGGAAATCATTAAAAGGCTCTCTTTTTTTAATTTTTTTTCTAAGTAATATCATAAAATTGAAAAATCATTTTCTGCAAGTGTAAGTATAATGTAGGTATCATGATCTCTCTCTTGCATAAAACCACACTATAAAATTTCCAATCTCTTCAACTTATTTTGATGTGGCAGGCCTGTAATAAGCTTCGGAGGCCAAAATTGGCCCGACGACAGCTGCACTGTAACAAAGAAGTATACTTTGGTTATAATTTCATATCAATTTATTACAATCAATAAAATCAGAAATAGTAGAACTATTAATTTAAATAGGTGTTTAGCTCTGTTGCAGAAAATGTACTAACAATGTTAGTTATCCAACCGATTTTTTATATGTAATTTAAGTGTTCGGAATAGTTTACGCGTACATTGACTTGATTAATCCCGTGACACCAATCAAAAGCTACCAACGGTTTGTAATTTGAACTCCAAAACACTGAATAGAAATCTTTAAAAGTTAAGTAATGGCATATGGGTCGACGCCTAACAAATGTCAGGCCTTTAACTAACAAGTCCAACCCACTAAAATAAATTAGCGTTAACCCTCATTCTTGTGATGACATAGGAGTAGCACTTTATCCTACTCACATGCCACATCAAACCCTCTATATTGGTACTCTAATTATTGAATCCAGTTCAGAGCCCCGATGGAGATTCTGCCTATGGCTCCCGTCAGGAGAAATTTTTCGGTGCCGGGAGAGTATATCCACCGAAAACGTTTTGAGTTTGAAGGCTCAAGATGTCTAATGAGTCACGACAAACTCCTATAAAAAATCCATGAGATGTGGAGAAACATGCAGTGTGTTTAGGCAATCATCTACTAATATCTCTAGCACCACACAATGTTCTGAGTGTAGGTGCTAGAGACTTGCAATATTGTTCGGATATTAGATCAATGTCTCGAAGATTCACAATTTCACTAAGATCTAGTTTTTTTAGCCTAATATATTGTTTCACAAATTGTATGGCACTGAGAGGTTACTGTCCAAGGAATATTATGTAAGGCCATCCACAGTGGTATAATCAAATGTTAATTATTTTTAAAGTTAATAATATTTGTGCAAAAGATGGCTCACAATGATATAATCAAACTTAGCAACATCCTTAAAAATAATCAAATTTTAGTTTTGAATAACCAAAACTAGCAACATTTTTCAATAATCAAAAGCATTTTTAAGCTTTGGATAACCAATTTTAGGCTGTGGACCCCTTATTTTGGTTATGGACTAGAAGCGACCATTGTGAACCTCAGCATTGGTAAGCTTAACAACCTCTTAAATAAATAATCAAAAGCTGATGTGTCAACTTTTGGTTATCCATTTTTGATTATACCATTGTGGATGGCCTAATATCTCACATTTTGACCACTATATATACATAATTTGGTGAGTATACCACAAAATGCATGGAACCCATACAAGCACTTACATAAAATACAATTTTATTTTATTTTATTTTGTATCAACACTTGCACAGAGTATACTCAAAATAAATAACCAAGTAAAGAATCTATATTATAAAACAGAGCGGTTTTCCATCGAAAATGTCTATGCATATAAACATAGATGCATCTACAGTCGTTCAATTGTATTTAGTGAGGGTTATAGCCGTTGGATTAAAGGAATGAAAATTTTCTAATGTATTAACCTAAGGAATGAATGAAGGTTTCCTAATGTATTAACCTACATATCTATCGCGGATCAAAAAAAAAAACTCTCTCTCTCTCTCTCTCTCTCTCTCTCTCTCTCTCTCTCTCTCTCTCTCTCTCTCTCTCTCTCTCTCTCTCTCTCTCTCTCTCTCTCTCTCTCTCTCTCATAAGTTGCTCCTAGTAACGCATTGTATTTAAAACCACCCATTAAGGCATTATTCAAATGAAAATCAAAGTCATATATAACCTTTGTACAAAATCGAAATCAAAACCACCGAGATCACCAAAATCAAAGCCAACATTGTTTTTTCTATTTCTAAGCTGTCAAACATATATCACGAAAATCACCGAAAATAGAATTTTCTATACATCGTTCATATCATTTTCACATTTTGACCACTATATATACATAATTTGGTGAGTATACCACAAAATGCATGGAACCCATACAAGCACTTACATAAAATACAATTTTTTTTTTTGTATCAACACTTGCACAGAGTATACTCAAAATAAATACCCAAGTAAAGAATCTATATTATAAAACAGAGCGGTTTTCCATCGAAAATGTCTATGCATATAAACATAGATGCATCTACAGTCGTTCAATTGTATTTAGTGAGGGTTATAGCCGTTGGATTAAAGGAATGAAAGTTTTCTAATGTATTAACCTAAGGAATGAATGAAGGTTTCCTAATGTATTAACCTACATATCTATCGCGGATCAAAAAAAAAAAAAAAACCCTCTCTCTCTCTCTCTCTCTCTCTCTCTCTCTCTCTCTCTCTCTCTCTCTCTCTCTCTCTCTCTCTCTCTCTCTCTCTCTCTCTCTCACAAGTTGCTCCCAGTAAGGCATTGTATTTAAAACCACCCATTAAGGCATTATTCAAATGAAAATCAAAGTCATATATAACCTTTGTACAAAGTCGAAATCAAAACCACCGAGATCACCAAAATCAAAGCCAACATTCTTTTTTCTATTTCTAAACTGTCAAACGTATATCACGAAAATCACCGAAAATAGAATTTTCTATACATCGTTCATATCATTTTCACATTTTTCTTCTTTACTTTCTTTACAGAAAATACCCCCCCCCCCCCCGCCGCTTCTCTCTCTCTCTCTCTTGAGAAGTTCAATACCACCAAAATCTACTTCACTGAAACCACTGAGAGGTGAGTTCTTCAATCATTCTTTGTATATTTGCTACCCATATTTCCTTTTCATTAAGATTGTGATGTTTATCAATGGATATATTGCGTTATTGTTTATTGCATAGTTGAATCTATTGGACACGAGTTTGTATATTGCAAGCAAGTTTAGAATTAATTTGTGTGTGGTGATTATTTGAGCTGTATATTACACGCAAGTTCAGTATTTATTTCCGTGTGCTGATTGTTCGAGCCGTGCCTTTAGGCACGGGCATACGCTAGTAATTTTACACAGACACTCACATATATACTCGTGGGTTTCACACACACTGAAACATGGAGATGTCGTATGGGTCCCCATATATACTCGTGGGTTTCAAAATATGAATGTGTTCGTATAAGTATTTATATAGATATTTGTGGTTGAAAAATTATTGCGTCTTTAATAAAATGACTTCATGTACTTAGATTCTAAATAATTACTACTTAACACTCTATTTGATTTGGCTCTTCCTTTTGAAAAAAAAGAAGTAAAAAAACTAGAAAATTGGAAATCATTAAGAGGCTCTTTTTTTTAAATTTTTTCTAAGTAATATCATAAAATTGAAAAATCATTTTTTGTAAGTGTAAGTATAATGTAGGTATCGTGATCTCTCTCTTGCAAAAAACCACACTAGAAAATTTCCAATCTCTTCAACTTATTTTGACGTGGCAGGCCTGTAATAGGCTTCGGAGGCCAAAATTGGCCCAACGACAGCTGCACTGTAACAAAGAAGTATACTTTGGTTATAATTTCATATCAATTTATTACAATCAATAAAATCAGAAATAGTACAACTATTAATTTAAATAGGTGTTTAGCTCTGTTACAGAAAATGTACTAACAATGTTAGTTATCCAACCGATTTTTTATATGTAATTTAAGTGTTCGGAATAGTCTACGCGCACATTGACTTGATTAATCCCGTGACACCAATCAAAAGCTACCAACGGTTTGTAATTCGAACTCCAAAACACTGAATAGAAATCTTTAAAAGTTAAGTAATGGCATATGGGTCGACGCCTAACAATGTCAGACCTTTAACTAACAAGTCCAACCCACTAAAATAAATTAGCGTTATCCCTCATTCTTGTGATGACATAGGAGTAGCACTTTATCCTACTCACATGCCACATCAAACCCTCTATATTGGTACTCTAATTATTTGAACCCAGTTCAGAGCCACGATGGAGATTCTGCCAATGGCTCCCGTCAGGAGAAATTTTTCGGTGCCGGGAGAGTATATCCACTGAAAACGTTTTGAGTTTGGAGGCTCAAGATGTCTAATGAGCCAAGACAAACTCCCATAAAAAATCCATGAGATGTGGAGAAACATGCAGTGTGTTTAGGCAATCATCTACTAATATCTCTAGCACCACACAATGTTCCGACTGTAGGTGCTAGAGACTTGCAATATTGTTCGGATATTAGATCAATGTCTCGAAGATTCACAATTTCACTAAGATCTAGTTTTTTTAGCCTAATATATTGTTTCACAAATTGTATGGCACTGAGAGGTTACTGTCCAAGGAGTATTATGTAATATCTCACATTTTGACCAATATACATAACTTGGTGAGTATACCACAAAATGCATGGAACCCATACAAGCACTTGCATAATTTTTTTTTTTTGTATCAACACTTGCACTGAATATACTCAAAATAAATAACCAAGTAAAGAATATCAAATAAGGTGTCGCAAAATGTCATCTGCAATTATATCACTCAATTTCTGTGATAAGTTGTCCGGTGCTCTAGGACTTGAAGTATGCTCCTTCCTCTCACAAAATCACAATGCTCCTAACACACCGGATAATTTCTCAATATTTGTTAGGTGTCCGGATGTCTCGTGGCATGGAATAATTTCTCATACAACTGTTTATTCAGTGATTATTGGGTATCGACACGTGGTACCCTGACACCTTTCCAACATAAAAATTTACGTGGAGTTCACAATCCACATACATTGGGTCCCGCATATAATCATGATTGTGATGCAAAAGGGACCGAGGCATCATGTGACCGCTTGACCTCTCTAATTTTACCTACCTCCATGAGTCCCATGACAATGGAATGAATTTGGTGTCCACGTTTCACTAACCTTTGTGGCCCCTCTGAGAAAGAGGAAGTTGGCCGTTTCCTCGCAGAGGCCACTCACCAAGTTCCAACAAAATAGCACCGGTGGCTTTTGGAGTCTGGAAACTGCGCAATATTCAGAGAATTTTGTGCAAATAGCCCTGCTCTCTCTCTCTCTCTCTCTCTCTCTCTCTCTCTTCATACTTGGAAGGAAAGGAGACAGTCCGGAACACATCTGAAATAAAAGGACTTTCCCGATATTTTCCAGGATTTCAACAGATAAGTAAAGAAAGGAATCCGTGAGAGCTCTTACCAGAAAGTGCTAGTGATCCGTTTCTCAATTAGGCATTCCTTGCACGCTTAAAATTGAGACACAGTCCTTATCATAACGTCAGATATGGGTATCACAGCCTGGGATATGGGCATGTCTTTGTCCATCTGATATAGTGATATCGAGAGAGAGAGAGAGAGAGAGAGAGAGAGAGAGAGAGAGAGAGAGAGAGAGACTCCAAGTTGATTCTGTGCCCACAAAAGCGAAAGGGAAATTAGCTTTTGGTTAGTACTGCAGTTAATCAGAGCAAATAAGGAAAAAAACAGAACTGATTTTCCTACCAGGAGAAGGCATAAAAAGGGTGTTCTCGAATCTTTTGTACACAGGGGAATGCTCAAAGAAAGAAAATGGATTTCTGGCCAGAGTTTCTCGCGAGCAGTTGGGGCAAAGAATTTGTGGCAGGAGGATTCGGTGGGATAGCCGGAATATTCGCCGGTTATCCGCTCGATACCCTCAGAGTCCGGCAACAACAGCACTCTAGTACCGGCTCCGCCTTCACCATCCTCCGCAACGTGGTGGCGAGCCAGGGTCCCCTTGGTCTTTACAGGGGCATGGGTGCACCCCTGGCCTCTGTCACTTTTCAGGTTTCTTCTTACCTAAATCCATTTCTTTCTTCTTGTTTTTCTTGAATATCCACGTTGAGAAGGAATTTCTGTTCTTGATTTCTAATTATCGATACTGATTGGGGTACATGACTTAGATGACACCACTGGGTCTTTTCGGATCTGTTACATGGACTTGGATGCCAATATCTACTATAATTGGTGTGACGTCTAATAGTATCAGATTCATCATATTTACGCATTAAGACATGCAGAATATTCGTATTTATTTTTTATACCATGCTACTTCATCAAGGGCAAAAAAAAAAACTCAATTTAGATACTAGACATATTCCCAAGGTGAATATCCAGCTAAAACATCATATATCCTGTACTTCTATACGATTGTCGAGTATCTAATACCACTACCTTGCATCTACGAGTCTAGGTAATGCATCGTTTAATTATTGGCCGTTCGTTCTCTCCTAGGAATGTTGTTTCCGGGTTTTTTTGGAATACAAATGTTGTCCGTGATGGAATACAAATGTTGTCCGTGATGTGAATCTTGCAAATACATTCTCACAGTAATCACCAATGATTTTTCCTCCACTCATTGTCTTGGGGATGAGCCTGATTCAGTAGGGTCATTATCTCCAAATATGAGGTGCTAATTGTCTCTTGGTAAAAACGTGTATCGATAAACTTTGCTTAGACAAATGCATTTTGACAACACATCTTTGTTCGTACACACCTAAAGTTGAGGCATGATAATGACGTATCTCCAATTCCCTGACCTACCTTAGAAAAAGAAAGCATGTTCACCTGCCAAATTTTAGTCCAAAACGGCATTGCGCACATGGAAACGCATGTTTTAAGAAAGGGAAAATGACGGTTCAGAACGTGTTTTGATAATTAATACTCCCTCCGTCCCTAAATAAGTGTCCGGCGCGCAAAACTAGACTTTACAAAACATGCATATTTTTTATTAAAAAATTTAATTTTTTTTCACAATCTAATAGAATTCATTGCTATCTATTGATTTGTGAAAAAAATTATTTTTTTAATGAAACAAATGCATCTTTTTGAAGGCCCAATTTTACGCGCCGGACACTTATTTAAGGACGGAGGGAGTACATGATTTCCAAACTTCCAGTCGTCCAACGGGTATGCTACTAACCTCTGGGTAGAATAGAAGAGAGTGTAGGATTCCAACGGATACGAAACTAACCTCTAGAATTGACTTGCTCAAAAAGAACAAACTCTGAAACTGATTATGAACTTATTGATGGCATTGATTGCAGAACGCCATGGTTTTCCAGATCTATGCGGTCCTATCACGGGCGTTCGACTCATCAACACTCGCCACAGATCCTCCTTCCCTCAAAGGAGTTGCCATGGGAGGATTCGGAACAGGAGCCATACAAAGCCTAATCCTCTCACCTGTCGAACTATTAAAAGTCCGCCTCCAACTGCAGAGCGCAAGCCATGAAAATACCCAACTAGCGACTACCCACAGAGGTCCAGTAAGCGTGGCAACACAGCTGGTGAATACCCACAGAGGTCCAGTAAGCGTGGCTAGAAGCATAATTCATACAGAAGGGTTGAAGGGAATATACAGAGGCCTAACAATCACAGTGCTGAGGGATGCACCAGCTCATGGGATTTACTTCAGTACGTATGAGTATATGAGGGAAAAACTTCACCCAGGATGTCGGACAAGTGGCCAAGAGAGTTTTAAAACAATGCTTGTTGCCGGAGGACTAGCAGGAGTTGCTAGCTGGATTTTAAGCTACCCTTTGGATGTGGTGAAAACACGACTTCAGGCTCAGTCGCAATCTACCTCGCCGAAATATGGGGGGATTATTGATTGCTTTTCCAAGAGTGTGAGGGAAGAGGGGTACGCGGTGCTGTGGAGAGGACTAGGAACTGCACTTGCTAGAGCTTTCATAGTCAATGGGGCTATTTTCACCGCTTATGAAACAGCTCTGAGGTTTTTTTCCAACGACGACCATGGAAACATTCAAACAGATGACGCTATTTGATAAGCAATTCGGTGTCTCTACCCATCAGAAGTCTATTGGCAGGAAGTTGAGAAAATAGTTCTATAGCGATTATTGAGAATGGCAATACCATATGAATAAACTGAAAATTACTGGCTTATTATGCCATTCCTCTTGAAATATAGGCATCTTTTAGTTCTTTCTAAGGGTTACCAGTTACCACATTAATACTGAGGCGAAAAAGGAAACAAAATAATGATTGAATGATTGCATATATATGCCATCAATGAATGCGAATCGATGCTCATTTTAGTCTGATGCATTAATATGCACCAACTGATTTGCTCCCCTTGCTTTCTATTTGTTGATCACCAAATCACATGAGGTAGAGTTGTGTTACCGGCGGATGCTACTACCTTAGCCATTTAAGTTTTTGAACCCGTGTTCCCAAATATGGTACACACTTTTGTTTCGAAACGGTAAAGTAGTTTTCCAAGAAATTCTGTTGTTGGAAACGAAAATCTTGGGCGGTTGAGTAACTGGCCTGTTAAAATTTGTAAACTTGTTCATTACGCTCCTTGACTATGTTTGATAAATGATTTCAAAACAATGTTTTACTTGATCCCTATCGCTTGGAAAATTGAATGTACTGTAAATGTTAGATGCCTATGCTCGTATCACAATTTAGGCCATGTGCATGTTGTGCCTCTGGGGAATCACTCGCACACGAATGAGAGGGAATGAGAGGGAATGAGAGGAAACTCCGATTATAGTCACCAACGAACACAAACATGAAAACCTCTCTCTCAGGACTCTCTCACGGGTTCTCTCACTGTCTGTTCTTTCTGACACAGCTCTCCTTCCTACACAAGTCAATATATTCAAAGGCGAACGAGAAAGAAACAACACGTACAACAACCAATATGGCCATTGATGGCCAGCCACCTATACTGCTGAAACATCTCTCTCAGATCGCTTTCCCTCATCTGGAGGGACCCTAGAAACCCTTAAAAGTCAACAGTCCGCATTCCGGGTAACATAGAGACAGACAGTATTAGATTGCATACTGCCAGGACAAACACGTTGTTGGAAAACGTCATTTATATTTTGTATACAAAAGACTGGAAAAAGCATGCCTATGCACTCAGCAAAAACACAAGCATGCCTAATTGCCTATACACTCAGCAAAAACACAAATCCACTCATTGAATCATCAATACATAGGTATACCTCTGTTACCAAATTGTTCGACCATGTCCTAAACAACGCCCGAACACGCTCATATGTATCTGCACGTTAATAATCTGCGGCCAATGGACACTCCGTCGCAACCCTATTCATGCGAGCTGCATCGATGCCTCCGGTGGCGAAATGTACATTGGGAAGCCTACTCATTCGCAAAAACTTCGTTTTCATCCAAGTGTTTGTGAAAGTGCTTGAACGAGGCAGTGGGCCAAGCTGAGCAAGTGATACAAAATAAGCTGTTGTGAATGCCACTTTTAGCTTTGATACGAGAATGAGTATGCGCATTTACGGGGGCGGCGGGCCGTTGGGTGATTCTATCAGCTTCGGTGAGGGTAGTTGGTTGCTTTTTTTTGGAGGTGATAGACACACAGGTGTAGATGTGTCGGTGTTGAGAATTCGGTCAAACCACGCACAATGCGCAAACAATAATCAAGAACAGAAAACAAGAATCCAAGGCACGAAGATTTTTAGCTGTTCCCCGACTCGATAGTTGAGTACATATGAATGGCCTCAGCCAATTTCGTTACGTTATTCAAAGAAGTAAGTATAGGTTACAACATTAGTGTAACAACTATATAGTATATATGGCCCATGTAGTTTGTTTTTTCATTGCCTAGAGTTTACATCACCAATTCTTGATTCGAAACGTTTGAGAATCACGATCCAAATCAAATCAGTCTTCCTAAGATCAAGAGTTGCTGCGTGAAACCATACCATGAGATGGCTTGGAGTTCATACGAAGCTTTGCTTCAGTTTTGATTGAGCATTTTACAAGTGGGCGATGGGACTAAGCCTCAAAATTAGTTGATGTGTGTGTAACCTTGCTGCTTGGACACCTAAGTTAGTATAGTAAAATGAATGTTTTTGCAACAGAGTTTGTTTATTTGTGACAGAAATTTATGAATGTTAAAAGCACAATTTCTTGGAGTAATTATTTAGTGGTCTGGTGGCACCGCCACGTGATGCCGCAACAGCCTTATCCGTCACGCATCTTTGTGGGTTTTGTATACTTAATATTAGCCCCACTGAAATAACTTGTCTCACAAAAATAAAATGATGAATATAAGGCCTCGGTCCACTAGCTTATTTTAAATTAAAAGTGATCTATTGTGAGAGAATAACATGTCTCGTAAAATGAAAAAATAAATACTCCATCTGTTCCAATTCTTTAGTCCCTTTTGAGAGTCCGTGTCACTTCTCAATTGATTATATATTGCAATTTATAATTTTTTTAGGTGATTTTGAAAATATCGTTTAAAAGAACTCTGTGAAATCTATCAAATAAGATACATATTGCATATAAACAACATTACTAATTAATTTTATCCGATTGAACTAGGATGAGGGAAAAAAAATAGAAAGGAAAAAAGTATTAAAAAAAAAATTACTGCCCTAGACCAAATATTTTTTCAATTTATCGATGCCTTAATTGCCTGGGTTAAAAAAAAAAGTAGGACGATTCCCTTACCCAATCACCTTTCCACACGTGTCTCTTACTGAACACCTTTGCCCCCACAATCTTCAAATTTCAAAGCGCCTTGGTCTTGTCATAATTTTCCCTCATCCCACGCACTCTCTCTCTCTCCCTCCTCCAGTCGACCCTTCTTCAATCTTTTTCACTGTTACTGAGCAAAAAGTTTCACTCTTCTCTCTAGAATCAAAACCTAGCGTACATCGATTCATTGTTTAGAGAGAGAGAGAGAGAGAGAGACATAAAGGCATTGTGATCGCAGTTTCTAGCATTACCAACTCATTCTGGGGGCTACATTATTGAAAGTCGAATCGAAGTGTAGAGAGAGAGAGAGAGAGAGAGAGAGAGAGAGAGAGAGAGAGAGATGAATGCAATGGGGAGACAGGGGCAGAGATCCGGTGCACCGGCGGCGCATCACCAGCGGCAGCACTCGGACAACTTCTTGGATTCCTCCTCATCCAACGGTCGGTGGCTTCAATCTGCTGGTCTTCAACACCTTCACTCCTCCTCAAACCCATCTATCCCTCCTCCCAAGGTTTCGATTCTTTCAGTTTCTCTTTGCATTTTCGATGTCGTCGTGAGGGTAATCTTTGGTTAGTGGGGTCCAAATTAGATCCAAGTTGATTTTTTTTACTTAATTCCAAGAAATAACTGAATTAAGAGGTTAACTATAAGGTAGATATGCTCTGATAGGTGTAACTTTGGTTAAACAATCGGTCTAAAAGACTTGTTTTTTTTTTTCTTTCCGAAAACTATGTATGATAGTATCATTCATAATACTTTCAACTCTCGAAAAGAAGAGAGTGCTTGGAATTTCCAAGCATTTAAAGCAAGTTGGGGCAATTTAAAAACAAAAAAATTTGTGGATCTGGCTGCAACCTATCAAATATCTTGTGAGAAATCAAATTGAGTGGGGTACTTGACCCCGCTTGTATCTCACTCCCTCCACCCCTGTGGATAGATCTAATACCGAATTGAGAAAGAATTTGGTATAAACTTCCGGTGATGGGAAGCACCCTAATGCGAAAATCGATGAAAACATCGAATTCTTGATATAGGTTTGCTGGTGGGATAGAGAGAGGTTTTGGATGTTTGTTACTGAAATTCAGTTGGGACAACACCGAGCGAAGATGGAGATGCTCTTAGTTCTTTGGAAAGATTTTGAAAGGAACCATGTTAGGACCGTCACACACACACACACGATTTATGAGTATAAACCAGTAAAGAAATCAACACAGAGATGTATGTGGTTCCCCAAAACCAGGTACATCCACAGGAGCGAGAGCGGTTGCTGTTCTTATTATCACAGTACGAAATAGGGTGTACAACAAAGAGTATTTATACCTACTCTATTCTAACCCTAACCAGATATTTGGCATGTATCCCAAAAAAACCCTTGTACGATACCGTACAACTCCTTAGTATCTCTTCATACTTAGCATATGAGCCACAGTTCTAACAAACCACATTCATTCCAATGAACCGAATGCTGCCTTAAATATTTTCTGATATGCGTGTATAGATCTACTGTTGATGGTCTGAAGTTTGATTGATTTTATGTCTACGTTTGTAATTGAATGGGGGGCAGGACTACGGTTACTATGGTGGTGGTCAGGGTTCGAGAATGTATAAAAATTCACAGAGGAATGTCAATGGAGGAAGTGAGTTTTTCACGGAGCCATCGACGCCTCCGGTTAATCCGCTTTCTGTTAGCAGGAGAAAGAACAGTCAAGACTTGGAGTCTCCAAATGGTTTCAGTCCTGGACTTCTAGATCTACACTCTTTTGACACTGAGCTTCTTCCCGAGGTGTGTTTTTGTTGCCTATTGAAGAATACATAGCATTATCATGATGATTAAGATGCAGCCTTGGAATTTTTCCTGTCTATGAAGTGTAGTATTATTCGCCAATGCCTGACTATTTTCTTGAATTAGATGTATGTATGCTGGTTTTGCTTTTTGTGTTGTGAATCTTGTGATCGCGGAGGATATGACATGATGGAAGACCACCATGCTCTGCATCTGTAATTTGGAATGTGATTAGTTTGCAACTATGTCCTAATTTGTAGATGTTTGTTGTTGATCAGCCACATAAAGAATATGGTATTTGTTCTTATAATATGCTGCATGTGCTGTAATAAGGCTAAGGAGTGTGCCAATTCATCCTTATTTTTATTTAAGTTGGAGGGGAAAAAGTGGGGGTAAATAGCATCGATAAAGAGACATCATGTTGGTCCTTGAATGATTTATGTCCCATCCACAAGTGCTGATTATCGTTATTTGAAATTGGCAATTCAACCAATATTTAGGAGTTTAAGTTTTTAACCGAAAACTTAAGCTGCTTTTCATTGATCTGCTACTTTTTCTGGGGTATTTTATGGCAGATATCCGTTCCTGGCCTATGTGATGCCCCTTCTTTCTATCATTCTGCCCGGGGTAGAAGCTTTGATGACTCTGAGACATACTTTGTGAACAATAAGCAAACTGGTAGAGTTCGTGCTGCTGCACCTGAGAACAACGTTTTGAAAAGTTTTGCCACAGATAAAGACAAGGCCAGCAATGTTGCAAAGATCAAAGTTGTGGTATGTTTTACGATTAATAAGTTTTATCTTTAGCATATGTGAGGCCCAGCAGCTGACCGTTACTTCTTTTTGATTGTCAGCTTGCAAACCACTTCTAAGCCTACTACTTGACATGTGCCTTTTGTTACGATCTTACTGGTTTGTTCTATTATTTAAAATATGCTAGTGACGGCTTGGTTGCAGGTGCGCAAGAGGCCTCTAAATAAAAAGGAGCTGACAAAGAATGAGGAAGACATCATAACCATAGAGCCACATTCCAGTTCTCTTGCAGTCCACGAGACCAAACTTAAGGTTAGTGTTGGTGTTGTGGTTCACGCAGTGCTTGCTATCAGACAACAACTGATATCAAAAACAAAAATGAAAAATAGGTATTGTGCGCATGTCTGCCACGTGTCCCAGACCTCCGGGACACTGATATGTGAGCTTATCCAGCGTGTCGGTGCTTTGTAGCTTCTTTATCATCCTTACGCCACTTTTTGGGGTTCATATCATTCAACTATTTGTCTATTCTTCATCGAATAGCCATTATTTATATACTTTTTCTACTTGTCCCTAGAACTTAGGTTGTTGGTGCTCTTATTATGGGCCTTGCTTATTTGAGTTGGATGCCATTTTATACAACCCAAGTACTATGGTTATTAAGATCTGATTTTCACAGTGTCATAGTGGAGAGATTAGTTTCAGTGAAATGCATCATTACTACAATGGTATTAAGTTCTAGTTGCACGAAGTGTTTTGAAAATTTCCGCTCGTGTATTTGCAATCCCACACTGATTCCAAACAAATCATTTAACCTTTCCTTTTAATGATAGACCTATTCTCAACCAAATTTGAATTCAGTGGTTTTGGTTGTCCTTGAATTCATTTGCTCGGGTCCTGAATAAGGAACCAGTATACACTCTGTTTTTTCGTTCTCTTCTCTTGTATTGCCTTTACGTTTTTACCTATTGGACCATCCCACTTAGTATAGAGATTGTTCGAACTCCACACACGACGTTGAAAATTTTGACTGTCAACATTCTGCAGGTTGACCTAACAGAATATGTGGAAAACCATGAATTTGTTTTTGATGCTGTGCTGAATGAGGAAGTTTCAAATGACGAGGTGAGTGCATTATTCAATCGTTAGAAATGATAATAAAACAATTAAGTACTTCTGGATCTGCATGATGGAGATAATTCCTTAGACCATTTGTTTATCTTAGTCTTTTATTTTGTTTCCACAGGTATATCGCGAAACTGTAGAGCCCATAGTTCCAATAATTTTTCAGCGCACCAAAGCAACTTGCTTTGCGTATGGACAAACTGGTAATGACTTTATTCATCACTGATGAATGTTGTTGTAAACTTCCTACCATACCACTTAGAATGATGGCCATTTCTTATGCTATCACATATAACCCTCAAAAATTACAAACACAGCCTTGGGCCCTCAACTTCATGAACGGATAGTTATCAATATTGACTATTTAACCACAAATCTCAACTAGGTGCTCGGATTGTTCATCTTACGTTATACTATTACTATGCACTTTGAGTTATAGTCATGGTAGATATTTTGCAGAATATAAACTTGGACTCTCTAATTCGATGTTTGGAGCCTTGTATTTTCTATATTCATTTATTGACTTTACGAGCATCAGTAAAAAAACTTAAAATATTGGAAACAAAATGTATTTTTTTCCCCTTTTCGAGCCAATTAAATTGTGACAGTTATCTTTCTCATGTGGGCGGGTACCATTGGGCATTGAATTGAAATTATACTCCAATAGGCTTTCACTGTTTGTTTGTTAACTTGCTCAGGAAGTGGGAAAACTTACACTATGAAACCGTTGCCCCTTAAGGCGTCTCGGGATATATTGAGGCTGATGTACCATACTTACCGGAACCAAGGCTTTCAGTTGTTTTTTAGCTTCTTTGAGATATACGGGGGAAAACTTTTTGATCTTCTCAGTGATCGGAAGTAAGTTTAGTTTCCATGTCCAGCTTTTTTCTAGTCAACCTAGGTATTCATGAAACTTTGTTCTCTTGCGCAGGAAACTTTGTATGAGAGAGGATGGTAAACAACAAGTTTGCATTGTAGGTTTACAAGAGTACAAAGTTTCAGACGTCGAGACAATTAAGGAGCTTATTGAGAGAGGAAACGCTTCAAGAAGTACAGGCACGACCGGTGCAAATGAGGAATCCTCACGGTCACATGCCATACTTCAGCTAGCTGTTAAAAGGTCGGCTGATGGTAGTGAAACTAAGCCTCCCAGAGTTGTCGGCAAACTTTCCTTCATAGACCTTGCTGGAAGTGAACGTGGTGCAGATACAACTGACAATGACAAGCAAACGAGGTATATGTTACTTCGATTTCAAGTTTCTTGTTCCTTAACTTTTAAGCCCCGTACCTGAGACACTAGATGCTGGATCTGGTAAATTAATTAGTGGGCTCCAATCATGTTTAACATCAACAGGTCATTTTGAGCGGGTAAATTGACCACTTGCTTGGGGTTTATTCCCCTCCCTTTTCCCGCATCTTAATCTTTGTCTGATTATGGAAAGCTTAATCCTTTTAAGTAACAATAAGCTGTCAAAATCAAGCTATACATTGGCAAAAGGAACAAACTTTGTATGGAAATCGTAGAAATTTTGTATACGTACACTCTTGTAGACGTCAGTTTATTTTGCTGTCTAATCTTCTATTTTTAAGTCATGTATCCTCGGTCATTCTTCTTTTCCTTTATTTTACTTCTGTTTTTGGTCTGTTTACCTTTTTGCGAACTCTTTTTCTTTCACTATGAAGCGCTTTGCCTTTCATCTGCTTTGTTGCTATGCTCTTATCTACGCTATTGTGGCCATTCTATTGTCTTTTCCCATTCTCTCGTACCCTTTGGATCTTAGGTGAAGTGCTAGAGATGATTCTCATGTTATTAGAGCTTTTAAAGCAGGACTGTATTTAGTTCACGTGGATTTCCTTCAAGCATTAAATAGATTGGAAGTGGTGTTTTCTCCAAAGTCACATAATTCGCCAGGTAAGGGTAGCACATGCACGCTAGAAGCTCGGATCCACGAATTATCTGCAAATTCACAATTTAGTACATATAAAATCCTCAAATTCATGCTGCTGCATCTGTGAGTTCCGCAACCGCAATGGAAACGATGTATGTGGCTTACCTTTTAATGATGGCTGGTTCCTAGTGATACAGAAATAGTACCAGGTGTTACACACCAATGCAAAAGCTATTAAAACTAACTGTTTCAGGTATTGAGGCTGCATCTTTGGACTTATAAGGGAGACTTCAACCACAAAGCTAATGTGATTTCTATGGTTAGAAATAGTATTAGTCTATTAGACACACCTAATAATAATCATCTGAAAAAAAGATATACTACATCAAAAACGAAATTTAATTTGCAGTAATGTATCTAGTAGAGTATTGCGATGATTTTATGTAGACGCTCTCAATTCCTAATCTTTTGAAATTGATGCTCCCACACCCGTTCCTGCACAATGGAATTGTGACCTAGGTTTCATCTAAGGTGTTATGAAATTTCGAATGCAGAATGGAAGGTGCTGAGATCAATAAAAGCTTGCTTGCATTGAAAGAATGCATCAGAGCTCTCGACAATGATCAGGGTCATATTCCTTTCAGAGGCAGTAAATTAACTGAAGTCCTCAGGGACTCATTTGTTGGCGACTCTCGGACTGTTATGATCTCTTGCATTTCTCCGAACGCAGGATCTTGTGAACATACTCTTAACACCTTAAGATATGCTGACAGGTACAATTCATTTGATATATGAACTCTCTCCCTCTATTCCTCTGTGAGGATACCCATACTTCATAAATTCGACTTCTTAGGGTGAAGAGCCTTTCGAAAGGGAATAACTCGAAGAAAGATATCCTATCATCCACCTTAAACCTGAAGGAATCGACAACAATTCCTTTATCCGGGATGACCTATGAAGATGATATAGCTGATTCATGGCCTGAAAATACTGATCAGGAGGAATTTGATGATTCAGAAGAGTTCCAAGAGCCAGAGAAATCATTATGGAAGCAAAATGGGAAAGTTGAAGCATATGAGATCTCAAACTCAGAAGATAAAATGAGAAGGACTAATGGGCAGACAAAATGGAAGGACCCTCCGAAATTCGAGACAAAAAATTCTCATGCTGATGATGATATGAATGCCCTTTTGAAGGTAAGAATGTTTGGAGAATTACTAACTATAAGGTCGAATCTTGTGACATTTGTGGTGCTTTATTTACGTATCATCCAGGGTTCAATCTGTTTGACTCTTGTGGCTTGTTTTCCATGTATCAGGAAGAGGAAGATCTTGTTAATGCTCATAGGAAACTAGTGGAGGAGACAATGGATATAGTTAGAGAGGTTTGCAATGGACTTTATTGGCTTGTTATCTTTTACTGAAGTGGGTTTTACTTACATACCGTGAATAGTTCAGTTTTAGTGGCCACTAGATGGTGTCATCTGCGGACAAAAAAAAGGATTATTGCCCTTGGAAGATTTGGAAATCCTCATAATAACTTGTTTTGTTCTTTCAAAATTGTCCGTCAGTTAATTTCCCAGTTCTATAGTCTGCTATTTTCTTATTTTTCATTTTGATTTTGACCCTACTATTTCTTTAGTTAATCCACTTTCTGAGATGATATCTTTTTCTGGCATAGCACATTGCATGTACACGCGTTTAAACTCCAGATTATTTACTTAGTGTGTTTAAATTTGCAGGAGATGAGTTTGTTGGTGGAGGCGGATCAACCAGGAAATGAGTTGGACAATTATGTCTCTAGATTGAATGTAATCTTATCCCAGAAGGCTGCTGGCATTCTAAAACTACAAAACCGCTTGGCTCATTTTCAGCGTTGTTTGAAGCAGCACAATGTTCTAGTTTCTTCTTCTGGTTACTAGATCTTATGTGGAAGTACATATAGAATTCGCATGTGAAGGGTTTCACATTGGATGAATATTGTTGCAAGATCTACCCAGATAGTGATTCGGATTCCCTGGTAACTTACTGTGTGGCCAAGTCAAGATTTGTATTCTTGGGGAGCGATCGTTTCTTCGTCATCTTCAAGTTTCAGCTGTATGCTGCCCAAATTTTCAGGGGCTTTGGTTTTCCTTGTTGGATTTGCAATTGGGGCCTCATTCATGATTTATTATCATCATTGTCGTCAAATTTGTTTACCCAATTACAGAAGATTATGATTTACATGCTACTGTATTTCACATGACTTTGTAAAGCTTTGAAGCTTCTTCATGATGACATATACACACACCAATTTGCTCTTCGAAATGTTAATTTGATCTCATTTATGAGAGATTACTACATTGTCTTGCTTAACCCACCTTCTACTGAACTGCCCAGCCCTGCTATGCTATGAGGACGTACAATGAAAACAGATCTCGCACGTATCGGTCCACGTGGAAAAAAAATAAAAACAAAATAGGTTAATTTGAAGTGATGGGCCCACCAGCTCCTTTTTCCTTCAAACCACACGGTTAATTTCAGTCTTTCTTTTCTTTCAAAAAAAAAAAAGGATAGTGTTATGGTATCTCTGATCATTTTGGAGCAGGTGGCTCATTACTTTAAATTAACATGTTTTTTTATTTATTTTTTTCACGTAGACTGATACGTGCGAGCTCGTTCTCGTTGTACATACCATGGACTTATAACTGCCCAATACGAAGAATCTCTCCTTGCCCAAAATTCTACTCCAGAATCTCTTTCTGTGTGCTTCCACCTCCACACTTCCCCCTTCTCCCCCATTATTGCTGAGAAGGAAGGAAAACCCTCCAACATCACCATGCAGCCGCCAACCTTTGCCGTTTTATCTACCCAACCGTGCTCCCACCGTCGCTTTATCTTCGGGAGACAGATAGATTTATTGTACCCAAACCCTTTTCAAGTCCCTTATACTGTTTTAGGAAAATAATATGCATATATGGACCACGGAAAAAATGGCGTACCAGTGAACTGACTTTGCGGTCACGTGTTTAAACATTGCAGCCATGGCTTTATACATTGCGCCCATGGCCTTAAACATTGCGGCTAATCCCTTTAATATTGCAGCCATAAACCCTAATATTGCGAACAACACATCCGGACCTTGCAGCCACAAGCTCAACTGTTCGGATGGTCAGTCTTTCAGTTCGGATGGGAAATCCAACAAGACAAGATTTGTTTCTGCTATATAATACTCCTATCTCTATCACAGATTGAGATTGACCTCTCTATTACAGGGAGTATAACGGTTACGTTGTTAGCAAAGAGCCGTGGGAATTTCAGGGAGTTAAATACTTGTTTCTGGCGTTGAATATAGGAGTACGGAGGGTTCACATAGTGATTTGCCGTCTCAACAAATTTATTCCATGCTAAACTAATTTTCAGTTAGAAGGGCAATTCCGTCATTCACTCTTATTCCTTCCCGCCCAATTGTTACATTCATAACCGACTCTCCCTCTCTCCTCTTCGGTCCCACTCCCCTGCAACGAACTTCTCATTTCTTGAGAGAGAGAGAGACTTGATTGTATTCTCCAACTGCTTGAGAGATGGATTTCATGAGAAAACTGAGCTTTCAGGTGTTCCTAATGTGCGTACTGATATCTCTGAAGAAAGAAAATGCAAGAGACGGGAGCCATGTCCTATGATGGCAAACGGTTATTGCACAGAAGATGAAGGAGTTGGAAATGATGGATGTGAATGATGTGGATCATGTGTTGGATATAGAAGAAGTGCTTCACCTCTACTTTAGGCTTAAATCCCCAGTCTACCTGGACATTGTCAACAAGTTCTTCATGGACATGTACTCTGAGTTCTTCCTTCCACAGCCCTCTACAAGCATTACAAATTCATTGCGAAGACTCGGCCCTTTGAAATTCTAGACACTTCCAATAGATTTACTTCTTCCCAGTGCACACAACCGGATATCTCTCCAATGATTTCTTTGCTTTTCATTTCTGTGTGTGTGTGTGTCTAGGTGAATGCGAGAGTGATTTGCTATAGTTTGTTCCTAGTAACCTACTAATAACTCAAGTCTATGAGACCAAGAGTTCATGTCATCTCTTTGCCAATTGCCATGTGTTTTTTCAGTATGCTCATATCATCTCCATGAAAAAGCTTCAAAAACCCACATTGAAGTGCATCTACAAAGGAAAGAGAACAACTTTTGTACTGAGATTTCATGAAGCCAATTAACGCCCGTGAGATATAACCAACATCTCTGCCATTTAATGAACAATTACCAACATTTACCAAAACTTGTACCTAAAACTACAAAAAATTGCACTAAATACTCTTCAGAATTTATTTGAATGACAGAAACACCACAAGTGGTAGAACATGTAATGTAGCTATCAACAAATTTCTACCATTCTCCACATTTAACAGACAACCACGAGAGATATGATTCATTGTAAATGAACTGATAGCCGAAAACTAGAACAAATCCGTTTCTGAGTTTCCAAAACATACCCAGACCACTTCAATGACAGAAATGGACTGAAAAAGCAGGTTGAACTAGTAGCATATACAGTGGGAAAATACCTCAACAGCTATAGAAAATTTTCGACCTCTTTTGCCTTTGAATGAACAAATACTAGCATATGATTCATTGTGTATAAACTGGAAGCTGAAACTGTAAAATATGAATCTCTAACAAAACCCCTTTTGGAAACATGCTACCTTTCTCACACGGTCTTTGAACAACTGATCCGAACCTGGCCCACTGGAGCAATCAGCACTCCAAGATTGGAAGGCTTCATCATTGCCTTAGCAAAGTCCCGTCTGAACAAGGAAGCATCAGAGCCATATGCTCTAACCCAAGCCTCAGTTTTTTCCCCAACCGTCGACTGCTGATCAACACAGAGGATTCCTCTACCCTGAAGTAGGCTACGGTAGTATAACGTGCTAAAACACAATCTCTTCCCTTCATAGTCCTTCTCCACTCCTGGCACCTGTGGCGAGGGAGGTGAAACCAGTTCCCCAGCAGATGATGATGATGGGGACGGTGACGTGTGGTTATTGTAGCATCTTGATCTCAGGAGGTTAAGGAAGGAACTGCAGTGGACTGTTCCAATGCTGTGAGCACCTATTGCCAGCAAAATTAAGAAAAGAAACCAAAGTATAAGTTCATTGGCAAAGCTGAGCATCATCGGAAAGATCTAACAAGATAACCACTTTCTGTCATACATGTTGGACTGGAACAAGATCAGAAAAAAGAAAATTCACCAGATAGGTATGATTGAATTTTACAAGGACCATGGTCAGAGAACTTATTAACAAGGAAAGGATAGCATAAAATGAATAATACTCGATTACATTGCTGGAACTGAAATACCCATTCAATGAAACACAAAGAGGCTCATCGTAGGTGAGGATGACGAACATGAATAATACATTCTATGGCTGAAAAATAAGAGACCCAACTTATGCGACAAGTTGCTTTGGTTGGCAAGAAACGAAACTCACCCTAAACAATTACTATGTTACATTCACTTTGGTGTTCATGTGTTTTCCCTTCACCCTGTATATGACAGTACATTTTCAGGTTTCTTGATAATGCTATCTTCAAAGGGTGAAAAAAAATATTCTGCAAGTGTAGATTCCTAGACTTTCATTGACAAAGCAAATACAGCAATTCAACCAACAATTAGCTCATCTAATCCAGCAAAAAATAGAGAGGACGGGAATTGCAATACCATAAGAAGAATGAAGGCTCGAACCAACTGACAAATAACAACCCCTATGGAAGGATAAAGTTACAATGCAAAGAACAAGGTGATGTCTCTCTTACCAGTTTCCAGAGGGTAGAATGGGCCACCGACCTGCAATTTCAAGGTTCAGACCTAATTTAGATAACAAATCTCTCATACAGATAATCAGAAGGACAGAGATTTGCCAGAGCAACACTCTCTCTGGCAGCAAAAAAGTATACCAGCACAAATAATCAATAAGGAAGAACAAAAATAAACAACAAACCCACATCAGTAATCAATAAGGAAGAACAGAAAATTCCATGAAGTCGGGGGAGTATAAAACCTCCAACCAGAAAACCCTAATCAGTTAGGAATTAAAAAACAAACCCAGATTAATATTATGAAGGAAAAACAAACAAATTCAAAATCAAAACCCACGGAACCAAGTCACAAAACCCTAATTCAAGAAAGAACAAGAATATCAGAGAATACTTCAAGAACACAGATCAATAACAAGATTTCGAGGGAGGGTTTACCTCAATGAAGAAGTCATGAAAAACTAAGCGCAACAGTGACGGAGTAACATCTAAGCGCAACAGCAACGGAGTAACATCGGGGGAGGGTTTCGCGTGGTACGGGGCGGTCACCGGGAGGCGGTGGGGTGGCAGGGGGGGGCTAGGGCGAGAGGGGAGAGGGGTGGGGGGAGAGGGGAGAGGGGCAGGGGGGGAGGGGGAGGCGCGTTCGCCGGGGGAGAGGGGCGAGGCGGCCGATGCTCGCTTGAGTTCTTGAAGGATTTCGCCGAGCAGCCGGTGTGTCTTCCGTTCATGAGATACGTAGTTGATGGCAGTCTGAACCGTTAACGTCAAAAGACTCATGCCCACTGCCCGCAATGCTCGGCCTGCGCCTGCTGCGGCTGGCCCGCCTGCAGCGGCGGCCCCGCCTGGGCCTGCGGCCGCGGCCCCGCCTGGGCCTGTAGCCGCGGCCCCGCCTGGGCCTGCGGCCGAGGCACCCCCTGCGCCTGCGGCGGTGGCTCCCGGCGGCCGTCGTCGGCAGATGGTCTGAGTCTGCCTTTGGAGGAGGCGCGCGAGAGTAACAGTACGAAACATCTTTCAAATCTTTCAAATGCTGAGAATTTTTTTTTCGTATACCTGGTGTACGAATATCCCCCCTTTATAAAAGTATATAAATCTCTTCTCGCGCCCAACTGACACACACACCCCACCGGATCCCACCTCTCTTTTCCTAAAATACCCCCGCCTGCCCCAGAAATATCTCACCCCATTTTTTTTATTTCTCCTTTATTTACTTAATAATTTTTATATTTTTTTCTCTTTTATTTATTTAATATTATTTAAGTGTCCCGATTTTTAATCCGATTGAATCGGTGCGAAAATATTATTTTTCTTATCAGTTTATCTTCAATAGTCATAGTAAATTTTTGACTCTAAAGCCTTTCAACGAGCGCCCTAAGGCTCCTTATATCGTTTCAGGTCTCTTTTAGGATGCTCATTGAAAGGCTTATAGTCAAAAATTCACTACGACCATTTTGGATGAAATGATAAGAAAAATAAGATTTTCGCACCAATTTAAATGAATTGAAAATTGGAACACTTATTTTTTTACACCGTTTACATATTAAAAAATATAGTTAAAAAATTAAGTATTTCTATTTTCAATTCGTTTAAATCGGTTCGAAAATCTTATTTTTGTTATTATTTCATCCTAAATGGTCATACTGAATTTTTGTCTCTAAGGCCTTTTAATGAGCACCCTAAAAGAGACCTGAAATTAAATAAGAAGCCGTAGGGTACTCGTTGAAAGGCCTTAGAGCCAAAAAATTCATTATGACCATTTAGAATGAAATGATAAGACAAATAAGATCTTCAAATTTATTTAAACGAATTAAAAATTAAAATACTTAATTTTTTAACTATATTTTTTAATATATAAACAGTGTAAAAATATATATTTTTACCCTTTATGTGTTTTTTTTAATGATAAGAAAAATAAGATCTCTGCACCGATCTTATTTATATATTTTACTCTTTTTATATTTTTTTAATTATTTTAATATTATATACGTGAGTAATTTTTTATTTTTTTAAAATTTTATAATTCTTTTATGTTGGTGAATTTATTAATTTTGTATTTATTTATATTTTTTTTATCTATTTTATTTCTAACCATTTATTCATATTTTATTTCTAACCGTATAACACGGCTCATAGAGGTCGACTTATTGGTAGCGAGGAGCAATGTGAACGACGCATTCCTTCCTTTACAGAAGCATCCACTTTGTCATCTAGGGTCGAATCTAGGAGACGTGTGAGGGGTGCGGGAGTTTACAAAACTCAAGTGAACCATGCTCAATTTTCAGTTTCACCCATCCCTTGCGACTACGTTCAGCATTTACCTCGGGCTTATCAGCATTAATACAAGTTATGTTATAATAATTCATTTATTAATTAAAATTATAGTAAGAAGTCTTTTAAAAGTAAAACAAAAAACTAGTAACAGTAAAACAAAAAAACTAGAAAGAGATTAAAAAAAAACTAAAACAGTAATTAAAGTCTTTTAAAAGTAAAACAAAAAACTAGTAAAAGTAAAAAAAAAAAACTAAAACAGTAATTAAAGTCTTTTAAAAGTAAAAAAAAAAAACTAATAAAAGTTAAAAAAAAAACTAAAACTAAAACAGTTACTAAAGTCTTTTAAAAGTAAAAAAAAAAATACTATAAAAAAAAAAACAGGGGGAGGGGCAAGGGGGAAAAGTGCCGGGCCCGGAAGGGAGGGTTTTTCCCGGGGGTGTGAACAGAGGCCCTCTACGGTTCGACATGTGCCAAACTGTAATTTATGATGATTTATTCCGTATTTATTAAACACCTTATTTGGCCTCCTTTTTTGAATTATTTGCTCCGATGTTTGGGATCCTATGGAGCAGAAACGTATATATGAAAGTTTTAGTGACAAAATTTAATTATAATTTTTTAGAATAAGGTGATCAAAATAATAAGATCTTCTTATAGGTTCTAACGGATTAAAAATTAGAGCACTTAATTTTTTAGAATACTATATAAATATTTTTAAAAATTTAAATACTCCAATTTTTAATCCGTTTGAACCGATACAAATGTCTTATTATTATGATCATATTATTCTAAAAAATCATAATTAAATTTGGTCTTTACGACTCTTATAATTAAGTTTTTATTCCATATTGTCTCAAATAAAGAGCAGATATTTAATTATAATAACTCTAGAGATAAAATATAATTATAATATTTTAGAATAATATGATCAAAATAATAAGATTTTCGCACCGATTCAAAAAGATTAAAAATTAGAACACTTAATTTTTTAAGCATATTTTTTAATAGTACTATATAAACAGTGTAAAAAATTATATGATTCAATTTTCAATCCGTTTGAATTGGTGTGAAAATCTTACTCCCTCCATTCCAATTTACTTGTCACAGTTCTATTCTAACTGGATAAAAAAAATTAGTTATATCTTTAAATTGGTAATGAATATTATATCCAATATGGATCTTATTTAATAGATCTCGATTTGTTCTATAATACAATATTTTCAAAATCACCTAAAACATTATAAATTACAATATATAATCAATTGAAAAGTGACACGAACTCTCAAAATTATTTTGATCATGCTATTCTAAAGGGTTATAACTCTATTTTGTTACTAAAGCTCTCATAATTAAGTTTCTGCTCCATACGATTCCAAAAATTGGAGCAAATCTTGATTATAAAACATATGGGTGTGGACCTCATACAAATACAAGTTGTTAGAAGGGTTGAGATTCATTAGATCAAAGGGATGATGTGTGCTCCTCAACTCTCTTAAGAAAACACACTCATTTTTACAAATATGTTACAAAAACGTCCCACTATCAAGATTCAAGGGGAAATTACAATTCCAATCAAGGTGGGTAGTGACGTAAACACAAGCAAGTACTAGTAAATTAAAACAAGAGGCAAAACCAAAACGACGTCATTTACTTTGGGGGCAACTATTCGCAACCTTGTATTTTCTCTCTTAGCCCACTTCTTCACGTAGCCCATTTCTAATATTTTAAAAATAAATTTTTTTCCATATAACCCATTAAATGTATATAATCTTCTCATTATTGACCTCTTAAAAATTACACTTTAACTCCCACCCTAAGTCCCCACCCCCATTGCTGCCTCCCACCTCCAGAGCCACCACCGTACCACCGCCACTCCTGTCGCCGCACCATCAAGGTGTCGTTCTCTCTCTTTCTGTTCATCAGTCTCTCACTGTGAGTATATACATACATGTACGTATATATACAATAATAACAATTATTAGATCACTTTCGGTAATATGTTGAAAATATATATAAAATTCGGTAACCAACTGCCGAACTATATATACGAAATCATACATAACATTTCGGTAAATAGCTGTTGAAAAAAAGATTATATTTCGGTAATTACATGTCGAAAATATGTTCAACTTTCGGTAAACAACTGTCGAACTACTATATACGAAAATCATACATACATTTTCGTAAATAGATGTTAAAAAAAAGATTATATTTTGGTATTACATGTCGAAAATGCATACAACAAAAATAAGAAATATATATTTCGGTAATTGAATGCTGAAAATGTATTTTAATTTCGGTAACTAACTGTCGAGTATGGTAATAGTTTTCAGTGGTTAGCTACCGAAATTACTTACTTTACTCTGTTCAAACCAGAAACATCAAAAAACCCTCGAAAAACTAGGTTTACAAAACCCAAACGCCGCAAGAATAAACCAGAGGCCGTTGTAAACGAAAAAACTTATCTTCTCACGTGGCTTCCAAGATACAATGTCCATCGCAATATCTTTCTTCTCCTCTGCTGTAGAGACCCGAAAATTTCTTTAATTATTGAAATGTTTAGTAAAGAGCAAATTTGAAAAGTACTGTTTAATTGGTGATTATTTGATTTGAGGATTTAAGTGAAAGAATAGAAGATTGAGGGAGTGGATGAGTAGTTTAAATATATAATAGTATATAAGGGGGAGTGTGGTGTAGAGAATCATTTCATCCTCTCATCGCTCTCTCTCATCCGACCTCTCTCCCTCTCTCCCAACTGAACTCTCTCTCTCTCTCCTCTTGTCACTCAAAATCTTAATCCAACACTCCAAAACTTCAAGAAACAACCTCTCTCCGGCCTTGTTCCTAAACTTGAAAATCCTTGGGTTCACCGGGTAAAACTTGAATCAAAGTTTTGAGGTTCGAAGAGGCTAAGACTTGCTCAAATCTCATAGATCTTGGTTATCATCGTGAGGTAGGGACTTCTTTACCTCTTTTATGTGTTTGTCTGTTGATTTTGTGTAAGAATTGGGCTTAGATCGTCTCCCTTCGTTCATTTCGAAAGCTGTCGAAATCTGCACAAAATCGCTTAGGGATCGATCCCCCTTTTCATTTCTAGTCCAGCAAGCCCAGGGATCGATCCCTGGTGATGGGGGGATCGATTCCTCCCCTCTCTGGAAGTTTTGCTCGTCTTCCAGTTTCAGCCCAATTTCGAACAGCAATAACTTCTTCGTCCGATATCCGTTTCATGCAAATTTTATATCGATTCGAAGGTCTTGAAGTTAGCTTTTTATTGCCACCAAAATCACATAAAGACTCTAAGTACACAAAAAATTATGACTGTTAGAGTGGAGGTGTGTCAGTCTCCCAACATCCTTTGGCTATTCATATATAAATTCTTGTTTTATCATTATGACTTCCTATGATTAGTGGATGTTATTTTTGACCCGTTGGCCTTCCGTTAGTAAGGAATGAATAATAGTTTATTTGGTTAAAATGCCAATAAGATGTAACTTTTCATTGAATGATTGCTTATGAACATTTGTGGCATATTTGTGATATTGTTGGCATGTCGTGACATGTTTCATGAATGAATGAGGTTCTGAGAAAGTATTAACTTGTATGTTGAGTGAGGGAATAGTTGTTTGAGTTGGTGGTCGATTTAGGAAGTCTCGTAACGCAAAGGGTGGTAATACGAAAACTTAGATGGTCTCGTAACGCAATGAGTGGTAATATGAAGATCTTAAATGTTGGTGCACACCGTAACGCTAGGGGTGGTAATACGGTGACTCTTGTAGTGCTATACAGTAACGCAAAGGGTGAAAATACCAATGATGGAGATTAGTGATAGAGAGTCGTGTCGAATCGTAGAGTTGCTCGAGTCTTATGAACAAATTTTACATCCCTTTGAAATGATTCCTATCTATCGATTGAGTTATACCTTTATGTCTTCATCTCTCTGCACTCGTCTTCATGTTTGCACATAAAATTGGTAAAGATTTTCCTGCTGGACTAGTAGCTCAACCTAATCTTTTTTTTTTCAAGTTCAAATGCTGGTTAATAGCTTGCATGTTTGGAAGTAAAAGACTTTTTGGAAGCTATTTGTATTGAGTTACTTAATCGTTTTTGTAATTGATTTTCTTTTTATAAAGATGGGTTTATAACTATTCATTCAAGAATTTCCTTTTGACTAAACTGTTTGTAACTTAACAACTTATTCGTACTTGTTTTAAGCTTATTTGGGCCGGAGTGCCAATGTTGTATTTTCTTAAAATTGGGAACTTATTTGTAAAATTAAATAGGTGGAAACTCTTTTGGGATATTATTAATGATATGCGGACCTTTTATTGAAACGGAATATTTATTTATGTTGAAAATCGAGGGCGTGACATCTGCCATCATATGATTGCCAATATAATTTGATGCAATTTCAAAATCCAAACCTACAAGTGGGTCAAAAAATGGATCAATGGAAGGACTTGAACCTTCCATTGATACAATATTTGGCCCTTGCTCATCCTCCTCCATTGGAAAATTTAAGAGAGAGAAGAAAAGAGAATGATGAGTTAGAGAGGGAGGAGAAGAGAAGATGAATAGGAGAAGCCCGAAGATGAAGAACAGGAGGTCCCTGGTCTGTGTTTTAAAAAAAAAACGAGAATGTGATTTTTGAGGGGAAGGGGGAAGACCATAATTTAGGAGTTTTGGTTATAAGGACATGTAGGTCATTTCATGTATAGGTATCATGATAAATAGGTCATTTTGCATTAGGAGGCCATGTTGTATTGAATATATAATGCCCGACCAATAGCAAGTATAAACCCTCCAGCACGGATGAAATGATGAAAGATGGAGATAGAGAAGAACTAAGATGGTGTCATTGGGACAAATTTTATTTTATTTTATTATTTTTTGTGGGGGTTTGAACAAATTTTGTCTTTGATGGTCCGAACATTAAGGGCTCGATTGGATGATGTATATGATAGATGTATTACACAATACACCCGAATGAGGGTTGGTGGGATTGATTTTGCATTGTTTGGCATCCTTTTTTCCCCCTTGTATTAGCTAATCCCCTGCTTCACTAATACACCAACAATGCTTCACTAATACACCAACAACAGCCATAAATTATTGCTACCCTCCCAGGTAGCAATAACTAATCCGGGTGTATACACTTGATTTTTGACCAAAACACCCCTCCTCATCCCCCTCCCCAATAACTGGCTATCTCTCTCTCTCTCTCTCTCTCTCTCTCTGTGCTAACAAAGACAACGAAGAAGAAGAAGAACAGATCACTACCACAAAAACAAACACACAAAATATGTATGCATATGTAGAGAGAGAAACGTACCTGTCCAATTAGGGGTGAGTTCTGTACATATCGGAAAGAGATAGACGATCGGAGGGAGTGGTGATCGATGGGAGTGATGATCGATGGGTGTAGCAGCAACTACTTCTTCTTCTTTTTCTAGTTCTGTCCGTCTTTCTCTCTCTCTCTCTCTCTATAAAATAGGGGAAAGTGGGAGACGGTATAAAAAGTAAAAAGGAGAGGTAAAAATACTTATGTGCATGTGCCTGAGTAGTTATGCTCATACTCTAAGAGATTGGGAAAAAGAAAAAGAAAAAGAAAAAGAAAAAGAAAAAGGGTCAATGTGCCAAATTAAAACGGACACATAATTAAATCATAAAAAATAATTAAAAAACACTTAAAAATAAGTTTTAAAATTTTAAAATTATTACGATAATTAAATTATTAGTAAATTAAACTATTATTACTTTATTATGATAAAGTTATTAATTTTTATTGAATTTTGCAATTATATATTTAATTTAATGAATTTTCTATTTTAATACTGCGCAAGGGCAAAAAGGTCATTTGCCATCTTTTTAAATCATACACCCTTCTTTATACCCCTGATTTATCCTTCATCCAAACCAAGTACTATTTTATCTCACTCCATAAATGTCCACATCAATGTGGACTCTCCCTTCTTAACTAATACCCCTTAATATCTTATCCCCATTCATAAATAATACACCCAAAACACATACGGCATCTAATCGGGCCCTAATGATGTTTCATTTTGAACAAGTTTTGACTTGCCCACTGACTTACTTAGGTGGTACATTTTGTATTATATGATACATTTTGAATATATTGAAATTGATGGCGTGTTACGGTTTGGTACTGCATTGTATAATATTCATGACAACGATTTGCACATATAATCATATATGTACCAATCTGGTCGCTGTATACATGGTTAAATGTCAGCATGTGTAATAAATAACTTTAAAAGGAAAACATATAACGTTATATATGATCTGAATATATAACTATATAACCATGATGTTTGTTATAACCATATAACCCTATAAAAGAATAATAAACCATAACCATATATAATCATTGACAACCTCATATGAATTGGTCCGCGCAGCGGCCTAACAGACTTAAACATATAATGTTATCTGGAATTTGGAGAGAGAGCTGTCAAATTTATAAAAAATTAAGAAAAAAATAACCGAAGGAAGCTGGCAAGGGCATTTTTGTCTTGTATTAGTTCCTTTTTGGTTTGACAAGGGTCCAGTTTGGCAACACAAAAAAATGAAATTAATATTTTTTTTCTAAGTCAAACAAGGTCCTTATCTGAGTGGATCTAGTGGTTAAAACTGAACCTAACGGGTTACAAACTTCAGAGGTGGATTTAGTGGGTCACAAACATACTATAATGGACCATAGATAAATTTTTTAGACCCAAATCACGACGCTAAACCGACGGGGTGGGCCCCATGTCAGCAGCAGCCGAATCTATTAAAAAAACCTAGAATTCTTCCCGAGATCTGGTTCAAACCAGAGAGAGAGAGAGACAAGAGAAGAAGAAGAAGGGGGACATACGACCCCCACTCTCGGAGGCAACCACCACCACCACCCAGTCTAGCTCTGGCAACCATAACCGACACCATTACTAAATCCAATATGTCGGTGGTCTATAATCCCAATCCATCGAGTTGGTGGTCGGTAAAAAGCTATTAATCCCTTCAAACCCAGTCATGTATTCATGTTTGTTTCAGGTGTTAATGTCAATCTTTCCAGTTTTTCCTGGGGTATGTTAATCCCAATCCTTCCTGTTGGTGGTCGGTAATGTTGTCGGTGCCGGTGGTCACGTCTGGGAGCGGGGGTCGTACCTCATTCGCCTTCTTCTTCTTCTTCTTGTTTTAATCATGCTTTTTTAGCAAGAGAAAAATACCATTAAAACGTCGGGACACGTGTTGCATCCACAATCCTCCTTATTAATGACCACTTTGCTTTGATAGATAGTATTACGCACTCCTTAGGCTCTCTAAATATTAAGAGCTTCTATGTGCATACACTCCCACGCATCTGCTTCGCATTCAACTAGAGGTGTCAAATGGGCGGATTTGGGCCAAAATAGGTAAGTTGTAAGTGGGTTGGGTCTTTAATGGGTTATTGACCCATTTAGACCCATCAATTATGAGTCTAATTACCCATACTCAACCCAACCCATTTATTTAAAAGCAAGTCCGACCCGCCCATTAACCCAGTTACATATTACTCTCTCCATCCCAAAATGTTTGTCCGGTCCGCAAAACGGGGTGTTAAAAATAATACAATTTTTGCAAGAAAAAATCAAAAGTCTTTTAACAACTTACTAGATATCAATGAGTATTTTTAATTTGTGAAAAAAGTTTAAATTTTTTCTTAAAAAAATTACATTATTTTTATCACTCCGTTTTGCGGACCGGACAATCATTTTGGGACGGAGGGATATATACTAAAATGACTAAAATACACATGTACACTAAAATGACCATATTACCCCTGTAAATTTAAAGAACTAAAATACCATGTACACTAAAATTACCATACTATCCCTCTACTACAAAAATGACCAAATTACCCCTGTACTCTTAATTACCATATTGGTCACTCTTAATTACCGAATTGCAGTGTATCCAAGTGACATTTTTTTTGTCTTTATTCAAATATTTTTTACTTTTTAGATTCCTCCTGTCATGTTGAAGTAATAATCCACAAAAAATTAATAAAAAATAAATAAATGCGAAAAAAAATTGAATAAGGACAAAAAAAAATAAACCACGAACAAGCCAGCTTTCCATTCATAAGTTGAATTTTCCATTCGATCATAATCAAAACTAGCCCGTTGCGAGATGCATATATCTTTTTTTTTTGTTTTTATTCAATTTTTTCACGTATTTGATAATTTTGCGTCAAAATTTTGTGACTTAGTGATTGGTCTCGTCAAGAAAAATCGAAAAAGTAAAAAATCATGATCGAACTCATAAATTTTTTAAAAAAGACAAGAATAAGTAAATTTTTTTGGGTATTATTGACTTATCTTGTCTTTATTCAAAAAATTATAAGTTTCGATCAAATTTTTTTAATTTTTCAATTCTTCTCATCGAAACGAATCAATAAATCACAAAAATTTGATGCAAAACAAAAAAATTGGAATAAGGACGAAAAAATAAATCACTAACTTTTTAATCTAACCCTATGCGGGACTATCATGAGAGAAATTTATTCACGTCGGAGCGTAATTTCATCATTCCATTTGCGCAATCGATGGATGAGATGTGTTTTCATTTTTGACTGGTCAAAACAATTATTACCGGTCACAATTGATTTTTAATTCGGACCGTTCAAAATATTTTTGGACATGTGTAATTTAGCATAGAAGAATTGAGAGAAAGAGAGAGAGAGAGAGAGAGAAGATGGAGACACAGAGTATTCCACTTGATTCTTATTCCATTGTTAAAAATCTCAGAGCTTCCATTGAGCTTCGTTGAATGATGAGAATTTTTAGTGGGTTATCTTTATGACCCATTGGGTCATTTAAGTTGACCCAATTGATACCCAATTAAGACCCAACCAATAATGGGCTAGTTGGGTTTGGATCCATTCTTACCCAACTAATAAATAGATTGGGTTGAATCTATTTTTTAATTGATGACTCTGAATTTGTTAATAGGTCTGGTTTTATTTTGCCACCCCTACATTCAACACACGTACCATGTCCATGTCATATCATGTTGTCATATTCAAATTCCAGTAGTTATGTATATTCTGGTGAAACTTGTAACACCATTTTAGCGGGAAAATAAAGTGTCCGGAGAATATGACTAGTTTGTTGTCCTCACATGTCCCTAGACTTGATTATAAAATGGGGCAAACTTGGAGTTCCCAAGAGTCACTACAAACTCTCTCTACAATACCTTTCCTCATCCTCTCTAGAATATTAAATGATTAGGGCTTCTCTGCTGGGGGACAACGACACATCTCTCTCCTCCCCCAGGCGCCATTTCCCCTACCCGTCTGCTCTCTCCCTCTTCTTCTTTCTTCTTTTTGAGAAAGTCTACAATACACACCTTTTAAAAGATTATACCATATGCACTTATTTTGTGGTTTATTTATTACATTTTAGAGAGCTTCGTAATTTTTGTTTTAGAATTCATAACTTTTTAATAGTACGATTCGTAACATTTTCATTATAATTCATAACATTTTGGTGTATCTCGTAACCTTTGTACGATTCGTAACTTTTTAGCAATACGATTCATAACATTTTCTCTATAATTCATAACATTTTGGAGGGTGCATATGATACACACCCAAATAAGGGGTGTGTATTGTAGTCTTTCCCCTTCTTTTTTCCTAAACTTTTTTTGCAGGTTGATCATCGCTACCTTTTTCTTCCGTTCTTCTGCTTTCTTCGTCTCCTCCATTATTCACCGGTTGCCCACCGGTTTCTACTCCTAAGTGTACCCAGTTGACCTAACGGCGAGGTTCGATCTTGGCAGCTAGTGGAGGCAACGCTCATGTGGTCTCCATCGATCTTCACTCCTGAGTGATTTTTGGTTTGGCCTAGCGATATGTGGAGACCTTGCGGCAGTCGTTTTGGACTGGTCGTGGAACTGAGCATAATGTTGAGTTTTGACCTAATGTGAAAAGAAGAAAACAAAACCGGAAAAAAATAGGTAGAAAAAGGAAAAAGCGGAAGCATCTAGGCGTTTCAAGAGGCTGCCGTGTAGTTTAGGATTTGCTATTAGCTTTTAGTTGTAGTTTAAGGTGGCGGTGGTGGGTGTTTACCATAGGTTTTTGTTTGTTTGTTGTAATGGTGTTGTTTTGCCGTGGTGGGTTTCGGCCGACGTGGTGGTGATTTGCCATGGTGGGTTTTGCTTGCCGTTCTTGCTTAGTTTCTTTTTCAATAACCATGGTTGTGGTGTGGGACTATATTTTTTCTATCAATTCTGCGTCGTAGTTGGCTTTTCGGCTAGCTAGTTGCATGATGTTTCTTCCATGCACATGATGCTCTCTATCGAAAACTGTAAAAAAATCCATTAGATTGGCATTAGTCACACTAGGTTGGCATCGGTTGGTCTCTGTGGAAAGCATCGACAATTGTGAAACTACCGTGACAATTGTATATTGACACATAGCATGCACGGCTCTGACTTCTACCTGATCAATTTATCATTGGACTTAATTCCATTTCATTTGGCTGTGTATTTTGTTAACTAGTGTGAATAGATTTCTCCAGTTGTATTAGAGGCATATGGTAAATTGTAATCCTTATTGCTATTAATGAATTTCTAAAGTGTTCCAAAAAAAAAAAAAAATGTTTGGTGATTGCATAAATATATGTGTACTGGTTTTAGTGCCTAGGAATTAGGCGGGGTCTAACGTCTGGATTAAATCAGCCAAGACAACCGACTAGTCATTTGCTACGTGTTGGACGACCCACTGACATCCTATTGATTTTCAAAACATTGTTATAAGCCCCATGTGGTTTTAGGGTCCAACGAACAATTGTTTGTCAAACATGTAATGAAATTAGCTAAAAATGACTTACATTATAAATTCACCTTCTTGATAATAAAATGAATATTAATTACAAGCTCTTAATTCTCAAATTTTTTGAACCCGAAAGTAATAAATTTGTCATCTCGAACCAAAACGGTTCATTCAACGAGTAGAAAATAAAGGGATATTCGTAAATAGTGCAGTTAATGACATGGCCGTGTCAAACTAATCGAAAGGGCAAATATATGCATTAGATTCTAAAGTAGGAGTTGGTCAATGAGATGTCTGTATTTGCTAGAAAATCTGAGGGGGTGTTACTGCAACTGACCACTTTTTTATAATGCATTAAGTGAAACTCTTTTACTCCAAACAGGAGTTTCTTATCTTAATGTGAAAAGGAACTTCGGTGGCAATTTCGACGAGTAGTCCAATACGTAGACAACAAACAAAAACAAAAACAAAAGACAAAATAAATCGTCACTCACCAAATCCCAAGTGGTTGGCCTGATGATCATGGCATGAGACTCGGTTTGCTCTCTCTTAAGCTTTCAAATTCGATCTCATCTGTCAGCAACTTTTGGGGTCACCTCACTCTAGCGCATAAGCGTGTAAAACGGCTGAGAGATGAACTGTAGAGAATAGTCTAAGGTGCAAACATGTTGGCCAAAGATATCCTGCATTACCAACAAAAGAAATAGATAGATTTTGCTTATCTTCCTCCAACTATATGTCAAATATGATATGGCATGTCAAGGAGTAAAAAATTTGGCATGTGAAACAATTCCGATCAAAATATCAAATGCTTATGTGATATTTGACATCCCCTTCTCATGTCAAATTTGACATTGAAATCAAAATTTATTTTTCATTGCTTTACTCTTCAAAGCTTTCTAAAATAAAAAATAAAATTGGCATTATGATTGAAGTGGGCATCCTTATTAAGATGTCAAATTCAACATGTAAAATTATCATGTATGCCTTCAAAACTATTTGACATCTTCAAATTTAAAGTCAAGGTTGGAGATTTGTCAATGCATGCATAACTTGGGTACTTGGTTTTCCAACTCATTTTTGTCTCATCCCAATACATATAATTTAGGAAAATGATTTTTATTTTCTTTCACAGTTAGGGACATGATTTTAATATTCTCTTTTTGATCCGTTGGGACTCTCCTTTTTATATTCTTATTCACTTGAAATTACCATATATCCTTCATATCGAAAATGACTCAAAAGATAAGGGTAGTTTAGTAATTTCATATAAATAAAAGACAAAATAAGGAGTGTCAATGAATAAAAGGGGAGGGTTGAAATCATTTTTCTTTTTCTTTTTTCCTTGCTTTTTTGTTAGTTTCCATATCCTGAAAGGGTTTCTACATTTGGTACTTCTTTTGTAAAAATTATTGGATGTCGAGCACGCCAAACATATCGGATTAACGTGTTTTTAAACATGCATCATAGAAACAGAATAGGAATGATTTTGGTCTCCTGCGAGATTTTTCGATAGGAACAAATTGTAGTTTTGCAAAAGAATTTTATAAGAAATTACTTACTACTATGTAATTTGAAATAATTTCACTATATTTTGTTCCCCTAATAAAAGTTTGACACGCATCGTGTGTCCCAACTTTTAGCATCCATAAAGTTCCCCTTTTACCAAATAACCCCATTGATTTTTGTTACCATGGTTGGATACAATTATTTTACGATGTAAGAGTTAAAAAATTAATACAGCGTTCATTCATTGTAGGATACCATTGCGTACCTAATCTTTGAATCTAAAAATTCAAATCGTTAATAGAGTGTTTTTTAGGGGAGTGACAAAATCAAAAGTCCTGCCATAAGGACCGACCATCTCCTATTTTTCGGATGCTTCTCACGTGGATTCCCTCATTTTTTTATTATAGAATTTTTGGATGGCTGTCTATACGATTTCGATAGGAGATGGTTGGTCCCTATAGGATTTCTTCAAAATCAATTCATTGATTTTGTCACTTCCAAAAAATTTAAAAAATCAGCGTTCATCGTGGGATACCATAGTACGGAGAATAACTTATGTCTTGAGAAGAAGGGAAAAAATTCTCACCACCTACAGGTAACATCTGTCAGTCCTTCATCCCGATGCAATCTTCATGTCGATGCACGCCTGCAGAAAAACAAAGTTTAGATGCTATCGGTACACATAAATTAAGTACGGATTGATTTTGGGATCCATCTTGATTTACAAAAAATAATTGAAATTGCTCATTTTTAAATGTTAAACTACTTTTGTTTTGGCTTACCTAGTCTCCCTCTCCATCTATAAAAAACCACAGAATTGAATTTTGAGACAAAATTTAATATTTTGAGAACAGTTTTTCCTGTTTTGCGAACGTACTTACCGATATTCCTAGTTGAATTGAGTTGATTTTTTATAAGATTACGGCTTCGATCATTTTTTAAAACCCAAATCGGGTACCAAAGCAAAGCAAAGCAATCTGTACCCGCTGTATGTACGTGGATATCTGTGCTTGTATCCTTTCCGACAACCAAGATCGATGATCAGACTCACCAGCAAGGTCCACGACGGATCGGATCTGATGATTTCCCGTCATTCCGTGTACTTGACGGTTTGACATGATTGCTCAGAGTTTCAGAACTAGTGCGGCTACCCCGTACTCGAGGAGCCCTAATCGATTACTACTTCTGTTGCCTCTCTGACATCATTAAGTACTCCTGTTAGTTTGGGCTAATTATCTTTTTCGTCCCTGAATTATTCCAAAAATTTTCAATTCGTCCTTCAACTTTTTGGTGTGTGTGTGTATATACATATAAAATAATAATAATAATAAAATTGCATGCTCAGATTCGCCCAATCGCATCCAAACCAAACCAACTAAACAAACAACGCTATGGATGGTTGATAGATGGAGAAAACGACAATCCATCACGGACGGATCGAACTTATCTACATCAAACTGATCCGCGAACAAAACTACTTGTATCTATTTCAAATTCTCGAAATAGAGATTGGACGAAAACGTAGAGGATATGTTTTTGTCAATAACCAATTTAACATAGCCGCTTTATTTTCTGCTTGTTACCGAAGGTTGCACCTAAACACCAAAAAATATTTTCTCCAATAAAGTTTTACAAGTAAAAGATTATTCAATAAAATATTTTTTTGCGTAATATATTTTACATCGAAACAAGCAAGCTTTCTTATTTGAAAAAAGAGCTATAGAAGTTAAGTAAGTCTTCTCTCATCTCTTAATATATTTCAAAATCGAGAAGGTTGCTGATTTTGCCACTTCATTTTTGTTCACGTCACTCCCCTACAAGTGTATTTTTTGTGCAAAAATACACTTGCATGGGAGTGACGTTAACAAAAAAGAGAGTGACAAAATCATTTTCCGATCGAGAATCGTGAGCCTCAATATTCAACAGTTGGCTACTTAAAATGTCAAGATGCAATAAGTTTCAGTTCTAAGGAACCTATTTTGCAAAATATAGAGATTAAAATTACGCGTATAATGCAGCTCACTCTCTTGGATTTTTATTCCAACTTAGGAGAGTGAGCCAGGGTCAATATGGTTACATGTCTGGGACCTCGAACTTTTCTGGGCATCTGGCAATTACCAGCCTATGTGTTAAGTTCTGGATCGGATCACATGTAGATGAATATGGCTGTTCAATTTTGGACGTTCGCTAAAATCTGGATCATAATCTTAGCTGCTGGATTGTATTTTTAATGATTCGAATTTGCGAAAGATTTATGGTCGCTAATAAATCATTTACTACCGGTCATAAACTTTCCGCAGATCCGGACCATTGAAAACACAATCCAACAGCTGAAAGCAAAAGTTCAGATTTCAGCGAAAATCCAAACATCTTGACTTGAACAGCCGTCGATATATGAAAACACAAAACGAGGGAGGGATAAAAACATAATTGTAAAAAAGAATTACTCTTTGACCAACTAGTATTATCCTCAATTTGCTTTATCTTTTTGTGTTTCCCTTGAGTAGTTGAGTTCATATGGGAGTTGGGACTTTGCATTTTTTCTCTCTCTCCATATTATGTTGGTTTGAAAGCCCTTTTGTTGATCATCTACATGTGATTGGTAAAGAATCTTCTCAAGGAGTGGTTTTTAATTAGTAATAATTGTGCAATTAATATTGTTTGAGAGAGAGAGAGAGAACTGTAGAATTTATAGAGCAAATTAATAATTAGGATTTATAGAGAGATAAGATTTAAAAACCACTCTCATATTATGTAAATTATTATTATTATTATTATTATTATCCATAATCTTTGCTTCCTCAAGAAAACGGTCGTCTTCACTTTTTCTAATTTTACGAACTTCATAATATCAATCTAATTCATTTGTTCTGTTATATTCAATTTTTAATTTGTAACCAAATCTATTTAAAGACCTTCACTGCAATTTTTTTTCCTGTTTTCCTTCTCTTTCGTTTTTTATGCGATGGAAAGGTGGCTCTCCAATCACTTACACACTTATGACGTGTGTCCAAACTGTAGTGCATACTAAAATCGAATCACGATTATTTCATGTGACAATCCCTCATGTGATGTAAAATTAGAATGCACGTAGATCTATTTGAATTGGTCGATAATCCAAGTAGTTAATTTTGTAGTCCTTGATGCATATATCCTCAGCGCAAAAAATCATGTCAATCAAATATCAATAGTTCGTTGGATGAACCATATTTGTCTGGACATTCATTTCTCTTCCAAATAATGCCGTTTGGAACTTCGGGCAAGTCTTTGTCGACATCTGGATTGGAAATTTAGTATGGGTGATTGATTAGCCTATCGAGTGTTACAAATAATGTTACACACACAACTGTTGTGTAAACTCTTTACACAATCAATTTCTGACTGTCCATTGTTGTAATTACGAAAATCCTACAGGTACCGATTGGTACCGTAGGAAAATCGTACGGACGGCCGCGCCGGGCCGTCTCCGGCCACCGGACAGCCGATCCGAGCCGTCCAAAAATTCTAAAAAAAAAACGAGGGGGCCAGCCTGAGATTCAATGGCATCGGAAGCGTGTAGGATACTCGATCCAAACACTATATTTTTGTATATATATAAAATTCTAAAAAAAAAACAACGATATATATATACGAAAATAGAGTGTTTGGATCGAGCACCCTACACGCTTCGGATGCCATTGAATCTCAGGCTGGCCCCCTCGTTTTTTTTTTAGAATTTTTGGACGGCTCGGATCGGCTGTCCGGTGGCTGGAGACGGCCAGGCGCGGCCGTCCCTACGATTTTCCTACGGTACCGATCGGTACCTGTAGCAATACTCTTGCAATTAATGGTCAATATTCATTTCATTTATGACCGGTCATATATCGTTAATAGATTATTTTTATTTCGGACCGTCTAAACACATCTAAATGACCAGAATTAGTTTTTTTTTTATTGTCAACGACCATAATTAGTTACACAACCGACACAACAGTTGTGTGTGTAACATTTTTGCCAAATAAATGGTAGGATTGTCGAACAGAATAAGACGAATCCCATTGTGTGTCACATGAGGAATCATTGCATGACCTAATTGAAATCAAGATCCTCTCATTTGGTATTCATGTGATGTGAATGGAACTTACAACGGTAACGATTGAAGATCCAAGCCATTCATTTAATAAGGCTATACATCTTTATAATTCATGAAAGAAATGAGGTTGATCAATAATCAATACGTATTAGGGATGGGTTTAGTTGGACGCACGTGGGTCACGTGTCTCACTCAAAAACCCCAAAAAATAATTCCAACAATATCATATACATTTATGGATTTAGGTTGTTTCTACTAAAATGACTATTAGTTGATGTATGTGAGGAGAATGATGTGTCTCAAAATTCATATTTTTGTTAGTTTTAGTCTAATAAACAATAAGAAACCCAACCTTAGCATACATGCTTGTGTATATCTTGAATATAAAGATATATAATTCATTTTATTCTTCAACTTTCGTTGTATAACTTGTATGGTTCAATTGTAGTTATTAGTTTACAAATTTTTTAATTACTTGGAGCTATTATTTCTTGATTTTTTTCATTCATAACCGTTGGGAAGAAATACTATCTAAAAAAATCATAAGAAGGCCATCATGATCATTTAAAAACTTGTCAATATAAAGCATACTCTAAAAATTTTGCTTAAGATTCCGTGCAAATTTCTGTATTCTTTTACTGAAAGTACACATTATATACTTTTTTGGTCTATAATGCATGTCATAATGTGGAGGATGTTATTGTGCTTGGTTAGGAAAACAACTTTTTTACCTTTATTGTCCTAGACGATCACACATTAACTATCTATTTCTTTTGTGACAATTATTTTGATTCGGGTGAACAATGATAGCTGATCAATTGAATATTTGGCGTAAATGGTGAATATTAAGGGCCTGCAAAATAAGTCGGATTATCAAGTGTGAGCATGTTGGGTCTCATTTAGGGGTGTTAAAAAAATTGACGGACAACAAAAATTAAAAAAAATCGACTGATCAATTAGGTTTTCGTTCAAGGTAAGGTCAATTTTTTTCGGGATCGGACTAAATTGAACCAAAACCGATTTGGTCTCGGCTTCCTGGAATTTTTGCTTGACCGGCCCGACCCAGCCCGACTATATATTTTACATTAAAAATATAAAATATTAAAATATTTTTTTAAAAAAATGAAGGCTAGGGGTGATTTTTGCGTGGTTAAACAAAAATTTTATATTTCGGGCGGATCAAAATCTCCGATCGGACCAATCTCACCCAGAACCGAATTAAACTAAACTTAAATCCGGTTGGGATTGGTTTCGAAAATATTTGGACCAAGCTGAATCAGTCTTCAGAAATTTCACCCCAAACCGAAATCACCCTTAGCCTCATTTTGTGTTAGATGAGGTTCACATGAGAGGATCCACGCTTGTCAGAGTTAGGTTGTACCAATTGAAAGTTTTTGGTGGGAAATGATACTAATTGTAAATTATGAGGGCCAAACGTGTAGTTTTGATACTTTATGTCGGTTCCTTTTTTTTTGAACCGCCTTCTACACGCTATAAACAAACTCATAAACAAACTCATAAGAGGATTAGATTTCTAGGGCACGAAAGGGAGAGAGAAATAGAAAAAGCTGCGTTTTCATCTTCAGAGTAGGGTAAACGGGAATCCTCCCGCTTCTCTGTCGTCCTTGTTTTCTTGTTGTACATCTTCTAGATTTGATTAGTTAGAGTTCCTGTATTTTGATATTCTTGTTTCTTAATTATTATATTTTTCTGTTTCGAAAATCAGCACGTCGTTTGCAGGCAAGATTCAGAGTGATGTTTCGTTCTCTGGTAAAACATACTAGTAAGTTTCTATTGTTGATTCTTGGTATTTTCTGGACAAATTGTCGATGTTCCATTCGTAGACAAATAGTATTCTAGCGAATTTTAATAATTTTGTCTTTGGTTATTGTTGCAGTGGATGTTATTGGAAGTCCCGAACAATTTCTCAGAATATATTGTTGGACGACGATCGGCAATGTTATATGTTGGAGATCTGTCAAAGGGTAAGTATCCTCAAAACATTGAAAGATCGGATGCCTATTTTGTTGATGCTAACATGGGGGTGGAAGGTGACTCTACTGAGGCAATGAGGTGGTTATGGTGGGGCGCGAGCGACGACATCGGTGACAGTAGAATAACTTTGTTTGTGTGAAAATCCTTGCATATGTACTTTTTGCCTTCTTGGCATATCAGTTTTTTTTGTTGGGAGGCTGCTTTTGCTTTGAATATTCATGTGGTTGGGGAAGGTGACTCTACTGAGGCAATGAGGTGGTTATAATCGTGTCAATTTGCCATGCCGTGTGGCCCGTGCCCATGTTGGCACGTCTCCAACCAAGTTTTGTCGGAAATAAGAAAATTCTATAAAGTGTAAAATATTTATCAACACAAAAAGTGTCAAATGTTAATTTATAGTATAAAATAATAAATTGATTTTTCTTTCGGTATTAGAATTAGTATTTGGTGTGTTATGCCCTTTCGTGCCCGTCTTTTAGACCGTGTTGCACCCGTCTAAAACTGTGCCCATGCCACATTAAAACGTGTCGTGCCGTGCCTGTGCCACATTAAACCGTGTTTTGCCCATATAAAGTCGTGCCCCGTGCTGTGTCAGCCCGGCCTGTTTGACACATCTATTTTTGGTCTTTGATGGTTGAAGTGGGATCGTAAAAAATTTTGACGGGTTGGAATTGGACAGATTGTTCTCTCCAATGACTGGAGATGTACCGGACTCCGTTTGTGGGCACTTTTTCTAATGTTTCCGTCCTGATGGTGAATTGCCCAATCAGTTATTGTTTTGACTCGGCTGAGTGTTTTCTCTTTTAACGGCTATGCCAAATTTAATTTGCTTTTGCTCTTACTAGATTTTTGTTTGATTGCTCTCGCTTTCGATTTTGGTTGTTAATTAAAGGTTGTCCTGATATGTTCTTTTCTCTGGCTTTACTGATCATTACTTCTTTTTTTCATGATCTCATTTAATAGGTTTGCTCTCAAGCAAGAGCTGAATACATTGAAGAACACCGCTGGTCGTACAGATCGAAGTTAGAGAGACCCTTAATACTTGCATCTGCAGTGTTATTTATTTTTCATGGTTCTGTTTATACAAAGATAATGTAAGACAACATACTATGGTTGACCGATTTTGTTTCTGGCAAGGGGGTTTGTTTTTATTATTTCCTAATAATGGAGGAGGAGAGAAAAGAGACCTTTTGTAATCTTGCTCTAAGCTATACTAGTATTCAGCTAATAGAACGCTGAATTTTCAGTTTGCCTCTTTTATATGGATGCCATGCCAGTATTTGAAACAGGCTGCATCTTCATGTGAAATTTTGCTGTTAGGTTGTGTGGAACCTATGGAAGACATAGGGGGTCTATTTCTTTCAATTTTTATGTTTCCGTGTGAAATGTTTTCCTTCAATTTCAGAATTTGATTGTGGATAACCTAGATATAAGTTCTTTTTACCTTTGTTGCCTATTGTGGAAAATTTCCTTACTGATCTCGTCGTGGTATAATATCAAATGTCATGTACCAATTCTGTTGCATCAATCAACAGTAAAATTAGATGTTCAAAAATATACATCTACCAACAATGAAACAAGGAATTGCTGGCTCCTTGGTATGCTCTCATCTGTTGTACACCGTTATGAGGTAAGTTGATGGCCAACAGGCTGGTGTGGAACAATATCAGCAGGAAAAATGCCAATTGAAGACTGCTCTAGCTCAGATTTCACTCCAGCATCACTAAGACTAGAAACCAAAATATCACCTTGAAACATGGACTGAACACCCGAAATACTGTAGCACCAATGGAATTAGGCATATTATGTATCCACATTGATCTAAGTTCTGATACTAACCATCCTCCAGGACCTCCACATCATACTCTTTTTTAACAACTCCTTAACCCGCATAAGACTTAGCCAACCCCGCGAACAACCAAGACGAACTTTTAACAAATCTCCCCTAACCATATTTAGCCCTCAAGACTTGACTCGAGAAGATATGGATTCTGATTGATCTGTCATGCAAGTTCGGCCAACAACACTTGGTTAGGTTGCATTCTTATGAACTAACTTAAATTTAATTTCAATCTGAAAATTGTCCTTATTTGAATTTTTTCCTCATTTGTTAGTTTTGTCCCAAATTTTTGTGGGTTATTGATTCATCTCAATGAGAGGAATCAGAAAAGTAATTTTTATACTTTTACCCAAGTATTTTGAGAAATAACCACTTTTAGCAACAACAAAAAAATCACTTTTTGGCCTAAAAAGAGGTTATTTCTCAAATTATACTTGGGTAAAAGTTAAAAAAAAAAAAATTCCTTTTTCTATTTCTCTCGTCGAGAAGAATCAATAACCCAAAAAAATTTAACGTAAAACTAACAAATACAAAAAAAAGTTAAATAAGGATAGTTTTCAGATTTAAGTTAAGTTTATAAGAACGCAGCCTAAACACACCCAAATCTTATTTTGTGTTAGACGAGGTTTACATGAGAGGATCCACGCTTGTGGGAGGTTTTTTTTTTAATCAGCGCTTGTGGGAGTTAGGTTGTACCAATTGAAAGTTTTGGGTGGAAAATGATACTTATTGTAAATTACGAGCGCAAAAAGTGTAGTTTCGCTACTTTAGGCTGGTCGGTTCCTCCACCACCGTGGCTATAAATATGAAGATGAGATTCCTACTTTCCCAGGGCACGAAAGGAAGAGAGACCAAAAGAGGATTTGTTTGGGTTCCTGAATTTTGATATTCTTTTTCCTCAATTGTTATCTTTTTTTTCTGTTTTGAAAATCAGCACGTCTTTTGGAGGCAAGATTCGAAGTGATGTTTCGTTCGCTGCTAACACGTAGTAAGTTTCTATTGTTGGTATTTTCTGGAGAAATCGTTGATGTTCCATTCGTCGAGAAATAGCATTCTAGCAATTTTTGATTTTTTTTTGCTTTGGTTATTGTTACAGTGAATGCTATTCCAACACCCAAACTCGTCAACATATGTGTTTGTGTACTCATCACCGATATGTTTGTCGATGTGTAAGTATAGTGTTTTACATTCCTCCCCAGAAAGATCTAATGCCTTTTTTTATTATTTTTTTATTTTATGCTAACATGTAGATTAATTATTATTATTATTTTTTTGGGAAAGTCATGTAGATTAATTTTGTTTTTATAGATTGTGGAAACTTGATAGAGTCCATTTGGATGGAGGAATTTCATGAGAAAATAAATTTAGATTGAGTATTTTGGTGAGAATTGGAGAGAATTACAAAATTAAAAAATTCTAATTAGTGCTTCCCCTTTGTCACCCAATCTCACCAAAATAGTGTCATTTGGTGACTGGGCTCGCCTTTGTTAACCCTACTATGGAATATGTTCCTCGGTTAAGGGACATCTATTAGAGCAATGGAGGGTGGAGTTTGTGTTCTGACTTGCCTTCTTCATATTAATTTTCGTGCAGAGATTATGAATAGAAGTATATTATTACTATTTTTTTTTTGTTTTCTTCTTGGGTTTGGCTCTGGTTTTGAGATGTGTACAAAATTATTTTGAATAAAATTGCATATGCATCCCGTGTGCCCTTAACACTAGTTCATATGGTTGGGGAATTGGGGGGCTTCTTGAATTCTAAGTTTTAAATGGTTATATTGTGCTATGTTGAATAATGTATTAACTGATTGGTGTAAACTATCTCATATTGTCCAAATTCTTTTAACAGGGGGACTACGTTGGCAGATTACTAATATGGCACACTTAACCTCCAAATATAAAAATTGTGCCCTTTTTCATTTTGTATGTTTGTATGCAAGTGATCATCCTTTGTTTTATCTTGTCTTCACATCTCATTAGGTTGTTGTTTGTATTCTTTATTATCACGAAGGCATTCAAACATATTCTTTCTTGAAATTGGCATCAAATATATTAGGCTATGGGGCCATAGACTAAATGTGTCTTCATTCATAGAGTTGTGTGTTAATTTCTCTTTGGTTTCTTGGGTTTTCTGTCTAGATTTTGAGATATTTTGTTCTAGATGAAATGGAGAGCTCATGCTTCACATTCTTATTTATCTTGACTCATCAAAAAAAAAAAAAAAGTTCTTATTTATCCTGAGACATGAGGTAACATAACTCCGTCTCCACCCAACATGAATTTGGAACTGAAATCACTTAAGCTTGATTGATTACATGCCAAATTATCTCCAAACTAATGCCATTTGTTTTTCTAATTGAGCTTTTCGGCTGAAATAAGATGCTCTAGATGAATGTCTGCAAACTACTTTCTGTCCCTATCCTCAGTCTTGCGGGTTTGACCCCCTTTGAAATGCGCATATCATCCCCGAAAGAGCCATAATGTCATGATTCACGTGAGAATAATTAATTAATTAGACATCCAATTCATACTTTCCCTAATGTTTTGTCCTGATGATGAATTGGCCAGCTTGGTTGAAAAAACCAGTTTCTTTTTTTGGACTCTGCTGAGTGTTCTTAAAAAAAGAATGAGTGTATATACATTCATTTCCATGCACTGCATAAGTTGAATCTCCTTTTGCTCTGACTAGATTTTCGTTTTATTGCTCTCGTTTTTTATTTTGGTCATTAGATAAAGGTTGTCCTAGTATGCTCTTTTCTCTGGCTTTACTAATAACTAAGTCATTACTTCTTTTTTCATGATCTTGTTTAATAGGATCTTTACCAAGAGGCAGGATGCTTTGAGGGATGCATCTAGTCGAAGGTGGCAGGATGCCTTGAGGGACGCATCTAGTCGAAGAGATTGAAATTAGAGATGCACAACCCTAAATACTTGCATCTGCAGTCTTGTTTATCATGGTTCTGTTTATAAAGATAATGTAAGACAACTAACAATGCATTTACTATGGTTGACCTATTTTGCTTGTGGGAAGGGGGTTGTCATGTGATGGTTGCTTCCTGCTACGTTGTTTATTTTGCTAGAGCAAAAGAAGAGAAAAGAGACCTTTGTTACTTGTAATCTTTGATCTAAGCTATAGTATTCAGCTATATAATGCTGAAATTTTCAGTTCGCCTTTTTTTATATGTGGCTCTGTGTATTTGATACTAGGACATGTCCTTCCCCATGGGTGTATAGTGTTTTCCTCGAGATTTTAATCTTCATGCGAACTTTCAGTGTTTAGTTGTAATATACTATGGAAGACATAGTGCTCTGTTTTCTTTCAGTGTTTGGTTGTGGATAACCTAGACGAGTCATTTTACCTGGAATGGGAGGGAATGTAGTGCAGCAGCCGCACTACAGCGTGTGCCGTGTTGTGCGGCCGATCCAATTGTCCATCTTGGCATGGACCTTTGATGCCTATTGTGGAAAATTACTTACTGAAAATTGTTCAAGTCAAAATTGCTTACTTTGACTTTCACTAATAATTTATGAGTGGTGCTATTTGCACCGACTCCAACCTACCGACGGTGTACCGACGGCCTCGCGCGGCCGTCTCCGGCCACCGGACGGCCGATCCGAGCCGTCCAAAAATTTTTTTAAAAAAAACCGAGGGGCCTAACGCGGGAATCAACGGCATCCGATGTGTGTAGGGTGCTTGATCTAAACACCCTATTTTAAAAAATTTTTGGAAGGCTCGGATCGGCCGTCCGGTGGCCGGAGACAGCCGCGGTACGAATTCCCTACATATTTCGTCGGTACCTATAGGATTTTCCATAATTTATGGTAAGAAATGCTGGAGACAATTCACCAAACTTTCGACAAAACTTTATAAAGCAGGGTTGGACAAGCTGATGGGGCGCAATTGTCCCATATGCATAGGGGATTTGGACCTTTGGAATAAGAACAATATGCGGATGATTGATACTTCGAAGCAAATATCGCGAATGGCAATGGCTGCAAACGGCATCCACTATACTTGGCCCAATCACTGGCCTAAACTTCTGATAAAATAGGTCTGGTTTGTTAAAAACCTATTCTCTCCGGTCCTGGTGCTTTCCCTGGATCCACTATACTGGGCCCTATCACTGGCCCATACTCTCCGGTCCTGGATCCATACCAAACACAGCCGCTTTTACCTCGTTGAATGAAATAGGTCTAGTTCATTGAATGAAATAGGTTTGGTTAAAAACCTATTCATCTGACTCAGGTCTGGTTCGTTGAATGAAATATGTCTGGTTAAAAACCTATTCATCTGACTCGTAACTATGCTCTCAACACATCTCAGCACACATGTGATATCCCCTCAGATTCGCAAAAATTTTCTGAAAATAATTAGTTGCAATCTCTTGAACAGCGTGGTCCCCTCATGCCACCTGTCTCTCTCATCCTCAAGCCCCACTAACCGATTTTTGGACCTCCTTACTTGATTAGAAACTAACGGGAAAAACTACACATACAAGTAGTGGTGATCATTGCCCCATTTCATGTCTTACTGAATGTCTCTGCAAGTCATAATCTGAAGAGATTTGTAGATGCACATAAAAATCCGAAAATTCGTTGACTCATAAGAGATTTGTTTCAGATACCAATTTACATAAATATTGGTAATTGTTCATTAAATGGCAGGGATGTTAGTGATATCTCACGGGTGTTAATTGGCTTCATGAAATCAGTACAAAAGTTGTTATCTTTCCTTTGTAGATGCACTTGAATGTGGGTTTTTGAAGCTTTTCAGGGAGATGATACGAGCATAGACTGAAAAAAACACATGACAACTGGCAAAGTGATAGCCATGAACTTCATAGAGTTGAGTTATTAGTAGTTTACTAGTAGGGACAAACTATAGCAAATCACTCTCAAGTCTCAAGTACACAAAATTCACCCAGAAACACACACGTGGGTCACGTGCCTTCACTAAAAAATCCAAAAAAAATAATTCCAACAATATCATATACATTTAGAATAATTATATAAGAATTTTGGATTTAGGTTGTTTCTACTAAAATGACTATTAGTTGATGTATATGAGAAGAATGACGTGTCTCAAAATTCATATTTTTGTTAGTTTTAGTCTAATAAACAATAAGAAACCCAACCTTAGCATACATGCTTGTGTATATCTTTAATATAAAGATATATAATTCATTTTATTCTTCAACTTTTGTTGTATAACTTGTATGGTTCAATTATAGTTATTAGTTTACAAATTTTTTAATTACTTGGAGCTATTATTTCTTGATTCTTTTCATTCATAACCGTTGGGAAGAAATACTATCTAAAAAAAATCATAAGAAGGGCATCTTACCATTTAAAAACTTGTCAATATAAAGCATACTCTAAAAATTTTGCTTAAGATTCCGTGTAAATTTCTGTATTCTTTTACTAAAAGTACACCTTATATACTTTTTTGGTCTATAATGCATGTCTTAATGTGGAGGATGTTATTGTGCTTGGTTAGGAAAACAACTTTTTTATCTTGATTGTGCTAGACGATCACACATTAACTGTCTATTTCTTTTGTGACAATTATTTTGATTTGGGTGAACAATGATAGCTGATTAATTGAATATTTGGCGTAAATGGTGAATATTAAGGGCCTGCAAAATAAGTTGGATTATCAAGTGTGAGCATGTTGTGTCTCATTTAGGGGTGTTAAAAAAATTGACGGACAACAAAAATTTAAAAAAACCGATTGATTAGTTAGGTTTTCGTTCAAGGTAAGGCCGGGTTTTTTCGGGATCGGACTAAACTGAACCAAAACCGATTTGGTCTCGGCTTCCTGGAATTTTTGCTTGACCGGCCCTACCCAACCCAACTATATATTTTATATATTTTACATTAAAAATATTAAATATTTAAAAGGGTGATTTTTGGTGGAATACACTTTAAATTAAACAAAAATTTTATATTTCGGGCATATCAATATCTCCGATCGGACCAATCTCACCTCGAACCGAATTAAACTGAACTTAACTCCGGTTGGGATCGGTTCCGAAAATATTTGGACCGAACTGAATCAGTCTTCAGAAATTTCACCCCGAACCGAAATCACCCTTAGCTTCATTTTGTGTTAGATGGGGTTCACATGAGAGGATCCACGCTCGTCAGAGTTAGGTTGTACCAATTGAAAGTTTTTGGTGGGAAATGATACTTATTGTAAATTATGAGGGCCAAACGTGTAGTTTTGCTACTTTATGTCGGTTCCTTTTTTTTTTTTGGATCGTCATGTCGGTTCCTGCTCCACGCTATAAACAAACTCTTACTAAGAAGATTAGATTTCTAGGGCACGAAAGGAAGAGAGAAATAGAAAAAGCTGCGTTTTCATCTTCAGAGTTGGGTAAATGGGAATCCTCCGGCTTCTCTGTTGTCAAATATGAAAGAGAAGAAATAATGAATTCAATTATTGAAACCATACAATAAGATCTCTATTAATTCATACAAGAGAAGAGAGCCTAATCATGGAAAGAAAATCATACTAATTAATTAAGAAATAAAATTATCTTAATTACAATCAAATCACAATCTCAAGATCACGATTTAATCATAATATTATTTTGTATATGAATTTATTCTAATATCTGTCGTCCTTGTTTTCTTGTTGTACATCTTCTAGATAATACTATTAGTTAGAGTTCCTGTATTTTGATATTCTTGTTTCTTAATTATTATTATCTTTTTCTCTTTCGAAAATCAGCACGTCGTTTGCAGACAAGATTCAGAGTGATGTTTCGTTCTCTGGTAAAACATACTAGTAAGTTTCTATTGTTGATTCTTGGTATTTTCTGGACAAATTGTCGAGGTTCCATTCGTAGACAAATAGTATTCTAGCAAATTTTAACAATTTTGTCTTTGGTTATTGTTGCAGTGGATGTTATTGGAAGTCCCGAACAATTTCTCAGAATATATTGTTGGACGACGATCGGCAATGTTATATGTTGGAGATCTGTCAAAGGGTAAGTATCCTCAAAACATTGAAAGATCGGATGCCTATTTTGTTGATGCTAACATGGGGGTGGAAGGTGACTCTACTGAGGCAATGAGGTGGTTATGGTGGGGCGCGAGCGACGACATCGGTGACAGTAGAATAACTTTCTTTGTGTGAAAATCCTTGCATATGTACTTTTTGCCTTCTTGGCATATCTTTTTTTTTGTTGGGATGCTGCTTTTGCTTTGAATATTCATGTGGTTGGGGAAGGTGACTCTACTGAGGCAATGAGGTGTTTATAATCGTGTCAATTTGTCATGCCGTGCTGTGGCATGTGCCCATGTTGGTACGTCTCCAACCAAGTTTCGTCGGAAATAAGAAAATTCCATAAAGTGTAAAATATTTATCAACACAAAAAGTGTCAAATGTTAATTTATAGTATAAAATAATAAATTGATTTTTCTTTCGGTATTAGAATTAGTATTTGGTGTGTTATGCCCTTTCGTGCCCGTCTTTTAGACCGTGTTGCACCCGTCTAAAACTGTGCCCGTGCCACATTAAAACGTGTCGTGTCGTGCCTGTGCCACATTAAACCGTGTTGTGTCCGTATAAAATCGTGCCCGTGCTGTGCCAGCCCGGCCTGTTTGACACCTCTATTTTTGGTCTTTGATGGTTGAAGTGGGATCGTAAAAAATTTTGACGGGTTGGAATTGGATAGATTGTTCTCTCCAATGACTGGAGATGTACCGGACTCCTTTTGTGGGCACTTTTTCTAATGTTTCCGTCCTGATGGTGAATTGCCCAACCAGTTATTGTTTTGACTCGGCTGAGTGTTTTATCTTTTAACGGCTATGCCAAATTTAATTTGCTTTTGCTCTTACTAGATTTTTGTTTGATTGCTCTCGTTTTCGATTTTGGTTGTTAATAAAAGGTTGTCCTGATATGTTCTTTTCTGGCTTTACTGATCATTACTTCTTTTTTTCACGATCTCGTTTAATAGGTTTGCTCTCAAGCAAGAGCTGAATACATTGAAGAACACCGCTGGTCGTACAGATCAAAGTTAGAGACCCTTAATACTTGCATCTGCAGTGTTATTTATTTTTCATGGTTCTGTGTATATAAAGATAATGTAAGACAACATACTATGGTTGAGCTATTTTGTTTCTGGCAAGGGGATTGTCATGTAATGGTTGTTTTTATTATTTCCTAATAATGGAGGAGGAGGGAAAAGAGACCTTTTGTAATCTTGCTCTAAGCTATACTAGTATTCAGCTAATAGAACGCTGAATTTTCAGTTTGCCTCTTTTATATGGATGCCATGCCAGTATTTGAAACGGGCTGCATCTTCATGTGAAATTTTGCTGTTCGGTTGTGTGGAACCTATCGAAGACATAGGGGGTCTATTTCTTTCAATTTTTACGTTTCCGTGTGAAACGTTTTCCTTCAATTTCGGAATTTGATTGTGGATAACCTAGATATGAGTTCTTTTTACCTTTGTTGCCTGTTGTGGAAAATTTCCTTACTGATCTCGTTGTGGTATAATATCAAATGTCATGTACCAATTCTGTTGCATCAATCAACAGTAAAATTTGATGTTCAAAAATATACTTCTACCAACAATGAAACTAGGAATTGCTGGCTCCTTGGTATGCTCTCATCTGTTGTACACCGTTATGAGGTAAGTTGATGGCCAACAGGCTGGTGTGGAACAATATCAGCAGGAAAAATGCCAATTGAAGACTGCTCTAGCTCAGATTTCACTCCAGCATCACTAAGACTAGACACCAAAATATCACCTTGAAACATGGACTGAACACCCGAAATACTGTAGCACCAATGGAATTAGGCATATTATGTATCCACATTGATCTAAGTTCTGATACTAACCATCCTCCAGGACCTCCACATCATACTCTTTTTTAACAACTCCTTAACCCGCATAAGACTTCGCCAACCCCGCGAACAACCAAGACGAACTTTTAACAAATCTCCCCTAACCATATTTAGCCCTCAAGACTTGACTCAAAAAGATATGGATTCTGGTCGATCTGTCATGCAAGTTCGGCCAACAACACTTGGTTAGGTTGCATTCTTATGAATTTAACTTAAATTTAATTTAAATCTGAAAATTGTCCTTATTTGAATTTTATTCATCTAGACGAGAGGAATCAGAAAAGTAATTTTTATACTTTTACCCAAGTATTTTGAGAAATAACCACTTTTTAGCAACAAAAAAAAAATTCACTTTTTGGCCTAAAAAGAGGTTATTTCTCAAGTTATACTTGGGTAAATGTTAAAAAAAAACAATTACTTTTTCGATTTCTCTCGTTGAGAGGAATCAATAACCCAAAAAAATTTAGCACAAAACTAACAAATACAAAAAAAAAATTAAATAAGAATAGTTTTCAGATTTAAGTTAAGTTTATAAGAACGCAGCCTAAACAAACCCAAATCTTATTTTGTGTTAGACGAGGTTTACATGAGAGGATCCACGCTTGTGGGAGGTTTTTTTTTTAATCAGCGCTTGTGGGAGTTAGGTTGTACCAATTGAAAGTTTTGGGTGGAAAATGATACTTATTGTAAATTACGAGCGCAAAAAGTGTAGTTTCGCTACTTTAGGCTGGTCGGTTCCTCCACCACCGTGGCTATAAATATGAAGATGAGATTCCTACTTTCCCAGGGCACGAAAGGAAGAGAGACCAAAAGAGGATTTGTTTGGGTTCCTGAATTTTGATATTCTTTTTCCTCAATTGTTATCTTTTTTTTCTGTTTTGAAAATCAGCACGTCTTTTGGAGGCAAGATTCGAAGTGATGTTTCGTTCGCTGCTAACACGTAGTAAGTTTCTATTGTTGGTATTTTCTGGAGAAATCGTTGATGTTCCATTCGTCGAGAAATAGCATTCTAGCAATTTTTGATTTTTTTTTGCTTTGGTTATTGTTACAGTGAATGCTATTCCAACACCCAAACTCGTCAACATATGTGTTTGTGTACTCATCACCGATATGTTTGTCGATGTGTAAGTATAGTGTTTTACATTCCTCCCCAGAAAGATCTAATGCCTTTTTTAATTATTTTTTTTATTTTATGCTAACATGTAGATTAATTATTATTATTATTTTTTTGGGAAAGTCATGTAGATTAATTTTGTTTGTATAGATTGTGGAAACTTGATAGAGTCCATTTGGATGGAGGAATTTCATGAGAAAATAAATTTGGATTGAGTATTTTGGTGAGAATTGGAGAGAAGTACAAAATTGAAAAATTCTAATTAGTGCTTCCCCTTTGTCACCCAATCTCACTAAAATAGTGTCATTTGGTGAATGGGCTCGCCTTTGTTAACCCTACTATGGAATATGTTCCTCGGTTAAGGGACATCTATTAGAGCAATGGAGGGTGGAGTTTGTGTTCTGACTTGCCTTCCTCATATTAATTTTCGTGCAGAGATTATGAATAGAAGTATATTATTACTATTTTTTTTTTGTTTTCTTCTTGGGTTTGGCTCTGGTTTTGAGATGTGTACAAAATTATTTTGAATAAAATTGCATATGCATCCCGTGTGCCCTTAACACTAGTTCATATGGTTGGGGAATTGGGGGGCTTCTTGAATTCTGAGTTTTAAATGGTTATATTGTGTTATGTTGAATAATGTATTAACTGATTGGTGTAAACTATCTCATATTGTCCACTCTTTTAACAGGGGGACTACGTTGGCAGATTACTGGTATGGCACACTTAACCTCCAAATATAAAAATTGTGCCCTTTTTCATTTTGTATGTTTGTATGCAAGTGATCATCCTTTGTTTTGTCTTATCGTCGCATCTCATTAGGTTGTTGTTTGTATTCTTTATTATCACGAAGGCATTCAAACATATTGTTTCTTGAAATTGGCATCAAATATATTAGGCTATGGGGCCATAGACTAAATGTGTCTTCATTCATAGAGTTGTGTGGTAATTTCTCTTTGGTTTCTTGGGTTTTCTGTCTAGATTTTGAGGTATTTTGTTCTAGATGAAATGGTCTAGCTCATGCTTCACATTCTTATTTATCTTGACTCATCCAAAAAAAAAAAAAGTTCTTATTTATCCTGAGACATGAGGTAACATAACTCCGTCTCCACCCAACACGAATTTGGAACTGAAATCACTTAAGCTTGATTGATTACATGCCAAATGATCTCCAAACTAATGCCATTTGTTTTTCTAATTGAGCTTTTCGGCTGCAATAAGATGCTCTGGATGAATGTCTGCAAACTACTTTCTGACCCTTTCTCTAATGTTTTGTCCTGATGATGAATTGGCCAGCTTGGTTGAAAAAACCAGTTTTTTTTTTGGACTCTGCTGAGTGTTCTTTCAAAAAGAATATGAGTGTATATACATTCATTTCCATACACTGCATAAGTTGAATCTCCTTTTGCTCTGACTAGATTTTCGTTTTATTGCTCTCGTTTTTTATTTTGGTCATTAGATAAAGGTTGTCCTAGTATGCTCTTTTCTTTGGCTTTACTAATAACCAAGTCATTACTTCTTTTTTCATGATCTTGTTTAATAGGATCTTTACCAAGAGGCAGGATGCCTTGAGGGACGCATCTATTCGAAGGTGGCAGGATGCCTTGAGGGACGCATCTAGTCGAAGAGATTGAAGTTAGAGATGCACAACCCTAAATACTTGCATCTGCAGTCTTGTTTATCATGGTTCTGTTTATAAAGATAATGTAAGACAACTAACAATGCATTTACTATGGTTGACCTATTTTGCTTGTGGGAAGGGGGTTGTCATGTGATGGTTGCTTCCTGCTACGTTGTTTATTTTGCTAGAGCAAAAGAAGAGAAAAGAGACCTTTGTTACTTGTAATCTTTGATCTAAGCTATAGTATTCAGCTATATAATGCTGAAATTTTCAGTTCGCCTTTTTTATGTGGCTCTGTGTATTTGAAACTGTGACATGTCCTTCCCCATGGGTGTACAGTGTTTTCCTCGAGATTTTAATCTTCATGCGAACTTTCAGTGTTCGGTTGTAATATACTATGGAAGACATAGTGCTCTGTTTCTTTCAGTGTTTGGTTGTGGATAACCTAGACGAGTTGTTTTACCTGGAAAGGGAGGGGCTGTAGTGCGGCAGCCGCACTACAGCGTGTGCCGTGTAGTGTGGCCGATTTGACTGTCTATCTCGGCATGGACCTTTGATGCCTATTGTGGAAAATTGCTTACTGAAAATTGTTCAAGTCAAAATTGCTTACTTTGACTTTCACTAATAATTTATGGTAAGAACTGCTGGAGACGATTCACCAAACTTTTGACAAAACTTTATAAAACAGAGTTGTACAAGCTAATGGGGCGCAATTGTCCCATATTCATAGGGGAGTTGGACCTTTGGAATAAGAGCAATATGCGGATGATTGATACTTCGAAGCAAATGTCCCGAATGGCAATAGCTGCAAACGGCATCCACGTACTTGGCCCTATCACTGGCCAATACTTCTGATAAAAACCCGCACCCATACTCCTCCGGTCCTGGTGCTTTCCCTGGATCCATACCAAACACAACCGCTTTTACCTCGTTGAACGAAATAGGTCTGGTTCGTTGAATGAAATAGGTCTGGTTAAAAACCTACTCATCTGACTCGTAACTATGCTCTCAACACATCTCAGCACACATGTGATATCCCCTCAGATGCAAAAATTTTCTGAAAATAATTAGTTGTAATCTCTTGAACAGCATGGTCCCCTCGCGCTGCCTCTCTCATCCTCAAGCCCCACTAACCGATTTTTTTTGTTGCCTCCGAACCATCATGGCATGGGAAAAAAAAAGTATTCATGTCCCCCTCTTTAAGCCACGCCACTCTAGCTTTGTCCTCTCAATAAATTACCTCATTCTTCAGAGCCTTTTTGAGCAAAGCTTATGGGTGATTAAACTCCTCATGATAGAAACTAGGGCTCTCAAAGATGTGTTGCAATTTAAGCCCAAACTGTCCTTGTTGAATCTGGAATTCAGCCTCGCGTGTTTCCTCCAAACAACAGACCCACACGACACTCCCAGATTTTCCTTTGAATCTGAAACCAATACGAACCTTAGAAACGAGATGCCTAACAATATTACCACATTCCTTATGCTCTCCCCACCTTCTATCAAAAATAAAACGCTGTTTGGACCTCCTTACTTGATTAGAAACTAACGGGAAAAACTACACATACAAGTAGTGGTGATCATTGCCCCATTTCATGTCTAACTGAACGTCACTGCAATTCATAATCTGAAGAGATTTGTACGTGCACATAAAAGTCCGAAAATTCGTTGACTCAGAAGAGATTTGTTTCAGATACCAATTTACATAAATATTGGTAATTGTTCATTAAATGGCAGAGATGTAAAGTGATATCTCATGGGTATTAATTGGCTTCATGAAATCAGTACAAAAGTTGTTATCTTTCCTTTGTAGATGCACCTTTTTTTTTTTTGTAGATGCACTTGAATGTGGGTTTTTGAAGCTTTTGCATGGAGATGATATGAGCATATACTGAAAAAACACATGGCAATTGGCAAAGAGATAGTCATGAACTTCATAGAGTTGAGTTATTAGTAGTTTACTAGGAACAAACTATAGCAAATCAGTCTCAAGTCTAAAGTACACAAAATTCACCCAGAAACACACACACACACACACACAGAGAGAGAAATGACAAGCAAAGAAATCAATGGAGAGATATCCAGTCGTGTGCACTGGGAAGAAGTAAATCTATTGGAAGTGTCTAGAACTTCAAAGGGCCGAGTGCTTGTGGAGGGCTGTGGAAGGAAGAACTCAGAGTATATGTCCATGAAAATCTTGGTGTTTTGAACAACTTTTCTTAGCAGCATTTGTGGCTCTGAAATTGTTCTCTCTCTGAAATTTACACAACTTGTTTGGCTTCTTTCCTATCTTGAAACTGGTTCAATTATACAGCAAAGAGAGATAGGGTCCATAGGGATTAGGGACCCTTGAAGCTTCTTGCCTTTGCCCTGAGACAAAAGGGAGCTAAATTGATGGTGATTAAAAAGTATTCTGATTTGGCTCTCATTTCCCTTTTTTTTTGTCTGTTCACATCCTCCTGTCTTTTTCCTCTCTCTCTCTCTCAACACCGTCTGATCAGACGGCAAGAGTACTTGATTTGAGCTCCAAATAGTAGTACAATATGTTGTTTATTCACAGAAACATTTTGGTAGGGATTAGTTTAAGAGAATTAGGAATCCAATGATTATTGATGATTTCATTTTTGATTACCTGCTGTTGAAAGGGAAGGGGCATTGATAATGAGGGATAAGTTAAAGGAGGTACCAGTGGGTTGGTGAAAGCTTATTCTATTTTCAATATAGATGTGTTTCACATTTCTTTTAATGAAAATTTGATCAATATGGTTTTCCAAATCATTTTGAAGTTAATTGATTCCGATTCATTGTGCGTGTTTAAAAGACGAATGATTCCATGGGTCTCAGAAGGTCTCACAAATAGCATACGGTCAAGTGAATCATGTGATGATCTATACGAAATCCAACGGGCATGATCACACCCGATTCCCCACAAAATGGTAGATGGTACCAGTAACTGGTCAATCAAAATTTGGAGTGTGTTCTTTTCCCAATGCCAGATCTCTTTTAGTATGAGAGATTACTACATTGTCTTGCTTAACTTACCTACTAAAACTGAAAAATATGAAGAATCTCTCCATGCCCCCAATTCTACCGGTACGTCTACACATAGATTTTTGCACACAAATCATACACAGATCATGATGTGGGACCTACTATAGGTCTCTTTAACATTGTGGCCATAAACCTAAATATTGCGAACAACACATCCAAACCTTGCAGCCACAAGCTCAACTGTTCAAACAATCACTCTTTCAGTTCGGACGGGAACTCCAACGAGCTAAGATTTGTTTCTGGTATATAATGGAGTATACCGCTATGACAGATAGAGATTGACCCATCTTCTTGTACTAATGGTTACGTCTTTAGTGAAGAGCCGTGGTAATTCCAGGGGGTTAAAGATTTGTTTTCTGGCGTTGAATACTCTGGGAGGGTTCACATAGTGATTTGCTGTCTTAACAAATTTATTCCGGGGGCTACTATTCGCATTCCTGTATTTTCTCCCTTAGCCCGTTAAAAATTTTCAATTATACTCGACAGTTAGTTACCGAAATTGAGATACACTTTCAGCATACAATTACCGAAATATAATATTTTTTTCAACAGCTATTTACCGAAAATGTATATTCGGCAGTTGTTTACCGAAGGTTGAGCATATTTTCGACACGTAGTTATTGAAATATAATATTGTTTTCAACAGCTATTTACCGAAATGTTATGTATGATTTTGAACAACTATTTACCGAAATGTAGTGGGCTAAGAGAGAAAATACGGGGCTGCGAATAGTGGCCTCTTTTATTACATGCTAAACTAATTTTCAGTACCCTAGAAAAAAGTACTAAAATTTTCCGTTAGAAGGGCAATTCCGTCATTCACTCTTATTCCTTCCCGCCCCATTGTTACATTCATAACCGACTCTCCCTCTCTCCTCTTCAGTCCCACTCCCCTGCAACAAACTTCTCATTTCTTGAGAGAGAGAGAGATTTGATTGTATTCTCCAACTGCTTGAGAGATGGATTTCATGAGAAAACTGAGCTTTCTGGTGTTCCTAATGTGCGTATTGATCTCTCTGAAGAAAGAAAACGCGGAGACGAAGAAAAGTTTCCCCCCAATCACTCTGTCTCCGTCGAATTCGGCTTCATCCATGTCTCGCCCAATGTTTTTGTCCAACAAGTTCAAGAAACAACAAGAGGCCAGCGATTCTTCTTCCTCTGGGTACGATTTCTATGGTGATTCTTCGGGCTCGCTTGAGTACGATTTCTACCGTGAGTCTTGTCCCAAAGCCGAGAAAATCATCCGATCAAGGGTCCATGATCTCTACTATCAGCACCCTGATGTTGCTCCGTCGCTGTTGCGCTTAGTTTTTCATGATTGCTTCATTGAGGTGCAATCTTCAGTTCTTCCTTGTTGATTTTGATCTGGGTTTTTCCACTGTTTATCCCTCGTCTGATTTGGGTCTTGTGACGTGGTTCTTGAATTTGTGACTACGAAATCTTATTGGTATTGATCTGGGTTGTTCTTTTATTCCACATCTGATGCGGGTGTTGTGATTTGGTTCTTGAACTAGTGATCTCTCTGGAATTTATTGTTCTTGCTTGAATTAGGGTTTCGCGACTTGGTTCTTTATTCGTGGGTTTTGATTTGGAATTTGTTTGTTTCTCTGCAACTTCGGGAATTTCTTGTTTTTCCTTCTTAATATTAATCTGGGCTTCTTGTTTAATTACTTACTGATTAGGGTTTTCTATTTGTTTTTGATTTGGAGTTTCTATACTCCCCCAACTTCATGGAATTTTCTGTTCTTCCGTATTAACTCACCATCTGATTGAAATTTAACATTCCTATGCATTTTCTGTTTAGTTCACCATCTGTTCTAGGTTTTGCGATTTGCTCCTTGTTGGTGCTTTTGATTCGGAGTTTACCATTCCTCTGGCTTCACGGAATTTCTTTTTCTCCCTCATACTGATTAGGGTTTCATTCTCTGCAACTTTGTGAAATATATTCTTAGTCCAAATTAGGTCTTAATAGTTAATACTACCAATTGTTGTTGTTTTGTTTTCCTGATTCTTTTATTTCAGGGTTGCGATGCATCTGTTTTACTTGATGCCGTTGATGGAGTTGACGGTGAGAAAGAGTCTCCGCCAAATGAAACTTTGAAGGGATTTGACGTAATCGACAGCATCAAATCGGAGCTCGAAGAAGCTTGCCCTGGAATAGTTTCTTGTGCTGATATTCTTGTTTTTGCTGCCAGAGAGAGTGTTGCTCTGGTAAATCTCTGTCACTCTTTCTATAGTCATGTGTATCTGTATCGGAGATTTGTTACCTAGGTTAGGTCTGAACCTTGAAATTGCAGGCCGGTGGCCCATTCTACCCTCTAGAAACTGGTAGGAGAGACAGCACTATGTCTTTCTCAGAAGTTGCGACTTACGATCTTCCTACTCCATATGACATTCTCCCAAAAACAGTGGCATCATTTGCATTGAGGGGATTCAATGAAAGAGAGACAGTCAGTCTCTTAGGTACTAAGTACTAACATTTCCTTCCTCACTCTTTTTCTCTTTCTCCAATGTTTTCTCGCTGAAAAGTCCCTGGTTTTGGTTTGTTCTTTGCATTGTAACTTTATCTTCTGTAAGGGTTGTTATTTGTCAGTTGGTTCGAGCCTTCACTCTTCTTAGGGCATTGCAATTCCTGTCCTCTCTAATTTTCGCTCGATTAAGATGAGCTAATTGTTGTTTGAATTGCTGTATTTGCTTTGTCAATGAAACTGCAGGAATCTACACTTATAGAACATTTTTTCACCCTTTGAAGACAGCATGATCAAGAAACCTGAAAATGTACTAGCATGTACATGGTGAAGGAAAACTGTAAAACACATGAACACCAACGTGAATGTAACTTAGTAATTGGTTAGGGTGAGTTTCGTGTCTTGCCAACCAAAGCAACTTGTCTCAGAAGTTGGGTCTCTTATTTTTCAGCCATTGAGCTGTATTATTCATGTTCATCATCCTAATCACCTACGATGAGCCTCTTTGTGTTTCGTTGAATGGGTATGTCAGTTCCAGCAATTTAATCGAGTATTATTCATTTATGCTATCCTTTTCTTGTTAATGAGTTTTCTGACCATGGTCCTTGTGAATACCTATCTGGTGAATTTTCTTTTTTCTGATCTTGTTCCAGTCCAACATGTATGACAGAAAGTGGTTTTATCTTGTTAGATCTTTCTGATGATGCTCAGCTTTGCCAATGAACTTATTCTTCGGTTTCTTTTCTTGATTTTGCTGGCAATAGGTGCTCACAGCATTGGAACAATCCACTGCAGATTCTTCCTCAGTCGGCTTTACAACTTTGACAGGACCGATGAACCCGACCCAACCCTGGATATAGAATTCCTTAACCTACTGAGATCAAGATGCAACAATAACCACACATCATCATCACCATCACTGTCACCGTCACCGTCACCGTCATCATCATGCCCATCATTGTCACCATCTTGTGTTGGGGACCCAGTTTCACCTCCCTCGCCACAGGTGCCAGGAGTGGAGATGGACTATGAAGGGAAGGGATCGGGTTTTGGCACGTTATACTACCATAGCCTACTTCAGGGTAGAGGAATCCTCTATGTCGATCAGCAGTTGACAGTTGGGGAAGAAACTGAGGCTTGGGTTAGAGCGTATGCCTCGGATGCTTCCTTGTTCAGAGGGGACTTTGCTAAAGCAATGATGAAGCTTTCCAATCTTGGAGTGCTGATTGCTCCAGCGGGCCAGGTTCGGATCAGTTGTTCAAAGACCGTGTGAGAAAGGTAGCGTTTTTCCAAAAGGGGTTTTGTTGAGACTTGTAGTTTGTAGTTTCAGCTTCCAGTTTATACACAATGAATCGTATGCTAGTATTTGTTCATTAAAGGCAAAAAAGGTCAAAAATTTTCCATAGCTATTGAGCAAGTTTCCCACTGTATATGCTACTAGTTCGACCTGCTTTTTCACAGTCCATATCCTCTCACATCAAGTGTTTCTGTCAGTGAAGTAGTCTGGGAGTGTTTAGGAAACTCAGAAAAGGATTTGTTCTAGTTTTTTAGTTTCGGCTATCAGTTCATATACAATGAATCATAGTATCTCTCATGGTTGTCTGTCACATGTGGAGAATGGTAGAAATTTGTTCATAGCTACATTACGTGTTCTTCCTCTTGTAGTGTTTCTGTCATTCAAGTAAACTCTGAAGAGAATTTAGTGCAATTTTTTTTTTTTTTGTAGTTTTAGGTACAAGTTTATGTAAATGTCGTGTATTTGTTCAGAAAATGGGCAGAAATGATAGAGATTTACAATGTGCTTGGATGTGGGAAATTTATTGCACTGTATAGTCTAAATGCTGTTTGACACCAATAGTTCAGCATTCTTGTCCATTGCATATATTCTCTTTTCTAGCGTTTCTCTCTTTGAAGTAATTTGGAATCTTGCTTATATAAAAAATAGAAGTGCAAAAATTTGTAAACTCTGAAGAGATTTGTTTCAGATACCAGTTTACATAAATATTGGTAATTGTTCATTAAATGGCAGAGATGTTGGTTATATCCCATGGGTGTTAAGTGGCTTCATGAAATCAGTACAAAAGTTGTTCTATTTCCTTTGTAGATGCAGTTGGATGTGGGTTTTTGAAGCTTTTTCATGGAGATGGTATGAGCATACTGAAAAAACACATGGCAATTGGCAAAGAGATGACATGAACTCTTGGTCTCATAGAGTTGGGTTATTAGTAGGTTACTAGGAACAAACTATAGCAAATCACTCTCAAGTACACACATTCACCTAGACACACACACACACACACACACACACACAGAGAAATGACAAACAAAGAAATCAATGGAGAGATATCCAGTTGTGTGCACCGGGAAGAAGTAAATCTATTGTAAGTGTCTAGAACTTCAAAGGGCCGAGTCTCCGCGATGAATTTGTAATGCTTGTCGAGGGCTGTGGAAGGAAGAACTCAGAGTACATGTCCATGAAGAACTTGTTGACAATGTCAAGGTAGACCGGGGATTTAAGCCTAGAGTAGAGGTGAAGCACTTCTTCTATATCCAACACATGATCCACATCATTCACATCCATCATTTCCAGCTCTTTCATCTTCTGTGCCAGAACACAACCCCCGTTGGCAATCACAGGACACGGCTCCCCTCTCTTGCCTTCACGCGAATTACGTCCCGTTTTCTTCACTTCCATTTCTCTCTCTTCATCTCTGTTGATCAGAGAATTCCGCTCATCTCCCTCCTCCTCCACCAGCTCTTTGGCAAATGCAGAAGTCTTCTTATTCTTCTTCATTTTTTCATTATCAGACTCCCATAGCTCAGAGAAGTTTTTGTAGAAATCATCCAGCTGTTGCACATTTTGGCTGTTGGGATTCAGTGAACGGGATTTGGGTAGTTTTTGGTACCCTCCAATGAGGACTGACTTGAGGTTCTGGAGGGTTTTGTGGAGGAAAATCTTGGTGTTTTGAACGGCTTTTCTTAGCAGCATTTGTGGCTCTGAAATTGTTCTCTCTCTGTGAAATTTACACAACTTGTTTGGCTTCTTTCCTCTCTAGAAACTGGTTCAATTATACAGGTAAGAGAGATGGGGACCCTTGAAGCTTCTTGCCTTTGCCCTGAGACAAAAGGGAGTAAATTGATGGTGATTAAAAAGTATTCTGATTTGGCTCCCATTTCCTTTTTCTTTTTTTTTTTTTGTCTGTTCACATCCTCCTATGTTTGATTTTTCCTCTATCTCTCAACACCGTCTGATTGACAATGCGATCAGACGGCGAGAGTATTTGCTTTGAGCTCCAAGTAGGAGTACAATATATTGTTTATTCACAGAAACTTTTTGGTAGGGATTAGTTTAAGAGAATTAGGAATCCAATGATTATTGATGATTTCATTTTTGACCACCTGTTGTCGAAAGGGTAGAGGCATTGATTATGAGGAATAAGTTAAAGGAGCTAGGTACCAGTGGGTTGGTGAAAGCTTGTTCTATTCATCCTTGCTTTTCAGCAACTAATAAGTACAGTACTTCACTATTTTTTAGCCAGTCTTTTGGCCCATTTGGACCTACTAATGATTAAGGATCCTAAGCTATACTTAAATTTCAGTAGGCTTTTTGGTTTTATATACAAATGTGTAAGATTTTGTTCTTGTTTACAAGGTTCCTCTTATAGCTGCATCTGAAATAAGTCTGATTCTAAGTGAATATCGTTTAGTAGAAAGGCGCATCGAGACCAACTCATTCTTACTTTGACTTGTCTCATGTCCCGTCAAAGGGAGGCCAAGCTAGTCGGGAATAGAGAAACTCTCGTGGCCTGAAGAGTAAATGCTGTATCTTTTGTGAATTTTCTAATTCCGGCGTAAATGATCTGTCTTTAACCAAACATGAGAAAGGATTAATTGAGATGCAAAGAAGCTAACCTGTACACCCTGACTATCAAACCAAAAAACCTTTCCTTTATAAAACAGAACGTATTTGCGTCGGGTGCAATGCGGTTCGGGGGACTGGAAGTTTGTCATGGCATTTAGTATGTTGGTAGCTGTATATGGACCCCCATCTTTCAAAGACGGTGGTACCAACTACCAACTCAGCGATAGTAGTTGAAAAACGAGGATAAGGGATAGAAATTAGGTGATTGATAACAGGGATAAGAAGACTTCCAAGGAGAGAGAGAGAGAGAGAGAGAGAGAGAGAGAGAGAGAGAGGTTTCTCTCTTTCTTATTGATTACTATGTTGAAAAAAATATTAAAGAAAAACTACTCGAATATAGGTCCATAGCTTATCCAAAGCATATTATGAGTTGAGCTCTCAAGTAGCTCGATTTATTTACTAAGTTTAATGCTGTGTTTGGATGACAACTTTAGAAAATTTTGAAAAGGATTTTTCGAGTAATGATGGAGAGAGAGAAAGTAGGATAATAATTAGAGATAAAGGTAATGAGTAAAGAGATATAGAGAGAAAAATAAGTGTAATGATTAGAGATAATGAGAGTAATGATTAAAAGTAGGAATAATGAGTATTTTTTGAATTGAAATTTTTTTTTCAAGTTATGATCCAAACAAGGCATAAAGTTGTTGACAAAACCTCACCGAATTTATTTAACTCACTTCATATTCAAATATGATTTTTTTAAACATTTTATCAAGCTGAAAGAGCTAAACTCGAGCACACTTAATATTCAAAATTTATTTATTTATTTACATTTTATCAACTTG